>OY730194.1:104776187-105376187 GCA_963422505.1 Pseudognaphalium luteoalbum
ACCTCGTCTCGATCTACATTTCCATCTTTCCGGATTTCTCCGGCGTTAGGTTTGTAAGTTTCTGACAAATCCCGAAACTCTCCGATTTTACTTATTTTTACTTGTTTGTGGGTTATTTAAGCTTATAATGTTCAAATATGGGTTGGCTAAAAGTTTCAAGTCAAACGAAAACCGGAAAACACCTTTTCGGCTAATTTTCCGGCCAACAGCTCGTTATGTCGCGGGGGCTCCAGGCCACCTGCGACATAAGCTCTTATGTCGCCAAATCAGGTCTTATGCCGCATATAGCGACATAAGCCCCTATGTCGCAATAATTACGGACGTCGCATATAGCGACATAAAACATTATGTCGCAAAACTTATTTCCGTCGCACATAGCGACACAACACTTTATGTCGCATTAAATTGTGGATGTCGCGCTTAGCGACACAAGCCCTTATATCGCAGACATGATCTGCGACACAACAGACTATGTCGCACTTAGTGACACAAAGCCTTATGTTGCAGCCAATGTCGCATAAATCAGCAACATGAAAACAAGGATTTTTACTAAGTGTCAAACTTATGTAATTTCAAACACTTATACGATACGACTTTTTAAACACATCGGGATACGTTTTTGAACATGAACACTCGAAATCATAATAATAATAATGAGATTATTATTACAACCAATCACCAACGGGCCGTACACGTTTTCAAAACACAATCCAATCAACCAAGTCGTAGTAACTTGGACAAGTTAAACAACCAAATCGTAGTAATTTGGATAATCAAATCAACCAAGTCGTAGTAACTTGGACAAGTTAAACAAACAAATCGTAGTAATATGGAAAATTCAATCAACCAAATCGTAGTAATTTGGACATTCTAGTTGGACGAACAACTACAAAGGTAGTCTTTCGAGATACCTACTCGTGTTTATAACCATCGCGTGTCTTAGACACCCTCAGGTTACAAGTCTTCTGACATCAATTCACGGCTAATCAAACAAGTTTATTAAGTTAAACTTCTCAAGACTCAGGTGAGTCTCATAGCCCCTTTTTACGATTTTCATCAGGGGTGTGATTACATTGCTCGTTTTATTTTACAATATGAACGCAAGTACAATACAAATCAAATACTACATGAGTTATTTTCACTAATCATTTCAAAGCCCTCCACAACATAGTTTGGTAATACATCTGTAGCGTGAATGTTAGTATATGATATCATATAGGATCGACAATCCTCGTCCAGGTTAGCACGCACTAACTGGTCAAATGGACGTATTAGCATTTGGGAAGACGAGTGTAGATTAGGCACTCGTAGGAGGCAACTCAGTTGGGTTTTGGACCTGACACTCAAGTTAAGCTCAGACTATGTGCTCATGGCTGTATAACTTTTATTTTGCTTAATTGCATTTTAAATTCAATTAAATCTTGCGGTTCATACAAATATGTGTTGACATACAAACTGTGAGCTCACCAGCATTTCGCTGACCCATTTTAGCATGTATCGCAGGTACTCAGCAGTAGGTTGGCTGCCCAAATCAGGATTCATTAGCTCGAGTCTTCATTCAATCAATCAGAGATTTAGTTGCATTATTATATTTTGTATAAAGTAATTATGTAATGTAAATCTCTCATTTTCAAGGAACTGAGCTAATGTAAACAATATTTTTGATGTAAACTTTGGTTTTATCAATACAATGTAAAACGACGCATTTAGTGGTCGTTCATTATATCTTTGTGCTTGTGATTATTGATCAGTCGCGCCCCGATCCGATTCGCTTCCGCAACACGAATTTGGGGGTGCGACAAATTTATTCATGATGGTGGTTAGATTAGTTATATAATGTTTTCAGTATGTAATTAGTTAGTTAGTTAACAACGCTCTCTAAACACTATGTGTGTTCTTGAAGGAATCAAGTGATTTGTTCTTCATTTATGTGTTTAATTCAATCAAATTGGTAATCGTTTCCGCAATTTCATAGAAACATAAGAAAAAGTTTCCTTTATTTGTAATAGTCCTCTTGACTGCATTCACACTTTTCGCAATAATATGTTTAGCTTATGTTTGGTGTAAGAAGAAAAGAGCAAATCATCAGTCTCAACCAAACGAATAGTTCTTGAAAGTGTCGTACAATCAGCTTCTCAAGGCTACTGAGACTACTCGCAGTCATAACACCAGAACGCCCATTTTCCCTCTGCCACGTCAGCATAACACCACAACACCATTTTAACCCATGCAATCATAACAACAGAACGCCCCTTTTTCCTCTCCTGGCCCCACTAATTTCCACATCATTTCCACTTATTTAACAATACAAATACAATTAAATTAAAAACAATACATTTCAATAAAATTAAAATACAATACAATTTAACAACTAAAATACATTACGATTAATAATTTAAAATACAATACGATTAAAAATTAAAAATACATTACGATTACTAATTAAAAGACGACACACTAAAATAAAGATACAATACGATTTAATAATTAAGCCTCTTCAATATTCGGGGCGTTTAGTCTGCGAAAATTTGGTGGAAGCGCCAATATGTGCTCCGTGAGATCGTCTCGTAGTTGGTCGTGCACCCGTTTGTCACGTATTTCTTTTATTCTTGAAGCTCTGTCGTCTACACGAGTCCTAAAATCCCTCCGCGGCCGGTTAGCAGGGTCGTCGATCATCTCCTGCTCGATTGAAGATATTGCAAACCCGTTATCTTCTTGTATCATATTATGCAATATGACACAAGTGTACAACTGTCTTCGCATCTTGTTAACACTCATAGCTCTCCCCGCAATCTTTAAAATTGCAAACCTTCCTTGCAATACACCAAACGTCCGTTCTACATCTTTTCGTGCACTTTCTTGAAATTTCTTGAACTTGGCTCGTTTGTCATCAGTAGGGGAGTGAAAGGCTTTGACAAGAGTACACCAATCCGGATAAATACCATCAGCAAGATAATACCCTTTTGTGTAGTGATGTCCATTGACATCAAAGGCTGCGGGTGGACCGGTGTCATTTTTAATTGAATCAAACAATGGAGAGTGGTTTAAAACATTGATGCCATTGTTCGATCCCGCCATGCCAAAAAAAGCATGCCATATCCACATGTCGTATGAAGCAACAACTTCAAGCATAATGATCGGGTGTCCATGATCACCCCTGGTGTATTGGCCTTTCCATGTATTGGGGCAATTTCTCCATTGCCAATGCATACAACCAATGCTCCCAAGCATTCCTTTAAACCCGTGTTTCCGCTCGTGTGCTGCGTATAAGCGAGCAATATCTGTAGCCGTGGGCTTTCTCAAATACTCTGCTGAGTATAAATCGAAGACACACTTACAAAAGTTGTTAAGACAGTTGATTGACGTTCTTTCACCCATTTGTAAGTATTCATCGAACATATCAGGGGATGTTCCATACGCCAATTGGCGTATGGCAGATGTGCACTTTTGTAGTGCGGTAAAACCAAGCCGACCTACTGCATCTGGTTTTGGTTTAAAATAATCAAAGTGGTCAGGAATAGGTTCAACAGAGTAATCGGATATACCTTGTACGATTCGAACAAATAATTCTCGACGCATACGAAAACGCCGCTTGAAAATGTTTGGTGGATACTTTGGGTTCTCCGCAAAGTAGTCGTCCCACAAACGTTGTTGGGCACCTTCACGATCTCTTTGAATGTATCTTCGATTACGTGGTGGTTTTGAACTTTGCCCGGCCTCACTAAATTTTTGAGCCCGGTAACCTAGGAGAAGTTCAACGATAGCTTCATCTTCCGAAGATGAATCGCAAATAAGATTAATCGATTCCATTTTTGCAATTTAATCAACAAGTATTTTGGTATAAAAGTGGAGTAGTGGATTGTATTGGTTTGTGGGTGTGTAAAAATGAAATGGGAGTGGATGATATATATAGGGAATGAAAAAAAAAAAAAAAATTTTTTTTTTTATATCCGTTGGTTTCTAACGGTAAAAAAAAAAAAAAAATTTTTTTAATTACCCCAACGGTCCTCCATTTTATATCCGTTGCTTCAAATTTTTTTTTTAAAAATAAAAAAGGGACGAAAAAAAGGAAAAAAATCATTAAAAAATTGCGTGGGTCCCACTAGTGCACCGTTCTCCTCCCGTTCTCCCACAACCAACGCCCCAGAACGCCGCATGGAGAACGCCCCATTGCGGGCGTTCTGGGCGTTCTCGATGCCAAAAACGGGCGTTCAAGCCCCCATTGCGAGTAGTCTAAGGGCTTCTCCGAAGCCAATCTGATTGGGCAAGGTGGCCAATCTGAGTGAGCTGTACTTGTAATAAATTATTTTAATAGTCAATTTTACAATAAATTTAACTTTTAAATCTAAGATTATCTTTAAAAATTGTCACGTATCGTTTCAGTAGACACTTTCATGTCGTTTCAGAATTTCTTCAATCCTTTTTAATTATAGAATATAAACGGAGAAAGATCTTGTTCATGTTAAACATCATAGCAAACTTTTTTTTTTTCTTTTTGGCTCTGATATATGCACCTAACAGCTGGTATTTACTTGGATATATGTTTTCAAAATTTTCTCCTATTATCCCAAGATGTTTACGTAATGATATCCTAGTCATTCCAAATGTTTATTTCGAAAGCTTGGTACCTGATCAGAGTGGCGGATCTTGAAACTTTATTCAGGGTAGCAAAAATTAATGCTCAACTCTTGACGCATGGTAACAAGGATCAATTCAAATTCGAAAGTTAGATGTCAAAACCCATAACCCCTTACTATTAAGTTGTAGAATTAAAAAAAAAAAAACTAGGAAGGTCTGAGATCGTAAACATTCCAAAAATGAAATTTATAAGTAGTGGAAACCAAATGTGTAGTAAAAAACAAGCTAAAATATGATAAAATAAATCCTAGAACCCATGACATCTTATTAAAATGCAAAGTATTCTACCAACTGGATTGCAAACAAAGTTTATTTATATTCTACAATTTTAATTTGTATATGGTAATATGGATCTTATGCCTTATCAAATAACATCTAAATATCATTATATATTACACATGTTCACAAAATATCATGTGTAGCATTGGAGACCCCTTGCAACCAAGTACATCCTCCCCTGCCTGATCATCTTGAAGATCTTAAAAAGAAAACTGCAATAAAATATTTAAAGAAACAAATAAAAAATGATTTCTTGCGAAAGAGAGGTTGGATTCATGTATACGTACCTTGCTAAAAACAGTATATATAAATTTTTTTACATAAAAAAATACGATTGCGTCTAAAAATCTACTATCTATATATTTATATATCATGTGTATAAAGAGAATGTTTCAAATGTACAAAACTCATTTACCCCCAACTTAAATATCTCACAAAGGACAAATCGAAAAATTATAAAAATTGCACCATTAGATTCAGTGTTTTATCCTCTTCGATTTGCCATCCCTCAAGGCATACTTTCGACGAGTTTTTCCCCTCATTTTTTAGTGGATTTCACATTTTACTAACACATATGTTAATATTTGGTTGAACATTAAATTTAGATATAAGGTTTAGGATTTAGGATTTAGGGTTTAGTAGGGTTTAGGATCTAGTAGGGTTTAGTAGAGTCTAGGGTTTAGTAGGGTTTATGGTTTAGAGTTTAGTAAGATTTAGGGTTTAGAGTTTTGTAAAGCGTTTAGGGTTTAGGGTTTGAGGTTTGAGGTTTGGGGTTTCGGGGAGAAACCTCAAACCCTAAACCCTAACCCCTAAACCCTAAACGCAACACTTTAACATATGTTTTTCGATATTTTTTCGAAAGTATGCCTTAAGGGACGGCAAATCGAAGAGGATAAAACGCTGAATCTAATGGTGCAATTTTCATAATTTTTCGATTTGTCATTTGTGAGATATTTAAGTTTAGGGGTAAATGAGTTTTATACATGTGGAACATTCTCTTTGTACACATAATACAATATCATTGGTACTTCCATTTTTTCAATAATTCTTGTACTCTAAAAAGATCTCATATCGATATCAATATCCGCCGGTTTATTTCATTTCACCTTTTTAATATAATTTAACAATATTCAATTTTTAATTTCGTTGTCATGGTGGTTGTCTATTATATTAATTAAATATCATTGAATTATTGTTATACTTTATTTATGAAAACAAGTAAACAATTTATGAAATAGACATATATTTTTTGTGTATCATCAAAGTATTTATTTGAGTTGGTTAGTTGGTAAGACTATTCTTTATGACAAAAACCTAGACAAACTTCTAAAAATGTACGTGTTAGCTAGTGAAAAAAGAGAAAATAGAACAATATTTATAAAAAATTACGCAAGCGTTTTAACTTTATTAAATTAGCAAACGATAGAATATGTGGATTTCTTCAAACTTATGAGAAAAAGGCTTATAAGACTTTTTCTTAAGATCTCAAGTTAATTATTTACTTCCAAAAATGAAGTCATGGCCCTTTTATGTTTTGGTTATATTTCTTATCACAGCCACAATCTCGGCTTCTTATGATGGAAATGAGACCGATCACCTGGCATTGTTGTGGTTTAAGTCGATGATCACCCGTGATCCTTATGGAGCTCTAAGCTCATGGAACACATCTAATCATTTTTGTGATTGGATTGGTGTTTCATGTGGGAAGCGACATAGAAGAGTAACTGTTATACGACTTATTGGGCAAGGCCTAGTAGGCTCTTTGTCTCCTCATGTTGGGAACCTTAGCTTCCTACGTGAGTTACGGTTGTTGAACAACAGCATTCAAGGATCGATCCCCAGTGAAGTTGGTCGTTTATCTAGGCTAGGCGTCCTTGATCTTAGACGAAACAAGTTCAGCAGAGTCATTCCAACAAATCTGTCTGGTTGTTCTAACCTTGAAGAGCTTCGGATTGGTTATAACGAGCTGGTTGGAAGCATACCAAACGAGATCGCTTTCCTCTCCAAACTTACTTATTTTGCAGTTATGTATAATAACTTAACTGGTGGAATCCCAGCTTCCTTGGGGAATATAACAGCAATGGAAGTGTTTTCTGCTCCCGGAAATCCTCTTGGTGGGGGCATTCCAGACACCTTAGGGAATTGGAAAAGCTTAAGAGAAATTTACGTAGGTATATGTAACCTACACGGAACCATCCCTCATTCCATTTTAAACCTTTCCCTTCTCACTCAAATTTCCGTGGCCGAAAATCAGCTTACTGGCAGTCTTCCTTCAGCCTTTGGTGACATGGTCCCAAATCTTGTCTTCCTTCAGTTAAGGAATAATCAACTGGATGGGCTTCTTCCACCCTCAATATCTAATTGTTCCAAATTAACGATTATTGAAGTGAGTGATAACACTTTTAGTGGGAAAATGATGATCGACTTTGCCAAGTTCAGAGATATTTTTCATATACTTTTAGGTAATAACCTCTATGGACTCACGGAAACTGTAGAAATGTCGTTTATTGATTCGCTGAAAAACAGTAGCAGTTTGGAGGTATTGGATGTTACTAATGGCTATTTTCAAGGAGTGCTTCCCACGTCAATCGGTAATCTATCTGATAAGTTTCGTTTTCTAAATTTAGCAGAAAATCAATTACAGGGAAACCTCCCTTCAAGTATAGGTAATCTTGTTGGCTTAAACACTTTATATCTAGAAGGTAATCGATTAACAGGAAAAATCCCTTCCACAATTGGTATGCTTCAAAAGCTACAAGTTGTTGGTCTTGATCGAAACCAATTTTCAGGGCCAATTCCAGATGCCACCGGAAACTTATCAATGTTGAATACACTTGATTTACATTCGAACAAATTGGAAGGGAATATTCCATCAAGCCTGGGAAATTGTCATAATCTATTGGGGTTGGATCTTTCTAATAATAAACTAAGTGGAGAAATACCTAAACAACTTCTTCAACTTTCATCTCTATCCTCGGTATTAAATCTTTCTCAAAACAATCTGCTTGGTTCTCTTCCAATAGAGGTTGGAGACCTCACCAAGTTAAGCGTTCTGGATCTATCATTTAATTATATATCTGGTAATATTCCTAGTAGCCTTGATGGTTGCACTAGCCTTATATTCTTATCCCTCAAAGGAAACTTATTTCATGGCATAATACCGTTGTCATTAAGTTCTTTGAGAGGAATAGCGGAACTCGATCTTTCACATAATGACTTATCAGGTCAAATTCCTCGATTCATAGAACGGTTTTCATTAGAAAAATTGAACTTATCATTTAATGATTTTGAGGGTGAAGTACCAGTACTAGGAATATTCGCCAATGCAAGTGCATACTCGGTTTTGGGAAATAGTAGGCTTTGTGGTGGATTGGGTGAGCTTGGATTACCCAAATGCAAGCAGACAAAGAAAGGTAAGAAAAAGTTTCCCCTGTTCGTAATAGTCATTATGATTGCATTCACACTTTTGGTAGCGTTATTTTTCTTGTATGCCTGGTTTAAAAAGAAAAGAAAGGGCCAACTGTCTCAAATATCGATAAATGCACCATTCTCTCAATCATCGGGAAACAGACGATTCTTGAAAGTTTCATACAAACAACTTGTAAAGGCTACTGAAGGCTTCTCTGAAGCAAATCTGATTGGTGAGGGTGGATTCAGCTCTGTTTATAAAGGAATCCTTGACGACGATGACAAACTTGTTGCAGTAAAAGTTTTACATCTTCAAAATCGAGGAGCTGGTAGAAGTTTTATGGCGGAGTGTGAAGTTTGGAGGAATACTCGACACCGAAATCTGTTGAAAATAATAACTTCATGTTCAAGTGTAGACTTTCAAGGCCATGATTTTAAAGCTTTGGTATATAAGTTCATGCCCAATGGAAGTTTACATGATTGGTTGCATTCAAGTGGAAGTAAATCGAAACTCAACCTTCTTCAAAGAATAAATATTCTTATCAATGTTGCAGATGCACTTGATTATCTTCACAATCACTGCCCAACAACCATTGTTCACGGTGACTTGAAGCCTAGCAACATTTTACTTGATGATGATATGGTGGCCCATGTTGGAGACTTCGGTTTAGCTCGATTCCTTAAAACCGATTCGTACAAAAACAACTCAACTGGGATTAGAGGAACCATTGGTTATGCTCCTCCTGGTAAACTTCATGTATTTCCATTTGTACAAATTTTCTTACGGTGTTAATTACCTTTTTTTAATGTAATTGGTGTAAGTTGCAGAGTATGGTCTCGGGAATGAGATGACAAGTAGTGGGGATATTTACAGTTTTGGAATACTATTATTGGAGGTGATGACCGGGAAAAAGCCGACAGATAACATCTTTAGTGAAGGACTTAACCTTCATAAATTTGTTTATGTAGCCTTGCCAGACCATGTAACCGACGTTATCGAAGTGGAGCTTAAAAAAGTTCATTCCGATGATAAAATAGCTGTGAAATGTACGGTAGAAAATGAAAAGATTATAGAGGAATGTCTGGCTTTAACTCTCAAGATTGGAGTGTCATGTTCCATGGATTCCCCATCACATCGTATGAATATCGAAAATGTTGTCCACGAGTTACAGCTTATTCTGGATACGCTTCAAAATGTTGAGGTGCCCTGTTTTCTCCTTTTAATTGAGTGAAAATATATACAAAAAAGTAATAGAGAATTCTCTTCTTCGCATCTTTTTTATCCATGGATTCACCATTCTATTTCTTCTTCAGCCATCTCTCTTGTGTGTAGATCTGATCCTTTTTCTCTTCGTTTTTCTGTAGGCACTGGCGCCTGTTGATCACCAAAGAGTTGTCGCATCATAAAAAACAAAGATCTTCACATATGAAATACATATCACTAAGCATTGTCCTCGGTACCTTATTACGTTACTTTATCTGATATATTTTTGAAAAACAATCTTTATAGAACTTACATCTTTTTAGAAAGGCATATATATTTCACAACCGAAGTGCTTTTAGCCTCACGTTATGTGAGTGTCCTATTGACATGGAGGTCATGGGTTCGAGTCCTTCAAGTGTTGTGTAATATAACATATGTCCCTTATGTCACACAATTATTCTCACTTTTGACCCTTATGTCGACTTACTAGCTAGTCTTTCCCATATAAACTTTAATTTATTTTTCATCTTATATCTTCTTTTCATTATTAGAAATGTAATGGTTTTCACTAGATCATAATACAGTTAACCTTAATTAGTTTCTTAATGCAATCTCTGCTTTATCTTTGATGTCAATTATTGTGACCGACGAATGTCTTTCATGAATTTGTTATGGTTAGGACGAATATAAAATGTGTGGATGCAAGATGTTTGGGCACATGAGTATGTCAATTCCGAAAATGAATGCTCGAAAAAAGATAGGATGATAAATGATATAGCTAGAAAGTACTATAAATAAATAAATAAATTATAAATAACGTTAATGAACTCCTTGTGAACCATCTCATCAATGTTGAAAACCTTTAATCACCCGCACTCATTATGACCCGTATCCATTTCGACTCATATCTCAACCCGACCATTTTACCAACCGATACCTAAAATTGTAATGTTGAATGGTGAGATGATCGTAACATTCATAAACTGATAATCGAAAGGCCCATCACATCGGATGAACATCGCAAATATTGTCCACGATTTCCAAACATTAGCATATTCTTGATAATCAAGCTTCAAATATTTGGACCTTTACCAAGTTAAGTATAATCTTCATGTAATTGCTTCTATTGCTCATTGGTATGGGCTCTCTTAGACTACGACGGTACGACCTTTAGTGTCAGTATTATAAAAAGTTGGGCTTAAATATTATGGGCCGGTGTGCATCTAACGTTGTGTATCCGTTTTCTTCGTCACCCGGACCCGGTAAGGCGGTAAGTGGAATCTTTTCCTTCATTGTTTTCAATATAAGTCGTACAATAAAAACCCGATTTCATCCGATAATAAGCTTATTAATCAATATCTTTTGAATGTATCGTAAATGGAAAATAGAATAATGGTTTGATTCTTAAAAAAAAATATTGTTTAACCTTTAATTATTTATAATTTTAACCTTTTACAATATTTTTATCCTAATTTTTTTAAATAAGTTGCCATTTTATGGCCTAAACTTACATAAATTAATATTTTAATCATAAACATTCATTAAATTGGTGTCTTAACCGGTCGTTGAATGTTTTATTTGTCTAATATAGGGGATTAAAAGTGCAATTGTTGGAATTTTAGGCTTTAAAATGATTATTGGTTCAAAAGTAAATGGTAAAAACTGAAAAGTATTGTTAAAAAAAAGGTTACGTGATTAAAACGATTAACCATTTTAAGTTAAGGATAAAAAAAAAAAAAAAAAAAAAAAAAAACTACTTAAATTGATAAATAGATAAAATTTTGAAAACAAAAAAGAAGGTTTATAGATTGCCAATGAATGTGGTATAGTAGTTGACATCTTGAAAAGATCAAAAACTTTCATACAAATTCGGTTGTATAAAGAAATTTGTTTATTTTTCTTGGTTTTGATTAGAAAACGACTTGGTAGTCCTAAAGTCAACTAAATTAAAGATGCATGTATAGGCGGGACATTAAACAAAATTAAAAATATCATCCAAAGTAAAACAATGAGAGCTTTTGAAGAGGGAGAATAGAGAAGACACTACAAGAATCCAGCCGATAACCTACGGATTGAATTCGCGAGTAAGGAACTTAAATTCGTGGGTAATAAGCAAATAGACACGGATTACCCATAAATACATGTATATGGGTAAACTCTTCGAGGCTAATTGTTTATCCACGGAAAATTCAATTCATAGGGAAAAAAATCCCACAACACTTTTTGGTGAGTGATCATGTTACGTTCGTGGGTATTTAATGTTGTGGGATGTTACATATGACCACGAACTTACCCAGAGATGTAGTCGTGAAAAATCTGTGGGTAAAGTTACCCACTAATATAGTTATGCGTAAAAGTCATGGGTAAATATTTGTGATATTATTTAGAATAATTCGTGGCTGAAATTAACCTCATATATAATCCTGTGTATATATCGAGGGTAAGTATTTGTAATTTACCAACTTCAATTTAGAGTGTGTAAAAGTCGTGGGTGATTATTTTAAATTAACATAAAAATTTGTAGGTAAATTCGTGACTAATGTACTATGGCTAAATTTGTGAGAAAAATTCCCTCATTTATACATACATACACACACACACACATACATATATATATAGTAACGGATCAAAAGAAAAGAAAATTTAGGTGGATAAAAGGGAGAACCAATATAATTCAGTATTTTTATTAGCATGATTCATTTTTTTATTATTATAATTCAAGTAATAAAAAGTTGAATCATAGTAATAAAATAACTTAATCATATTGTTTCTCCCTCTTCTCCACCTAAATTTCCTTCTCCTGGATCCTCTATATATATATATATGTATATATATATATATATTCTAAATCATATAGCAATACTATAAAAGCAAACATTAGACGGTGAATTAGAAATATATAATACTGATATTGAAAATCATTCGATTACAAAGTCAAATCTACTAAGAAACACAAACATTACGAATCAAAAGTCCTAAACCATCAAACTAAAATGTCTTAAAAGTAATTCAATAAGCATAACATAAAATTGAGAAACTAAGTGCTTTGTAAAGTCTAGATATCACCATGGTTAGTAGTATCTTCATTACTTCCACCTTTCTTCGGATGACTAGTACTTACAATTAGATGAGCATCTTCAGCATTTTCCTCTTGATCACTATCTTCACTCTCATCATCAAAATCTGTAACAGGAATACCAATGTGCTTGCATATAGTCTCAATAGTTTGATTTATTGTACCTATTTTCTTTGATAACTTTCTTAGTCGCCTCTCCGGTGTTAAGTACTTGTTTTTCCAGTCTTCATCGGCCTTATCATTGGATGTTGTTGCAGGAGAATCAGTGTTTGCATTCAAATAATAGTCAGCTACTTTTGAGCCAGTTCCATACACTCGTCTTTTCCTTTTGCCACCAATGCCTCATAATAAAGTGACGATTCTGTGTTCTGTTGGGACTCGGTAGCAACTAGATGAGGGATTGGCAAGATTGGTTTGACGTTCTTTCCTCAAACGCAACATGTTATCCTATAAGTATGCATATACGTACATATATCATATATTCAAATTATTAACAATTATATTGTAAAATCCAGAATTTAAAACTTACATTGATTGCTCTTGATCTCTTGTAATAAAAGTCTGTTTGTCATGTTTCTTAGTATGAGTATGCAGAAACAATTCAAAGGGAGTATGTGGAGGATTTAGTATGGATTCCTACACCAATATTAAGTAAATAAGAGACTGATAAGAACTATGTAGCAATATATCACTATACAACTTTAGTACACCAACAAGAAACAGAAGCAGACTGGTCAATTACAAAGATATTTTGACTTGAACCAAGTAGAAAATTACCTCTACTTAGTAAGAAAGAATATTAATAAATTAACATCATGTTAAATGAAAATGAAGTCAGGTATAAAATTGATATGTTAGTACTTAGTTTCTTTTGTCAAGATAAAGTATTCTTTTAAATAAATAAATGAGAACCACTTGTAAAGGTCATGACAATTGTACTAAATGAGAAACATAGCTTAATGAATATAATTTATCTATAGCTAATGGAAAGAAAGCAAATCCATCCTCTATTTTTTCCAACAGCATACCATTTCATGTAATGTATCCCGACATTTAGAGTAAATAGCTGCACAAAAGGTGCAGCCAAATCCCTACGCCAAACACTGATTTTCAGCCGTTTGATTATAACTAATGGTCACTAACTTGGTTCCTAAACCACTAGCAGTGTCAAACATATAATAGCAGCACACATATATGCATAACGATAGGGAAAATATCATATGCACAAAAAATGCAACCAAATTTCTACGCCAAACACTGATTAATAGCCGTTTGACTTCAAACAATAATCACTAAGTTCCCAAAACACCCGCAACTTAGCATAAAATAGGCATCAAACATGAACGAAAATGATAAAAATTATAAAACAAACGAAAAGCGTCACTTTTACACTTAAACAAAACCTAATCTATATATATAAACAAAAAATATACTATGTGTATATATATACGACGAACAATTATATATATGGCGAACTAAATTTTTCTAAGCGGTTGCACAACAACATACTAAATTTTCCAAGAAGTTTAATGGTGACAGTGATATCGGTGGGTAAAGATGTGTACCACGATGGTGAAATCTCACCGGAGCAGTAGACTAAAGCTATGAAAGCCTTACAGAAATATCTTTCCTTAATGGGTGGTCTCATGCAAAGTTTTGAAAACGGACCGGACACTGATTTGGTTTTTTTTTGTTCCCAACTTTTTCCGATTTTTGGCAGTTTTTTTTATTCAACCGGTCCGACCGGTCAAACCAAGTTGGTCTGTTTCCCGGTTCAACCAGTCTGGTCGGTTTTTAAAATATTAAGGTCACCATAACGTTTACATTTGGATCGGTCATTTCTTGGGAGTATTTGCCATCATCGGCGATTTTTAAGATGTCAGCGTTGATTCAACTGGTTTTAGATTGCTTTTTGATTACAATGTATCCTTACTATTCAATTAAGACATGATTCGACATGCCATTGTCATTCGCCCTATTCAAGCGTCGGGGGATAGTTTACGAGACGATTCTAGAATAGGAATAAGCTACACCAAAGTTTTTGACCTAATGATGGATTGTGTGTTTGTTTCCCTTGCGGTATCAGGCCATTTCGAGCTGCCAGTGATCGTGGCGGAGACGAGCTGGCCCACCACTGAAATTCCGGAATCAAGACTATGCGTTCAGGGATTAATCAAATGTCTGCATCAAAACAAGGATACCCACCTGAGTCACGGGAAGATACCATTTGTTTTCATATACGGGTTATTGGATTCCTCAGTCGGGAATTAGGACTTATGTCATATTAATGGGACCCCAAAGTACAACCTCTTTCAACACTATCTCTGATGGCTACGCAAAAGCGTTTTTGGCTGCTTTCTTAACAGTCGCCCTCATACTGATCACAATGTGCCTTTGTAATCCGATGTCGTTTTTACATCCAACGCCACCACAAGCACCACTGCATCAACAAGATGATCCTCGCGATGATCAAGAAGGTTATGATGAGGATGATGACATGTTTGCTGATGAAGATGATGAGGAGGAAAAATAAGAAGAGGACGACGAGGATGAAGACTATGACCCATTTCACGATAATTGAAATAGAATTGTGGTCACGGTATACTGTTTTCATATCAAGTTAGTAGTACAATTGAAAGTTTATGAGTTAGAAGGTGGCAACATACCGATTGACTATGCTAATTCTTTGTTCTTATAAAGTCAAACTGTTTAAATTATTTTCGTCATTGTACACTTTTCTTAGACAATTAAGGTGACTATCAATCGTTCGATATGAAGTTATATGTGTCCTAAAGATTTGGGCTTCTAACACAAGATGCATAAGTTAAATTTAAATTGTTTGTTATTTTGATTTTTAAACTTACCATGGAACTAAAAAACAGACGGAAAAATTGATTAATATAGTATTAATAATAGACCTTATGTTATACACATTGTTTCAAAAAAAGCAACATATGCATAAATATATAGAAATTATTATTGGGTATGTCAGAAAATGATAAAAACTTGTTTGATCTTAAGGTTGGGGAATGTCTCTCGTCACATTTGATGCTTGTTACGTACAAAATCGGAAACCCAAAAGGACGAAACTTGATCTTGTGTTTCAATAATGAAGTTTGTTGTACAAAATTACAAATAATTAATTATGGGTTACTTGCTGAAATATCGGCTTGACCGGTTCAGTGGCAACGGTAACGTAATAATATTCAACAAACTTTCCGAAATAACCGCAACTGATTGCGCTTGGTGTTGGTAACGATAGTTGATAGCTGGTAACCATGATGATTATAACTCCCTACTCATAGAAAGGGAGGTGTTTTTTTTGTTCATCTGACACGTGTAGCACTTGATTATAGCTGAGCTATGATTGTGTTGATTTTGTGAGAGTCCTCAATCTGGCATCCTGTATCAATGTCTTAAGTAAATGAGAGATGCAACACCGCGAATACCTTAGATAAAAACCAATTATGTCTGTGCCAGTTAATTCTAGTACAGTCGTTCCGTCACTAGGATTTGATCTTGTATAGTGATTGGTTTCAAGTGACTGTAACTTACATGTTTACACAAAAACCAAACATCATATCAGTCCAAAAATCCAAATGCATCACTTAAAAACAGAAATATGAGACTTCTTATTCAGAATACTTTTTTTGACAACTTGATACTGAATTAACTTTGCGTGTTCAATGCAACTGATGATCATGTCATCTGTTAATTTGTTTCCATCCATATCAGTCACATGGAAATGTGGAAGACTACAAAAAGTAAGATTCATTACCATTACCACTAATTAGTAAAAGGTAGAAGTAATTAATTGACATAATTATCAAGCGATTAGCTTGACAAACGAACAAAATTTGTATGTATTGTAATTTGTAACATAACGTTTAAGGCAATGTCCAAACAAACTTATTTTGAGAAACATGATCATTTTCACAATATATCCAATCTGAACCAATTGAGTACTCATCTGATTGAGCCTAAATTTTCAACCAGTAGAAATTGAATATTATTTCACACGTATTGAAGATGATTCCATAAAGTTTACAACATTAGGGTACCGGTCATGATCTCATAATACTTGAAACACATGTAATAACGTAGTACCACTCAATCTCAATCTTATTGTTCATGTTTTATTTTTAGGATTTCACAAAATAAATGTCCATTTCAATTTCAATCAATCAGAAAACGATTAAGTGGAGAATAATAAAATTCTTATATGGTGTTGCAGTTGACCAAATTCACATGTCAAAGTAATATATTACATATATATGCTACCTAAACAACCTTAATTGACTATGTATGTACAAAACGCATATACTTCTCAAAGAATTTTAATAAACAAATCTTACTCTTCTTCACAAGTTTTAGGTATATGATTTAAGCAAGCCCAAACTGTATAAGTTCCTTCTTAATAGACTCCCAAGTGAAACCAAAACTGCAACACCGAGACTGCCTGGATTTTGTTCTTCATTTTCTATCTTCAGATGGGGTGGTTCCTATTTTTAGGTTAACCATCCCGATTCGTCGTCAAACTGAGTCAATCACCTTTGAATCGACTTGGTTTCCGATGGCATCTGTTACATAGAACGTGTTGCGGGCCGTACCCGTTGTAGTTGATATTTCTGCTCGGATGACATTTAGTGCGTTTTCTCTGAATATTCGCATTACTTCCGCTAATAGTCCTGGTTTGTCTGCCTTGCATGGATCGAGCCTTGCACCCTAAAATATCACAAGTTAGTTGACAATTCGACCTTTTCATATTTGGTGGGGTGGCAAAACAGACGGGTCATGCAGGTTGACTTATGGGTCTAAACAGGTTAGGTTGATCCGTTTAACTTATTGTCCTAAGTTCTTTATTCTTCTTTGAATACCAATTCAAATTCAATTACAAAAAGTATATCACTATTTCAATAAAACATTCGAAGTACTTACATAACCCAAATTAGTCCGACTAAGCTTTACAATCAAATAGACTGAAAAATGGTACTTGTGATGCTCTTCTTTTGATGGCTGCTGACAAGCATAGGATCACTCGTTCCTTGTTGACCTCTGAACTAATCGGGGTTCCATCAATATGCTTAATAAAGAATTCCTGAAACATAATTGTGCATTATAAGACCAAAAACTTCAAACTTGATGATCTTGAAAGGTTTTTCTAAGCCTAGGACACAAATGTGTACCAGATGAGCTCCTTCCTTTGTAGTGTTGATGGTGGCATGAAAAACAACATATTGCATATCGGTCAAAGTGCAAACAACGTCAAACAAAAGCTTAGGTCGGTCCTTGGATTGAATGTTAAATACTGAATAACCCTTATCCAGACAACTCTGAACCGAAACCAATGGAGTGTTTTCCTCATCATGTCTAAATACAGGACTTCTTGCATAATCATGATCTGCAAACATCATCTGGTGAAGCCTTCTTTCTGTGTGTGTGACTTCCATATAAACTGAAGTCTTTGAGTTTCTGATATCATTATCCCCCTTGAGCATATTTAACTTACGATTGTATGTATTGAACTTACAAAAATTATGTCAATTTATGTAGCCAAAAACACGCAAAAAACATACAATAGATGATTTTAAAACTTGAATGCATACAATAGGAGGTTTAAAGTTGGATACATACAATAGTAAAATGTGCAAAGTTCGATACATAACCAAACTATAAATATGTAGTCGGTACTCGGTGGAAGACTACTGTATAAAACTGTGTATATAGTCCGACTAGACACTTTAGCAGGAACATAGGGATTTCGACTTAGACTAACATTTGTTAACTCTAGATTTAAACTCACAAACTATGATTGTAGTGGTAGGCCAATATCCCTCTTTTGTAGTTATCAATATTTCTAGTTTTGAAATCTTTTATACTAATTTTTACGTATTAGAGATGTCAATGCCAATTATATGTCTATTAATTACTGTACATTTATATTTAGGTTTTAAGGAATGGTATTATTCGTATAATTTAGGAATATAGTGACGGAAATACGACAGTACGTCAACCGGTCAACGGCCGCACATTCCGTCGACTTTCTTCTGTTGTGGCTTTTTGTCCTATTAGTTTACGAGATTTATACAGAAGATATAATAATTATTATATACAAAATTTATAAACGTTACATTTTTTATGGACCAACGAATGTTTGTGTTTTGTAGTCTGACATTGGATTTTGGGTGCAGTGGCGGAACTTCAACACTTATTTCGAGGGGTCAAAATACTTCAATGTTTAGAATATCATTCTACAAGTGCAATAAATGTTTTATTCGATTATGCATGAAATTGTAAAACCAAACCTTCATTTGTAGTCTCATATTAGTACAAGTTTCAAAGATTAATATATCAAACTATTAAGCTATTCAATTGAGTTGATACAATCACGAATTGAAAATATATTTGCCTTATCGGAAAATTAAAAAACAAGTTTCAAAGATTAATATATGAAACTATTTTTGTTGTCTTTCTGTTACCGGCTAGCTTCCCTGTGAATTGTGATCGATGTTATTTTAATTGTTTTTAGTTGTAGTAATTCCTTTCTGTATCACATCTTGTAATATAAATGTGTGTGTCATGCTGTTTTTTGTTGTTTATGGACTTTGTAGCTATGAAATAGATCGAAAGTTGGCGAAAACTGCATTCGGGATCCGGATGGATAAATACACAAGTGTCCCTAGTGGAGGATCGTCATAGAATATTATACACAAGTTAAAGATGTTTCCATGAGGATCATGTAAGATTATGGAACACCACGTAAAACTTACTTTAAGTGTGAGTGATTCAAGTATAAATACCTCATTTGTTTCCTTTCTTTTGATAACCACGAACTTACAAATTCACATACTATATCAACCACAAATATTATAGACATGATGCTTGAAACGAGAATGAATACACAACTTTGATTGATATGTTTCTTTCATACCGCTATCAAAGGATAATTTAAATTTATATCCCTATTTCATTTGTATATATCTCATATCTAATATCTAATTTTCAATTAATGAACATTCCGCTAAAAACTATTCAATCGAGCAATACTATACTCACTAAAAATTTACAAAGAGATTTTTACAAAATGACATAGCAAGTGATGAGGATCAATCATATTAATTCACTTTTTTTTCTCTCTTAATTTAATTGGTACACATCATTTTGTGGATATTATTTTGTAAAAAAATTTATGAGTCAATTATTTCTCTATTCAATAAGCTTTCCCCTAGAACAAACGTATTCAATGATGGCGACTTATTTTGAAACCGGTTGTCCTTCGATAAAGGTGGCCGAGTCAATTAAGATTCTAAGTTGAACGCTTAATAATCAAGCAATTTCAAAACAATGACCCTCACATTAACATAAACAAAGTGATACACGTATGCATTTTTGAACTTTTCGATACAAACAACGGAAATTGGAGTACATGCTTCCCTAATACAACCTTTAAAATCAATTTCTATCTCCGCACACAAATGGAACCTAATGCGAATCAAAATGGGTGGAATGTATCCGTTGGGTGGAAACTCAAAGCCACTCGCAATCTTTTTATGAAGGTTCCTTTGTGATCGGCTTTTGCGTTGCAACTGGTGTATTGAATGATCAACGTCATTTTGCCGCAAAAACTTAATTTCAAGAATCCACTAATATCCAGAGTCCGACCATGATACTCCCATTCTTACATGTGCTGATAAAAATCGTCTTTTTCATAACTCTGTACCTATACTACGCAATCAAATTAGGATACAAAAACCAACGTTCGGTGCAATCGAATTAGGATACAAAAACCAACGTCTGGTGCAATCGAATTAGCTAGGATTCAAAAACCAACGTTCGGTATTACAATCTTTGTGATGTTATGACAGGCTGTGTTTTCCTATCGTTTGGTGTATCTTAGTATTTTTCTTTGTCATTAATCGTTGCTAGTAATCGTTGTTGAGATTGGTTAGTCGTCCATCAACTTGTATATTGAAGGATTTAAGGTGGAACACATATCGGTAAAATTAGGTATTTAAGTTTTCTTTATGCATCCTCGATATAATGGAACACATATGAGTAGATTTAAGGTGCTCCAATTGTACGTATTGGAAGAATGGGTATATAAATTAGTATGTTATCCCAATTCGACGGGACAAAAAAGACGTTTGCTGACACAATACGGATGGCATCGCTGTTCCATGACATAATTGGGGTATGTAAATTATGTTATCTCAATTCGGCGCTGACAAAATACGTACGACCCTGATTACGTACGACCCTGATTTCCGCGGCATAAGTGGGTGCAAGGTGAAGGGAAGTACCTACCTATATGTATCTACAATCTAGATCATATCTACACTACTTTAAAAGTTGAGTTTTTGGTCATAAATAATAGTACATGTAAATATCATTTTAAACTTTGTAATATCAATGACTGAATAATGGTATTTGCAAAATACTAAAACTGACAATTCCACCCTTCCAATTTTTTTGGTGAGGTGTGATAATAATGGTTAGCCATAATGTAAGATAATGTGTCGGCTAGCAATCATGTAAAATAATGTGTCGGCCACTTTAATTATTTAATCAATTTTAAGATTATTAATTTAAATATGAAGTGGTTGACTTGGTTGAACAAATAGTTGCTAGCACTCTGTGATTGTAAAGGGTGAGGGTTCAATTCTTCATACGATTCCTTTTTTGATGTTGGCTTATTAATCTTATTTCTGATTCTTATGTAATAAAGCTAGGTTTGCTAAACAAAAAATCATATATTTTATTTATTTATTTTTGCAAAGAGTAAGAATAAATTAATTTATTAATAAAGACCCATCTTTTAATCTTATTCTGATTCTTATGTAATAAAGCTAAGTTTGTTAAATCAAAAATCATATATTTTATTTATTTATTTTTGCTAAGAGTAAGAATAAATAAATTTATTAATAAAGACCTATCTTTTATTTAATTTACTGAGAGCAAGAATAACCTCAAAATGATTTGAACCCATTTCACTTCTTATGTATCTATAGTCTCTCTTATATATGTTGATGTTAAACTTTTTAGATAGGTTCATTTATAAATACTTAGATTCTCATCCATTATTAAACTCCAAGTGAAAGTTTATGACACTTAATCTAATATCCATAAGTAGTTAACTAATGTAATTAAGTTTCATAATTTAATAGCGTAATTATCGAATGCATGTTATGTTTATATACAAGTAGAACCATATTTTTACACATCATATGGTTTTGACTCCTCCAAAAGAGTTATTCAAGCTCGTCCCTAACTTTAAAAGTTGAGTTCTTGGCCATAACTAATAGCATAATTAATAGTAATAAATGTAAATATTAATTTTAAACTTTGTAATCTCAATGACTAAATAATGGTAATTGCAAAATACTAAAACCGACAATTACACCCTTCCAATTTCCATGACAAACAATACTTTAAAAGTTGTTCTTGACCATAATTAATAGTAATAAATGTAAACGTTATTTTTAAACTTTGTAATAGTAATGACTAAATAATGGTAATTGCAAAATACTACTTAAAAGGCATGCTTATTTGAAGTTTGTAACAACAAAATTAAGTATAACTATATTATAATCATCAACAATCTATAAAATGAATCTTATATCTTATTCATGATTTTATTTATCACTATGGTAAATATATCTACAATTAAGACCCTACGAAAGATATTTTTTTAGTTCTTAATTCTTAACATAATTAATGGCAATTGGTATTCAATATTATTTCTTCATTTGATATATTATTATCCTGAGTTTAGTGAACAATAAATACTAAACTAGCAAAATGCTCATACGATGCAGCGGGTAAACAATTATTAGCTTTACATGTATTCGATATAAAGTATTAAATCAAAAATAAAATTTATATGACGATACACTAAGATATGGTGTTTCCAAAAGAAACAAAATAACCTTTTTACCGTTTTTAAAAATTATAAAGCATACATATACATATATATATATATATATATAAATAAATAATATCGTTGTGAACTCGATAGTCGGGTTGCTTAATAAGCAGGTGTCATGTTGGCTGGTATTTTTGTTTTTGTTTTTTCTTTAGTATTTTAGTACAAAACAATATGTTCGTGAAATTGTAATCCTAATTTTTAGAAAAAAAAAATTAAAACTCTAGAATATAGAAATTGATGATATCAAAACAAAATATGGAATGTAAGTAAACCAGTAAATTTACAATATAATACAAAAGGACATCAAATAGTTCGTTTCTAATTTTTAAACACTAAAAAAGGTGTAAAATTTAGGAAAAGTTCATTTTGAAAGCTTTAATGGCCGAATATGACTCCAAACGGTGGATAAACTGCTTTCGACTGTTTGCTATCATGTTCAACTCGTTTCTACCTTTCCGCATAATTGACACGTCAAGTACCTCTTTACGGATTAAAAGTTATATCGTGTTTTAGTAAATATGAGAATTTGGCATATGTATGGAGATATTAGCAAGTTCAAGTAGGTTTCTCAAAGGCTCATATTAACTTCAAGGGTAAAGTAGTAACTTCCCTCAAAAAAATACCTAAATTGCTTAATATTTTAGTAGTAGACATATAAAAGAATTAATTAATTATTAGTTAATATCATATGTTAGTTACTTTAATTTTTAATAATTATAGTATTAATTAGATTTAATTATATGTAAGGGTATATTAGTAATTTTATGTAGATTTTTTAGATTTCAATAATAATATTAGATGCACGATAGTAAAATCTATCTTTAAAAAAAACTTTGAAATGCATTATATATTAATATAGATAACCTCAATAGTGGTAAGCAGTGAGTGAACAATCTTCAGTTTTCTTAGGTTAATTATAGTATAATCAATAGTACTTGTAACACCCGCTTTTAAGGTCTAGTGATTTTATATAATTTCTTGACTTTGAATTATTATTTAATGTGTTAGAAAATAGTTTGGTTTGATTTACTTGAAAGTAATTGGAAAAGAGTCAAATGACGAATTGTGACGGATAAATTATTTATTATTTTAAATTAATAAAGTTGTAGAAGAATAAAATAGTTGAACTCGCAAATGATTTTAGATTTAAGATAATAGAGTAAAAAGGGGATAATATTTACACTGATTTAAGTTGGGGTCGGTTTTAAAGAGACCGACCTAACTCCCTTTACTTTCCAAAAATTGTTTGAGTTCTTACTTTTACTCCTTTTCTAATTACACACACATACATAAGGAATTTCAAGCAAGAATTAAAAAAAAAACTAATTCTGTGATTGTGATTCAAGTTAATTATCATCATCTAGCTTATCATCTCTTTCCTTTTAAAGTTGTAAGTATTTTTTTTTCCATGAACATGCTTACTTGAAATTGAGGGAAATATTGAGGTATTATGAAATGGATTATTAGATGATGTATGATGTTTGTGTTGTTAGATCATGATTATATGATACTACTAATTCAAATATTATGTTCTTCAAGCTTTGAATTAGATGATTAATGGTTAGGACTAATAATATTATGTGTTAAATTGATGCTTGAATTATTGTTATTTAAGGATATATGATGTTATAATATACTTATATGATGTTAATATAGCTATTGATAACTTGTAAAACTGAGTTTAAGGTTGTTGTGGTTATAAAATTGAAATTAGGGTTCGTATATACAAGTTGCAAGTCTGCTAATGAGCTGAAAAACAGCTTAACGCGATCCCCGCCTATTGTCCGGATCGCGTTCCCCAGATATAGAATGATACACTCGAGTTTTGGCCATAGGAACGCGATCCTAGCTAATTATCCGGATCGCGTTAGTCAGTGTAAACTTGTCACAGCTTGATTTTGTTCTGCTGAACGTGATCCTGCCCTCGTTCTAGGATCGTGTTGCCTAGTGTATTTCGATTACAGAATATTTTCTAATGGTGAACGCGATCCCACCAATGTTTCCCGGATCGCGTTGCTTAGTGTTTTTAGTAAATTTTGAAAATGCGCCAGTGTTTTCTAGGTAGTGAAAAAGTGACAAATTTCATTAACTTGGATTGGGTTGAAATTCGCATGGTCACTTGAAAATGGCCCAATGATCAAAGCTTTATTTTTATGAGCCTAGGCAGTTTTTGGCCTTTCGGGGTCATCTAAGGGTCAAAAATGGTATTTTTTAGTTTTTAAATATTATTTCAGGATTTTCTGATTTCATTTCGGATTGGACTTTTGTTTGCTTAGACTTCAGGGATTACTAACTCGGATAAATATGATATGATAATTATTTGCAAACTGATTTTACCATAATTCAATTATGACTAGTGGGTTATTTGTCATTATAAAAAATGATTTACTTAATTAGTTATGATTGTTATTTTAACATGATTATCATTGTTGTTTGATGCTATGAAATTGATAGATGATCATGTGTATATTATTCTAATATCGGATATTTATATGGGTATATGATATGATAATATGAAACTAGATAATTGTATTATGTATGGTTTGATTCTAAAGTTATAATTGATATAATAACTTGATGAGTGTGATTAGTTTGATATCATATTTGTGATGTATTCTACCTTTATGAAATGGACTAACAACTAGAGTTATTAATTATGTAAGTTAACTTGATTTTAACTGTGAGCTATAAAGTATATGGGTTTAATTACAACTCGGTAAGTGCTTATTGTCTGATATTATGTGTTGATATATGTTATATGATTATAACATGAGTTAATTGTTATTAATGAAGTACTGACTCATTAATTGTTTGTATTCTCAAATTTGGAGAAGACTAGGTAAAATTAGACTTCTGAGTGGACAACCGAGGTATCGATGAGTGGATCTGTACCCTCGGTGTAAATTAGTTGTAACAGGTTTGGTTACAACAAGTAAAGGTATTATTACTATTTTAGTTTCTGATGCGTCACCAACGGTCGGTAAGGATTTTACCCTTGTCGTTGCACCAGCTACTGGCGACGGGCATCAATAAGTGTTTTAAATTTGTAATTGCGGGGCCTAAGTTTTCCCTAACAATGCTAATCCTAAGGGTGAGCAAGTGGTAGGTATGACCTAGAGTCGTTCTTCAAACCGACTGAATTGAAACTAAGGCGTGACAAATGAGGGTTTTCAAACTAGTGAAGGGTTTATAAAATAGTGGGGAAGTTTTGATTTTTCTATTAACTAACTTAGGCAAATAAATAAATAAAAGCGAAATAAAAATAAAAGATAAAGCAGATAAAATAAAGATAATGTTTGCTGAGATTTCGTTAATTAAGTTATGGGATGATGTTTGGAGAAACTGTGTTGAAAGATATTTGTTAATTATTAATCTTGAATACTCGTGGTGTAAACACTAGATTCCTTACTAATTAAAATCCCATTGGCATGTCACACCGGGAGCTAGGTTATGGTAACATCACAAAGTATTTAGAATAATAAGCAAAATCTTGACTATGGTTTAGTAATACTTTCATATGAACGGGAATAAAATCTTAAGGTACTAGACATAACTGAATCATATAATGATTCCTCGTCATCCTAACAGATTCGTATATTTAAAAAGTTCATTTATGACTTTAAACTAGCCCTTGCTTAAGACTACCCAATAAATCCCCTAATTATCCACATCGTTCCTCACTTAAAGTGGTTCCGCCACTTCAAACCTTGACCATGTCTTGTCCTATGATAATCCCCCATGTATCCTTGCGGTTCCATAGTTTCATACATTTGACAAATTATATTGACACAGATGACTGACTACCTTTTAATTAGACGTCGTTAAAAAGGCGTTGTAATCACGTTTATTGGTGGAAAGACGATAGATTAAATTGAAGTTTAAAAGTCTATTTAGAAAGGTTAATTAAACTAGGTTTCTCATTTTATATGTTAGTCCGTAATATAACTACCTTCGGTCGTTACTCGACTTCCATACATTTGTACTCCACCTTGAAGTGTTTCCAGTACTATATCGAATAACAGTCGAATAGGGGTCATCATATTACTTCATAATATTGTACCGTTTCGTAATATGACTACCTTCGGTCGTTCCTCGACTTCCATACATTTGTACTCCACCTTGAAGTGTTTCCAGTACTATATCGAGTAACAGTCGAATAGGGGCCATCATATTACTTTACGATAATTAAGACCGTTTATATTTTACCACTATGATGATCCTAAGGCTACAATCAAACAAGAACATGCAATAAGACGATCAAAGCGATACTACCGATCTTTAATATTTAATTATAAATCATCCCATAATTAATTAACTACATCGCAAGCAAACACAATAAGCGTGCTACTCTCTAATCATGGCAATAACCAACTCTAGCATAATCAATATAAACGTAATTAATTAAGATAGATAAGGGTAGAAAGAACCAGGATTAAATGCGGGAGAAAGTAGACTTGAATTAATTGACACAATTCCAAGCTTACACCGAAGATTTACAATGCGTTCCGTACTTTCCTTCTATTCTAAACAAGCTCCTAAACTAGCCTAAAACCAATTTTTAGTAAGAAAATAGAAAGAAAGTAGAAGCAATATCTTAAGAGAAGTATATTGTTCTAAGAATGGTGTGTGTGAAAATGAAGCCTTAGGGCTGCTATTTATAAGGAAAATATGGCTCACATTAGCATCCCTAGGCTCACATTAGCAAAAGGAGTGAAAGGTGGTGCACCAGGTACGAAAAAGTAGCGAAAGGTGGTGCACCAGGTACGAAAAAGTAACGAAAGGTGGTGCACCAGGTACAAGCAAGGATAAAAAAGCGCAAAAAAGACGGGAGGGTGGAGGCCGGCGGGGCTGGCTGCTGGCCGGCGGCGGCCGGCTGCCACCCGTCCCGGTCCGTCCTCTTTCGTTGCGTTGCTTAATTCGCGTGTATCTTCGTCGTTATGTGTCCGTTTGCGTTGATTCTTTTTGCATTGAATTCGTAATTCAAAAAAGAAGAATTTTATGTAAAGATATCCCAAAAATATGTATCCTATCTCCAGATATTGCGTACGAATCATTTGGATCTTCTGACGGGCGTAGAATCTTCATTCTTTATCCGTTTTTGTTGATTCTTCTTCTGTTGGATTTGTAATTTGAAAATGAACATCTTAGATGAGATGGATGTTGATGATGGGCAATTTTGTCTTGAAATCTCGTTTTGATGCCTTGAATCTTCAAACGTGCGTGGAATCTTCGTTTTTCATTCGTTTTGCTTGATTTTTGTCGTGCAACCTTGTTTTGACCATCTTGGCATAATATCATTGATTTGTACTGTTTTTGAGTTTAAAATGCCAAGAATTGTTCCAGAATGAGAGAGATATCGGTAGTAAAAACATGACTTTTTACGCGATATCAAGTATCCCACACTTAGAACATTGCTTGCCCTCAAGCAAACTCGAATTTCACCATGGTTAAAGATAAGCAGGTGATGAAATATTTTGAGGCGGAAATTTTTACCAAAGGGGGTTTTGGAAAAAATGAAATATTTGTTCTTTGAAAACAAGGTTGTAATCTTTGGGAGCATGCTTTTGATATTTAATCTTGGATACATGACTAGGCGATCCTCTCAAGGTGGTCACTCAAATCACTCAAAGTGTTTAGGGTTTCCTATTTTAATATTATCAATCACTCAGAACGCCAGTCATGTATCGTTTATCATCATAGGCTTGATCGAGAATCAAATCGTTACCCTTTTTGGTGAGCGTGAAGTCGATCTAGCCACAATCATTCTAAGGGAAGTGATGTAGGGTTTTTCGAAGTGAAGTGTTGGTGATATGAGAGGGGGTTTTGTTGGGTTTTTCGTGGGTCTCTTTTTGTTGAAGTTGGAATTTTTGGGAGGATTGATGCCCTTTTTCTTTTGGTGTTTGCGGGAGGAGTCTTTTCCTCCAATTGATTTTCCTTTTTTTCTTCTTGCGATTTCTCTTCTATCATCTTTGGAACTTTATTTTAAAGTTTGGGGGTTGCTTTTGAGAAAGCAGGGGTAATGTGTCTATTTTTGGGTGTTTGGGTGTATGAATGGGTTTTAGAATGATGTAATTCAATCTCCTTTTCACTAACCAATCTGGATTCGAAATGCATAGCAGGAGCAAGTTCTGATTCTAAACGCATACATCGGCACACTCAAGAATCGAAGATGTGAAGCATTAAAGGTGAATGCTTTATATGGCTCAAGATACCTCACGAATCAAGAGTTGGTTTGTTGTGTGCCTAGTCATGCGATGCTCTTTATGGGATTACTAAACTAATTTTCCAAAGGAATTCGTACTTTATTTATCCTTCTTCCTCAAAGTAAATTATTCTTTGTCTAAATTTTTTCATTTTCAACATATTTTTAACTCAATTTTCAAAAATTTTGTTTGCTTATTGGAGAAGGATGGTCTAAAGAGCAACGAGCTTAGAATCAAGCATATACCATTATCCATTTTACATTAGTGTAACTACTGCTATCCCACACTTAAAGGAACATCGTCCTCGATGTTATTCTAAGCTCTGACTGGGGTAAAATCCCACACTTAAGAATAGAAAATCTAAGACGTATTCTTTCAGCAGTGTGTGTTGGGTTTGAATCCCACACTTAGTAATAAGCATAGTGGATATGGTATATTTATAACGAAAAAGAGCTTAGAACAGAAGTACTCCCCATTTATATATATGGCTTGTAGGTGATGATGAGGAGTGCTCCGAAGCACATGATTGCCGACTTTTCCGTAGAGTCCCTTCGTTGCTGTTGTGTGCTCCGATTTCTTCAAGTCTTTTGTGATTTGTCTCGTAGGTGTGAACACGTTGGATATACTTTTTTTAATTCCGGTGCCAAAAACTTGATGTTTGATGCGGCGCCAAAAACTTGATGTGTTGGTCTTCTTCGTATATCCAAGTGTGAACGATAGTCGGAGACTTCATCACTTCTTGGAATGTAAAATTGCAGAAATGTAAACACGGGTTGCCTCCCGAGAAGCGCTCTTTTAAAGTCGAGAGCTCGACTTCTTCTCTCCTAGCTAGATGGAGATGGATGCATCCATGGGATTCCCAGTGCTGATATTGTGAGCCCTAGGTTGCGGAAAAGTGTATCGAGGTGGATAGATTCTCATGAAATGATTGACTATTGTCGTAATTAATTCAAATGGACTATCTCTCGATTCTGCCTTGTAGTTCTGAAGATGCTATGAAGTTGTCCTCGCAAGTCCTTGAAGTTCGAAGGTGATGTAATCGACTGCTTTAGTGATAGGTCCACTAGGGTCGGTCATGGTGGTTGTGTCTGACTTAGCAACCTCTCTTGGCGGTGGGTTTTGCCAGAGAGAGCATACAAACGCCAAGAATTGCAGTTTTATGTCTTCATAATTCTCGGTCTTGGGGTCTCCGTTGAATCTTCTGATGGACGTGCACATGTCCTCTATTTGCCAGTGCTGATGGTTGTTGAATGGAAATTCGGATTCTGAGAAAACTAGAACAAGCTGACGAAGTATCTCCTTGCATCCTGAGTGGAATATGAAGTTTCTTCTGGAGTTACTTTTTTGTTGTTGAATCTCCCGTAGATGGATCATAACAAAAGTAGCGATATCAAGTGGTGATTCATGTGTGGTCCTAAAAGGTCGTTCGCGCCTTGATTCCTCCCAAATGAGATCACTAAGTTCTTTAATCATTAACTCAATTTGTTTTTCCATAGTGGAGTTGATAACCATAGTTCCGCTTTCCTTGGAACTGAGGTGGTCTTCTCTACTTAGCAAGTTAAGCAATGATGTGAGATCATTCATCATTGAAATGTCGGTACGACTGCTCGGATGTCCAGTAGTCTCTTCCATATGCGCTCTAATGGATCCTAACATCTCCCATTGCGTTGAGGTGAATGGGATGTTAGATCTTTTAAGGGCATTGTAGATCCTAGCGTAAGTTCGTTTCTGTTGTTGACAGAATTGCAGTTCAACAGGGGAAAGAGCCAGCATGTTGACTACGCCGCTTATTCCTCCTACTACTTTGTCAAATCTTTAGATGAATTCTTCAAGCACTTTGTGATCTATGATGGTTTGCGGTTGGTATCTTGTGCGTTTTGAATATTCCTCCAGTGTTTCTCTTCTCGTAGGATGGTCGTGGTTACTTCCCGCCATTTCTTCAGTGGTAAACGGATTAATTGGTGGTATGCTGCTTTTGTTTTCTTTTTCCATCTTTCTCATCCCAATTTCTTCCATCGTTGGTTTGTTTGCTGATGCATTTTTCATCTTTTGTCCTATTCGTCGGAGGTCAATCGGAATATATGGCGTGACTGTCATTTCCTTACTAGATCTACTTTCACTTGTTGACCTTGCAGTTTCTTTGTCCTCCACGGTCTTGTTCATGGAGATCATGTACATATCGGCTTGGTCTCCAGCGTTAGGATTGTCGATATGGAAAGTGATGGTTTCTCCCTGAGACTGCAAGCTAATGGTTTATGCAAAGACGTTGATGATTGCCTTGGCCGTATTCATGAAAGGTCTTCCTAGTATGATTGGGATGTGTATGTCTTCCTGCATATCCATTACTACAAAATCTGCTGGGTAAAGAAATTTGTCAATTCTAACTAAAACATTTTCAGCTATTCCCCTAGGGTATTTGACCGAGTGTTCAGCAAGCTGTATAGTCATTTTGGTAGGTCGAAGATTTTCTAACTCAAGCCTCTTGAAAAGAGAGTATGGCATAAGATTGACACTAGCTGCTAAATCGGCAAGAGAAACGATGATGCCTGAATTGTAGATAGAACAGGGGAGAGTAAAATGTCCGGTGTCTCCGAGTTTTTCTGGAATGGTATTTTTCAAGATAGCTGAACATTCCTCGTTCAGCGGGACATTGGGTACTTCGGGTACCTTATCCTTGGTTGTAAGAAGCCTTCTGAAGTACTTTTTGGAAGGAACTTCAGATACGGTATCTAGGAATTTCCTATCAAGCTTAAAAGACTTAAGCTTGTCGGGTCGTTGTTTAAGACGAGCCGGAAATGGAATGTTTACTTTCCTATTTGGTGTAGACTCTAAATCTATTGTCGATGGGACACTAGGTGGTTCCTTCACCGGAGAAGAAATCGTAGGTAGGCTATGTGCTACCTGAGAGTTTTGAATATGGGAAGCCTCCTTATGGCAACTAGTTGGACTATCTTGAGGTTTAGCGTTAATACGTTGTGCTAATTGTCCTAATTGGAATTCTAAAGCTTTTAAAAAAGTCAAATGATCTCTTAAGATGATATCAGTTTAGTCTTGTCTAGCTGAGATTCCTTGAATTACTTGTATCAGGGTGTCGTCAAAACTAGAGGTTTGTAAGGAAGAGGGTTCAGACAGTTCGGGTTGGTAAGTTAGTGGGCTATTCCTAGGTGGGTTAAAGGAAGGGTTGGTATTGGGCGGAGTTAGATGAGAGTGAGGAATTTGGGCTGAGTGGTTCGGATTAGCACAATTAAGGCAGGTTTGAACTTGACAGACTTGTTGTTTTTGACTTTTCAATTCCTTGATCTCTTTGGTTAGTTCTTCCACTTGCTGAGTGAGGGTTTTGATAGCTTCATTCCCGATTGTAGTAGGTGAATTCATTAGTGAGGGGTGATTTTCGCTGTTCCAGTCATGGTTGTGTATTGTCATTTTCTCAACAAGGCTCCAAGCGTCATCGGCCGTACAGTTCATAAAACTGCCTTGAGAGGCGGTATCAAGTAAAGGACGGTGACGTGGGAAGAGACCATTGTAGAAAATGCGCAACTGGTCTGAGCGCTCAAAACGATGATTTGGACATTTCTTAAGCAATTTCTTAAAGTGTTCCCATGCATCGTAGATTGATTCATCGTGAACTTGGCGGAAGTTTATGATGTTGGACCTAAACGTTGCTTGTTTTGATGGGGGAAAATATTTGGCCAAAAATTTGGTTGCTAATTCTACCCAAGAGGTTATAGAGTTGATTTCTAGTTCCTCAAACCAGGTTTGTGCATTGAGAGTGAGTGAATAGGGAAATAGGTATAGATAGACTATGTCCTGATTAACCCCAATCGGCTTAAAGGAGTTGGATAAGGAAATGAATTTGTCAAGGTGGGAGTTAGGATCATCATTTGGTAGGCCACGGAATTGACAGAGGTTTTGGACTAACTGAACAATGTGAGGCTTTAATTCAAATGTAGTTCTATCATTTTCCGGATAGACGATTGGTCCTCCTCGACCTTCAATCAGAGGTTTAGAGTTATCAGCCAAAGTGATACGTGCGGCTGTCATAGTCTCATTGGCAGGTGGTTGACTAGTTGAATGGATAGGGGTGGTCATTTCTAAAAGTGGTAAAAGGAAGGAAAAATAAAGAAAAATGTAGGGGTCTAAGAAATCCTAAAGGATCACTAGTAAGTAAGTTCGTCTTAATGCCGAAGGATCATACAGTTGGTTCCTCGGCAGCGGCGCCAAAAACTTGATGCGTCACCAACGGTCGGTAAGGATATTTCCCTTGTTGTTGCACCAGCTACTGGCGACGGGCATCAATAAGTGTTTTAAATTTGTAATTGCGGGGCCTAAGTTTTCCCTAACAATGCTAATCCTAAGGGTGAGCAAGTGGTAGGTATGACCTAGAGTCTTTCTTCAAACCGACTGAATTGAAACTAAGGCGTGGCAGATGAAGGTTTTCAAACTAGTGAAGGGTTTATAAAATAGTGGGGAAGTTTTGATTTTTCTATTAACTAACTTAGGCAAATAAATAAATAAAAGCGAAATAAAAATAAAAGATAAAGCAGATAAAATAAAGATAATGTTTGCTGAGATTTCGTTAATTAAGTTATGGGATGATGTTTGGAGAAACTGTGTTGAAAGATATTTGTTAATTATTAATCTTGAATACTCGTGGTGTAAACACTAGATTCCTTACTAATTAAAATCCCATTATCATGTCACACCGGGAGCTAGGTTATGGTAACATCACAAAGTATTTAGAATAATAAGCAAAATATTGATTATGGTTTAGTAATACTTTCATATGAACGGGAACAAAATCTTAAGGTACTAGACATAACTGAATCATATAATGATTCCTCGTCATCCTAACAGATTCGTATATTTAAAAAGTTCATTTATGACTTTAAACTAGCCCTTGCTTAAGACTACCCAATAAATCCCCTAATTATCCACATCGTTCCTCACATAAAGTGGTTCCGCCGCTTCAAACCTTGACCATGTCTTGTCCTATGATAATCCCCCATGTAGCCTTGCGATTCCATAGTTTCATACATTTGACAAATTATATTGACACAGATAACTGACTACCTTTTAATTGGACGTCGTTAAAAAGGCGTTGTAATCACGTTTATTGGTGGAAAGACGATAGATTAAATTGAAGTTTAAAAGTCTATTTAGAAAGGTTAATTAAACTAGGTTTCTCATTTTATATGTTAGTCCGTAATATAACTACCTTCGGTCGTTACTCGACTTCCATACATTTGTACTCCACCTTGAAGTGTTTCCAGTACTATATCGAATAACAGTCGAATAGGGGTCATCATATTACTTCGTAATATTGTACCGTTTCGTAATATGACTACCTTCGGTCGTTCCTCGACTTCCATACATTTGTACTCCACCTTGAAGTGTTTCCAGTACTATATCGAGTAACAGTCGAATAGGGGCCATCATATTACTTTACGATAATTAAGACTGTTTATATTTTACCACTATGATGATCCTAAGGCTACAATCAAACAAGAACATGCAATAAGACGATCAAAGCGATACTACCGATCTTTAATATTTAATTATAAATCATCCCATAATTAATTAACTACATCGCAAGCAAACACAATAAGCGTGCTACTCTCTAATCATGGCAATAACCAACTCTAGCATAATCAATATAAACGTAATTAATTAAGATAGATAAGGGTAGAAAGAACCAGGATTAAATGCGGGAGAAAGTAGACTTGAATTAATTGACACAATTCCAAGCTTACACCGAAGATTTACAATGCGTTCCGTACTTTCCTTCTATTCTAAACAAGCTCCTAAACTAGCCTAAAACCAATTTTTAGTAAGAAAATAGAAAGAAAGTAGAAGCAATATCTTAAGAGAAGTATATTGTTCTAAGAATGGTGTGTGTGAAAATGAAGCCTTAGGGCTGCTATTTATAAGGAAAATATGGCTCACATTAGCATCCCTAGGCTCACATTAGCAAAAGGAGTGAAAGGTGGTGCACCAGGTACGAAAAAGTAACGAAAGGTGGAGCACCAGGTACAAGCAAGGACGAAAAAGCGCAAAAAATATGGGAGGGTGGAGGCCGGCGCCGCCTGGCTGCTGGCCGGCGGCGGCTGGCTGCTGGCCGGCGGCGGCCGGCTGCCACCCGTCCCGGTCCGTCGTCTTTCGTTGCGTTGCTTAATTCGTGCGTATCTTCGTCGTTATGCGTCCGTTTGTGTTGATTCTTTTTGCGTTGGATTCGTAATTCAAAAACGATGAATTTTATGTAAAGATATCCCAAAAATATGTCTCCTATCTCCTGATATTGCGTACGAATCATTTGGATCTTCCGACGGGCGTAGAATCTTCATTCTTTATCCGTTTTTGTTGATTCTTCTTCTGTTGGATTCGTAATTTGAAAATGAACATCTTAGATGAGATGGATGTTGATGATGAGCACTTTTGTCTTGAAATCTCGTTTTGATGCCTTGAATCTTCAAACGTGCATGAAATCTTCGTTTTTCATTTGTTTTGCTTGATTTTTGTCGTGCAACCTTGTTTTGACCATCTTGGCATAATATCATTGATTTGTACTGTTTTTGAGTTTAAAATGCCAAGAATTGTTCAAGAATGAGAGAGATATCGGTAGTAAAAACATGACTTTTTTACGCGATATCAGTTTCCCATGATGATTATGGTTTAATCATAATAATATTGTTGATAAGTATTTTAACCTGACATGATACCATGATGATTATGAATTATGTGATTATCTGTGACATAGCATTTTGGCATTATGTGTTATTGATGTCAACATGGTTTGGGCTTATTGCTCTCATTGTGTCCGCCGGAAGGTTTCCTTGTAGATATCGTTGATAGGAACCTACGTCGTGTGAGGATTGCAATAAGCTATCGGTATTTTTTTGTATAGGCCAACAAGGATTGCGATAAGTGTTCTTGGGGGCCACCGCGGCAGTAGGGTTCCTTAAGGACCACCGATCCTCATTGAGATTATGTGTTTATGATTATTTGTTGTAAGATTTGTTATTGCTAAGTTAGATTTTCGGTTACATGTCTACTCACTTAGCTTTGAGCTAATCCCCCATATTAATACTTCTTGCAGGTTATGATTAGATAATGGGCTGGGCAAGAAGCAGTCGACTGGGTGGAATGTTTGACGATCGGACGGTTACTCTGATATCTGATTTGATAAATCAGTGTTGTCTTTTGAATTATATAACACCTAAGTTGATAAACTATGTTTTAAATTAGTTTGACTTTATATGTATATTATACAACGTAACTTATTAATGTTTATTTGGACTTACGCTTCTGATGTATAAAAAAAATAATTCCAAAATGAGGAGTGTTATAGTACTTAACCATACAAAAACTTGAATAATGAGAATAAGTCCTTGAGGTTATTCTAGTTTTGTTGTTATGTTATACTAATAGATGATTGTAATTATAAGTGGTAATTTTAGACCCATTGGTTAATTATGGATCAATTTGGTTAATATTTAGGAGGGGATGAGTTTGTTGGGTCTCCTCCCTATTTTTTAGATGGGTCTAAATGGACTTTTTTATTATAACCTCCAATTGTATAACAATTAATCAACGGGTCTAGACAGGTCTAGCGGGTAAAAATATTTTTTTCACCTTATTTAATTTTTTTTCACTCAAATAAAAAAAATTGTTAAAAACCCGATGGGTCGACCTGACCCGAGACTCATTTGATCCGGACCCATTTATATCCATCCTTCTAAATGATCCATCTAGACTCGGACTCATTTAGACTCAAACTCATATAGACCCGTGACCCGATCCGACCCATTCATTTTCCCACTTATAGTTGCAATAAATTCAATTAACTCATGAGAGCTTTAATTAATAATGATAATACGTCACCCTTTCATTACCTTAAGTAATTGAGCAAAGGGTATATTTGGCGAAACTAGCTGGTAGTTGGAGTTGGTAACTTGTAGCTCGGCGCTTTTGGTAATATTTTTGTTTGGCAGAGTAGATGGAGTTCGTTGCTTATAAATGTAAAATGACATAAAAAGATAAATATGTAAATTTTAAAAGATGACATATAATTACTTGGAGGATATTTATATAATTTCATTTTCCATAAGGTACAAGCTACTTTGAAAAACTACTTCAAGTAGCTTATGGTTTTGGAGCTTATGAAAATCATAAGCTACTCAAAAATTTTGGTAGTCAAACAAAGCTTACGAGCTTGAGCTTATGAAAACCATAAGCTCAAGCTCCCATAAACTCCCATAAGCTGTGCGCCAAACTGTAACAACCACTCTAGGAGCCTAGTAGTATTCTGGAAAATTCTTGACTTTAAATTAATTGTTTAATATGTCAGGAATTTTTATTTGTTTATTTTATATGTTTATTGTGAATGATTTGTCCAAAAGTCAAATAACTTATTGTGACTAGTAATTATTACTTGTTTTAACTTTTTACAGTTAACGGTAAAATAAAATAGTTGGAATGTAAATGGTTTTTAGATTCCAGACAATATCTTTAGAAGGGGGACTAATTTTAGTTGGATACGGAGTCGGTTAAAAAGTTGCCGACATATATTTATCAACTTTCCCAAAATGGAAATTCACTTCAATTCTTTGAACTTCAAACAACAAAACCCAAAACCTAAGAATCCTAAACAAAGTTTGAAATTAAACTTGGAGCTGGGATCTTGATTTTGATTCTAGTTCATTATCATTATCTTAACTTTCTGTGACAACCGTTAAATTAGGACTAGTGCTTAGTGCCTAATCATTGTATTAGTACATGTAATTAGTTGTGTGTAGGGCTAATTATGTGTATCATTTTGTATATTGTTATATATACAAACGTACGTGATTTATTTAAATCGTGCATTTCATTAACGGATGGAATCCGACACAAGCACAAATACGGACGTTGGTAAACAATTTATTAAATAATGGGAACTTATTTAATTAACTCATTTTATTTATATATCATTTGGATAATATATACAAACCTATTTCGTATCGTCTAAAACTAACCGTACGCAACAGAAACGCGCGAAATGCGCCCAACAAACAAAATAAACCCAAATTATATTTTATAATTCATTATTAAGTATTTTGATAAAATACTTCGAGTAAAAATATTACGATTTCTCGCCTATGAATAAAACGTTTAAAAACGTTACACGAGTAAAACAAACGTACAAATACGCAACGAACGCGCAAACTGAGACCCGACAACATTTTAATAACTTAAAATAAGTATTTAAAATAATATTTTCATTTAAAAACATCGCGATTTAAATCGTTAACGAAACACCATATTAAAACGTATAACAATAATTAAACGTCAAAACGACCGGGTAAACGAACACCGCACGGAACACGAACTCGGGGAACAATGGATGGCCTCCCATACCCTTTGACCTCTTTCTCTTTTTCTTCAACTACACACCATCACCACCATCATCTTTTCATTCATCATTATCTCACTCTCTCTCTACCCCTATCTCTCTCTCTCTAAAAACCCCAAGAAAATCACCAAAAACAACCACCAAATCACCTTAAAAAGCTTAACCCATTTGGAGAAAAATGATCATGACAACGAGAGCTACACTTCTATCTTTTCGGAATCCTCGTGCAACGATATGTAAGATTCCGACACTTTCGAAAATACTTATATTATGATTATTTTGCATGTTTAGTTGTTTATTTAACAAGATTATATCCAAATAACATGTTAAAACTCGTTTTTGAAACATTGTCGGAAAATGTCGGTTTTAACCATTTTATAGATCCGACACTTCGGGTTACTCCCGACACAAACTAATAATTTCTGCAAACTCTATAAACTCATCAAAGACTTGTGTAAAAGCTTCGGGTCAAACCAAGGTCGTTTGACCACAAACCCGACACTTGTTGTTTTGGATAGCCTATTATGTCGCAGAAGGGATGGATCTTCTGCGACACAAGCCCTTATGTCGCAAAACCATTACTATATCGCATATAGCGACACAAATGACTATGTCGCAACTCCTTCGGATGTCGCATATAGCGACACAGCACCCTATGTCGCATTAAATTGCGGATGTCGCACATAGCGACACAATAACTTATGTCGTAGTCATGACCTGCGACATAACAGCTTATGTCGCACTAGATCTACAGTGTCGCATATAGCGACACAAAGCCTTACGTCGCACCCAGTGTCGCACAAATCGGAACCTTGAAAACACAGATTTTTACTAAGTGTCAAGACTTGAAATTTTATCTCCTGCGTTACCCAAATTCAGATTTTAAGTGCGTTTTTCACTAAAGCAATATATAAGAAATAAAAAAATTTCGAGCTGACCTGGCATCTCGACCCCAGCCAGGGGCTCTGTGTAACACCCGCCAAATTAGGACTAGTGATTAGTGTCTAATCCTTTGTTAATACATGTAATTAGTTCGGTATTAGGCTAATTAATGTATCGAAATATATATATTGATGAATATATACGATTATGCGATTTGATTAAATCGTACGCAATTCAAATCGAATGTAATTCGAATCAAATAAATACGGACGTTGGTGACCAGATATATTAAATAACGTGACATTATCTAATAACGATATCATATTCAAGATGTTATTTTAATAATATTACAAACCTATTTCGTATCGTACAGATAACTTCCACGTGACCAAAATACTAAACGCACAAACAAATCAAAGATTATATTTTAAAGCCGATTATTAAATATTCGATGAAATACTTCGAGAAAAATATTAGATAAATATTTATATTTTAAAATGTATATTTAAAAGTGTAAAGTAAATAATTAAACGTCTAAACGATCAGAAAACGTACACCACACGGAGCACAAAGACGGAGACTGAAGAGGGGAGGCTTTCACCAAAACCCCTCTCCCTTTTCCTCATTTCCCCAACTCCTTCCCTCTCTCCTCACTCTTTTTCTCTCTTTCTTTCAAGAAAACCACCACCATCTCTTTAATCATCAAAATAACATCACCAAACATACTCGGATCACCTCGCTTGTTTGAAGAAAAACGTTCACCTTGTCACGGTCTTCATTTCTACCTTTTCGGATTTCTCTAGCGTTAACTTGTAAGATTCCCGACAAATCTCGAAACTCTTCGATTTTGTATATTTTTACTTGAAAGTTGTTTATTTAGCTTTGAAATGTCCATCTAAGGGTTGGGTAAAAGAATTGGACCAAACGGAAACTGGAAAACACATTTTTGGCTCAAAATCCGTCGAACAGACCTAAGTGTCGCATAGGCCAGACCAGTATAGCGTCACTTCGTGCGTCACTTAAGTGTCGCATTAAGTGACGCATAAAACTCTAAATTTGCGTCACTTGCTTATGTGCCGCATAAAACCCCCTTTTCCCGACACTTACATCCGTCACTTGTCCAGTGACGCCCTACACCACTTACCGACACTTCCAAAGACACTTGTCTAAGTGTCGCATACAGTTGAACCCTAATTCCATCCGACACTCGACCCTAGTGACGCATAGAACCCTTACCCGACACTGATAACCGACACTGCCTTAGTGACGCCTCGTCATGCGTCACTTCCCTTAGTGACGCCTTGTCATGCGTCACTTCCATAAGTGACGCCTTAAACTCAGATTTTACCATTTTATGCGACACTTCCTAAGTGTCGCCTAAACCCCTAAGTGTCGCATCAAGTGACGCTAAAAACAGACTGTTTGCAACTCTTTTTCACTCTAAGTGTCGACCTTCCATAACCTCAAACACTTATACGATACGACTTCTAAAACACATTGGAACATGTTTTCAAGCATAACACTTCGAAATATAATGATAAGATTATTATTACAAACAATCACCAACGGGCCGTACACATTTTCAAATACTTAAACAAATCAATCAAATCGTAGTAATTTGGACATTCTAGTTGGACGAACAACTACAAAGGTGATCTTTGAGATACCCAATCATGTTTATAACCATCGCGTGTCGTGGACACCCTCAGGTTACGAGTCTTTGGACAATCACTAATCGGCTAATCAACTCACGTTTATTGAATAAACGCTTCAAGACTCAAGTGAGTCTCATGGCCCCTCTTTTACGTTTTTACTCAGGGGTGTGATACATTGCTTATTTTTAACATGTGAACGCAAGTACAAACATTTTCATATACTACATGAGTTTCACAACTAATCATTTCAAAGTCCTCCGTCAGCATAGTTTGGTAATACGTTGTAGCGTGAATATTAGTATATGGTACCATATAGGATTGACCCTCCTCGTCCGGGTTAGCATGCACTAACTGGGTAAACGGGTGTACTAATATTTGTTCAGACGAGTGTTGATTAGGCACTCGTGGAGGCACCTCGCTCAGGCACTGATTGTGATCCTGACCCCTCGAGTTAAGCTCAGACTATGTGCTCATGGATGTATACATTATCATTATCTTTATTTGCTGAATGCAAATCAGTATTTAAATCTTGCGGTTCACACGATATTATTTGATACTCAAACCTGTGAGCTCACCAGCGTTAGCTGACCCATTTTAGCATGTATCACAGGTACTCAACAGTAGATTTGGACTGCCCTCAGGATTACTATAGCTCGAGTCAGCATGCAGAAAATAGAGATTTCCTTGCATTAGTATATTTTATGCAAGTATTTATGTATTGGAATCTCTCATTAAATCGAACACGAGGTATGTACGGATTCAACTGTTGTAAACATGTTAATATTAATATATTTTGTTAAAACGACGCATATAGAGTCGTTTGCTACATATCTGTGTGCTTTGATTATTGATTAGTAACACCCAAATTATGCTTTCGCCAAACAGTAAATTTGGGGGTGTTACATTCTGCCCCTTGGACCTCGCCAAGGGTTGCCACCCCTGGAACCCTGCTAACCAGGGATGCTGCCCCCGGACCCCGGTCATTTAAAGTTTGTAAATACTTTATACACTGAGTGTCAAACATTTACAACAACCAAACTACATACGATGTACTCGTACATGATACACATATACTTAAACACTTATATACGATACAACACATAATAATAAGGATGTAAGATTATCACAAACCATCACCAACGGGCCGTACATGTTTTCAAAACACAAACAAATAATCAAACAAACCAATGTATTTGGACATAACTAGTTGGATGAACAACTAGCATAGGTGATCTTTTGAGATACCTACTCACGTATTAACCAACGCGCATCTTGGACGCGCTCAGGTTACAGTCTTCGGACATCACTACTTGGTTTAGCAGCAACGCACGTTTATCATATAAACACATCAGACTCGGGTGATTCTCATAGCCCCGCATTTTACTGTTTTACTCCCGGGGTGGGAATACATGCTCAGATTTGTTTTACATGTGAACACAAGTACAAAACATGATATATTGACTGCATGAGTTTGTTTTCACTAATCATAAAGTCCTCCACAACATAGTTTGTTAATATGGATTTAGCGTGAATGTTAGTGTATGGTACCATATGGGATTGACAATCCCTGTCCGGGGTAGTCGCGCTACCTTGACTGTGATGTCAAACGGACACATTATCATTTGTTCACACGAGTGTAGATTAGGCACTCGCTCGGAGGCACTTCGCCCAGGTCCTTAAAGGCGGATCATGACCCCTCAGTTAAGCTTAAACTATGAACTCATGGCAGTAATATACACATTTATTTGATTAATTTCAAGCACATTATTAAAATCTTGTGGTTCATACATTATGTTTATCATTTACACCTGTGAGCTCACCAGCTTTTAGCTGACCTTTTAGCATGTATTCTCAAGTACACAACTGTAGTAGGACTACTAAGGAATTATATAGCTCGAGTCGCATGCAAACACGAACATTAAGAGATTTTTCTGCATTATTATATTTTGTATAAGTAGTAATACCATAGAATCTTTCAGATTTGGATAACCGAGCTTATGTAATCCTTATAACTCTTGTAAACTTTTATTACAATCAATGTATTTTGTTAAAACAACGCATATAGAGTCGTTCCCTTTATCTTATGTGCTTGTGATTATTGATTAGTAGCACCCCAAGTATGCTTTCGCCAAACAATAAATTTAGGGTGTTACACTTCCTTTTGATTTGTAAGTATCATTGAATTTGATTTAAGTGAAATAGTTAAGGTTATTGATTTTAGGCAATTGAAGCTTGAAATATTTGATATATGATACAGACTATTAGTAACTGCAAAACTTGAGTTGTGATAGTTGGGTTTGGTTTTCGGATTATGAGTTTTGAGCAGGTTCAGGAACAGCAGAAATGATACAGGTTGCGACGCGACAAGGTGTATATCGTGACGCAATATGCAAATAAATGCGACGCGATTATAGAAAACCATCACAACGCAATTGTCTTAGTATGGAGACGTGATCCTCTGTGATTTGAGACGTGATCCTCTATGTTTAGCGATGCGATTATTAAGCTTAAAAAATCCAGTTTTAGTTTATGTTTGATCCTTTTATGTTAATGATTTAGAACTAATATTATAGTTATATGAGTTGATGTTATACTTTTTGAATTGGCCATATGATATGGATTGTGTGAGTTGAAATTATGTACTTATGTTAAATTAAGTTATAATGAAATTATGACATGAGTTACTAATTGGTATTTTATTGTATTCTCATATCATCCGACGACTCATTAACATTAGACTTTTGAGTCTGGAGACTGAGACTATCAGGTGAGTGAATTTGTGACTCTCAGTATAATTTAGTTGTAACAAGTTTGGTTATAACGGGTAAACGTAGTACTACTGCTTGATAGACAGTTTAGTCTGATATGATAATTATATTGATTATGTGCTAATTGGCCGTTGGACATTATGTGCATTATTCGGAGGTCAACACTGGTTGGGCTTAGTTGTTATTGTTGGGCACATCAGGGGTTCCTTGTACACATAGTTAATAGTAACATGTGACGTGTGAAGATAACAACAAGCTATCGGTTAATTACTGTATTGGCCTGCAGTTGATTTTAAGTATTCTTTGGAGGATACCTCAAGAACCACCGATCCTCTTGGGGTTATGTGTTTACGATTATTTGCTGTAAACATGATTGTTATGTTAAGTTAGACTATTAGTTATACATTCTCACACTTAGCCTTGTTCTAATCCCACCACCCTACTTCTTGCAGGTTATGGTTTTTGATAAAACAGATTCGGGGCAAGAAGCTTTTATGGGATGGAATGTTTGACGATCTGAATTCTCTGATAATGTTTTGATAACTGAATATTGTAATGGTTTGTAATAACACCCAGCTTGATACAATTTAGTTTTAAACCAATATAACGATTATGTATAATATGTAATGTGAATGTTAATGTGTGTTTTGACCAAACGCTTCCGAATGATATATATATATATATATATATATATATATTGGTTCTGAAATAAGAGGTGTTATACAAACACACCCAATATAAAAGCATTTATCAACTATAAATACTCGACTTAGTGAGGGCTTTGTTAGTATATTCATGTTGTACGATAATCACACAACGCAAAATTTTGCATCATGTTATTAATATTGTTTTCTTTTGTTCATTTTAGAGTCTCGAACTAGAAGGTGAATACTAAAGTTATTTTGCATTTTTAATTCATTTCAATGGGAAATGTGTTCAATTTTTCATGCATATTTATGCTAGCATTTGGTATCTTTTGGTGATTATGGATCTCTCATCACTTATTTTTTTAGTTAATTGTGCGTAAATTAGGTTCATTATATTGTTGAATCATGGGTAAATTCCTTTTCATTTGACTTTTGGAATTTAAGCATCTTATATAAATTTTGTTTTTGTTCGTAAATGTATTCGCTTAGAAAACATATGTATCATAGTTTGTCAATTATATAATTTGACCACTAAAAATATTGTCATTTTGACTTCATCGAAGCAAACTATAGTTGTGACATTTAAATCATCGTATGACTTGGATAATGTATATCACAATAATAATTGTATCTTCTTTTATATTAAGTAAAGATAGACGTGAATATTGTTAGGATTAAGGACTCATATGATGACTTCACTTGAGGGATCAAAATTATTCATTAGATAAATCCTTTTTTGTTTTTGTTTTTCTCTTGGTTGTATACACATGTGTTATTATTATCATCAAGCGTTTAAGTATAAATTGTTACATATTTTTAGTTTATATTGTTAATAGTAGTTTATATGCTAATTGCGTGTTACCAAATTTCAAAAACGTGTTCTAGTAGATGTTATTGATCACTAAGCATATAAAGAAAACATCCATGGCTTATAACCCTAGTTTAGGAAAATATTGATTGATTTTTGTTAATTAGTAGTGTAATGAAAGTTTATAACTTCAACGTAAAAACTTAAATGATACACGTATCAAATTTAATTATCTATAAACTTTAATCATCCACTATTACTTTTGTCTCTTTTAAATATGTCACAAATTTTCATCGCCCTCCCCATTAGTTTTATACATATCCATTTAAATTCAATTCATCCATTCATATCTATATCCGCTCGATTAAACGGGTTAATGGATATCCGTTGAATGTTTAAAAAAATGTTATAAAATTTCCTAATATAAAATGAAACCAACAAATATTGTAACAAAAAAATAAATATAACATAAGTAACATACTAAAATCTATTCACAAGAACGTGTTAAATAAAGCATAATTGGTTACAATTATAAGTAGGCCTGTAAGCGAACTGAACGTTCGGCGAACTATTCGCGAACCGTCCGACTGGAAGTTCGTTTATGTTCGTTCGTTTCGTTATATAAACAAACATGAACAAACTTTTATGTTCGTTTAAGGGTTTATTGTTTCGTTATGTATTAAACTTTACACTTTTTACTATTGTATGCGTCAAACTTTGAAAACTTCTATTGTATGTATTGAACTTGTAAATATGTTCTATTGTATGTATTATTTCCTTTTTGGGTATGTCTAAAAAAGGAAAGTTTACTTTTTTGGACATACCCAAAAAGGAAATAATACATACAATAGAACATATTTACAAGTTCAATACATACAATAGAATAAATGAAAGTATATCGCATACAATAGTAAAAAGTGTAAAGTTTAATACATAACGAAACAATAAACCCTTCGTTTAATTATATGAACAAACATGAACACAAGTCTCGTTCGTTCATTTACATTCGTGAATGTTCGATAACATGTTCGTGAACTTTCAGTTACATGTTCGTTTATTAACTAATAGTTTAATTAAATTAATACATATTTGTATATCATATTTTGATTTATGCTAAATTCTAAGTATAATATTATTAAATATTTAGATATTTTCATTTAAAAATATTAAACATATAGATATCTTCACGTCACATTTTCATCCACTGCAAACACACTTCCACTCTCTCCCACCAATAATTGCTCTTACATACGATTGGATCAAGCAAACGAGTATATCTTCATATTGTGATCATTTTGTTATGTTGAATATGCATTGCAATATTTCAAGTTCTATAATATATATGTGTAGATGTGTATATATACGGTCGTTTATGTTTGTTGAGATTCGTTTAAGGTATTCACGAATAAATGCATTAAATTATGTGTTTGTTCATGTACGTTCGTTTGTGTTCGTGAACAAACAAATTTTCTTAATAAACAAACATGAACAACAAAATCCGTTTGTTAATCCGTTCGTGTTCGTTCGTTTATTCGTCAAAACCTTAATGAACGAACACGAACAGACTCCGTTCGTGTTCGTTCGATTCGTTTACAGGCCTAATTATAAGTAAACATAACTTTTAACAAATGTATCTCTATGTTTATCGGTTAATCACATATGTTTTGATTGTCATCTATCGTGGATTATGAGTTCACTATATGGTCAGAAGTATAACTTGGCTCAGCGCAATAGATTTATGCATTTCGATTTGCTTTATAAATCAATAATACAAAAAAAAATCCTTCAAATATACATTAAATTTTTAAAATTTACGACTTTATATATTCAATAACACATTAATAATTTGTGGTTTATAAATATGCGGATATGTAAATTTTTGTGTATATACCTATATATGTATATGTAAGGGTAATTGAATAAATCCATGGGTTATAACTTGTCATCCATATCCGATCCATTATTCATCTACATTCATATCCATTATTCATCCATTTAAATCGTCCATTAGATGGATAACCACTGGATCGTATAATAATTGAAAGGACAACAAGAATTTGAAAATTGAGAAAAATTAAACAAAATAAAAAGTCCAAATGCCTTTCCAACTACCTAATAATTAAAATTAGTCAAAAAATATATTGAGTAAAACTTTAGTCAAACTAATCAAACAAATTTATGGGAGATGATATATACAACATATAAATTGATACATACATCAAAACTGTGTTATAATTTACTTGTATTGTGTGTTTAAATGCTTATACAGTATAGTGTAAACATCAACTTTTGTGTTGTATATATTAACTTCCAAATTTATAAATAATATATCAAATTTATAAATAATGTATATATTACCATCAACGAAGATTTTGAAAACCAAAATCGTTCACATTCCCACCAAAGTAAATGTTTCGTACATTAGCAAAAGTGCGATAACTTAATCTTAAACTCTTATAATTGGTTTAGGGTATCTGCTTAAAACTTATGATTTGTCCTATCGGAAATACCAATTATACACTTTGAAAAGTCAACATTAATGTATTTTCGAAAGTATCAACATTTCACACATTTTATATTTTTCATTTTGGAAACAATTTTTTTAAACCAATTACATAAATCAACATCTATAGTTTTCTTAACCAATTACTTTCTATTATTACACAGCTTAAAAAAGTCTTAAGAATTTAAAAAAAAAATAGATGACGATAAAATAAAGAAATACAAAAATAAATTATCTTTCAATAAATGAATTTTAACTATTATGATCACACTACTTCATAAATATCACACCAAATTTATTATCTTATTTACTTGATATATAACATATTATTTGTATCAACTACGAAATGATTAATAACAATGATTGATTTTTCAAAATTCATTTCCGCAGGTCATCTACTAGTAAACAGTAATTGGTTCCTAAAATAACCAACCACTCATAGATAACTCTAAAAGAAATTTAAAAAGTAACCAACATTATCCTAAACTTTAAATGTGTTCCAAACTACCTTCCGAGGATTGAGCTAAGTCTGATGCGTTATGTAGTCCGAATTTCGGAAGCTTGTCACATATCGGAGTTGGAACATGTTGGCGTTGTGTATGCCGCTCCTCTTCAATATCACAATAATCCTGAACCACTTGTAAGTAGTCTCTAGTCGTACGTAAGTATTCTTTAACAATGTTATCTTCAACATCAGCTCGTTCAGGAGTTCCAACAGGATATTTTTCGTCAAACTCATCTTGTGACTTAACAAAAAACTCGATCTCATATTCCTTTGTCAACATTGGCAACTGATAATCGCCATATCTCGTCACCGAATAGGGAAGGATATGGTGTGAACTTGGATCACATATACTAACCACAGCATAAAAAATTAATAATAACATGGCTGACAGCCAAAGAGCTAGCAAAAAAACATCACTTTTTGGCTTAAAGTTTTCATGTGGTGCCTTCAAAGGTTGATGATCATGAGGTGCCTTCAAAGGTTTATTACGATACCTGTATTTCTCGTTATGATAATCCATGATATATGCTTCCTATTAAACAGAATACAACAAGTACAAAAGTAAATTAAAATCGAGGTTTTGGTTGATTAAAACCTACAAAGTAAGTAAATCGAAAAAATATTAATGTAAGTAAACCAGTGATTAGCATTAGGTATACGAAATTTGGAGTTGATTAAGTTAAGTATAGAATAAATCAATGGTGAGAAAGTAAGGATAAAAGCCACTAACCTGATGTATGGAATAGATCGATCGAAATCAATCAAGTGATCATATATATTATTCAGATTCAGATGAATGTTGAGTATATATATAATACTCGGTAATTGGTTAGTTTAAAAGAGATAAAGTTTTAACCCCGAATGATTTTGATTTGATATACATATAAGAGTAGGAGATAGACTCATAAACCTTTTGAATTCGAACTTAACAAATCAAAGAGTGATTGGATATAATTATATTAGATGATATATTTCAGCAATTATTATTTTGATATGAAAGTTAATTAATACGTAGGTTTGATAGTATAAGTTTAAAATGTATCCTATTATATCAATAACTAGTGTTGAACTCGTCCGTTGAACGGCTAAAAAAATAAATATTAGTAATAACAACGATTAATAATAATACGAAGTGTTCATATAATTTTAAATAATAAAGTCAAAATAGTTAAAAATATAAATTAGAAATTAAATAAATTATAAATCTCAATTACACTCCAATATTTTATCTTATGAGATTCACTCTACATCAAAATATGAGGACATAAAATAATGTTGAATATACAACATGAATAAATCATAGACTAAATGTATATGAATATACATGAATTTTATATATAATATATATTAGTTTGAACTAATATATAAATTAAAAATTATTTCTATAATTATATACAATAAATATATATGAATTTACATATAATAATAATGAATTTTCATATTCATAGGTCAAAATGTAAGAATATATTATTAAAGATTATTTTATTTCTAAAATTATAAATTTTGTATGATGTGGCACAATAAATTTAGCAAGCAAATTATAACACACTCCTCTTTTTACATGCCAAATTTTCATTTTTTTTAACAAGTTGGAAGCGCAATTCCATTTATAATATATAATAGATGACGTGACGTCATCTACCAAAATCATTATACAAGTTATAAGTATTATCTGTTAATTTACAAACTATTAAAATGTATCAGGGCAATATAAAGTATCAAAATAATATCAGAGTAATCATGGTCAACAACTTCCAAGCACTCCTTGCCCAGTCCCATTCAAGTCAAAACCTGCAAGGAGTAAACAACGGAATTAGCACGAAGCTAAGTGAATAAACATGTTACAAACATTTTGACTTAGCTATAAAAATATTAATTATCAACAATTAACACATAGACTCAACATCACCAAGAGGATCCGTGGTCCTTGTGGCGCCCTCAGACCGCGGTGGCCCACCAAGCAACACTTACGATCACTGCAGGTCATTACAGTGATTTACCGATAACTGTAACCAACATAAGTTCCATTCACAACACATGTTCACAATTCCTATATTGGTTAACCTGTAGCAACCCAGTCCAACAATTGTTGACCTCCGATACTCCAAAATGCTTAAAGCAGTTTATATATATCACAGAAACAATCAACATTTAACACTACTATGTTTAATCTGTTGTAACTAATATGTCACAACCAAACCATACTGAAGTTCCAAGTCAATTCACCTGTCAACTTCGGTCCAACTACTCAGCTTACTAATCATGAGTCTTCTGCGTGTCTGAAACACATAAGAAATTTCAAATTAAACTTCATATCATATTGATCATAACTTAATATTAATAATCAAACATATATTGAGTCATATAATCACAATATACCAAATACATCACATTATGAAGTTTTAAAATCAAAAGCATTCTGTTACACACTATAAATCCGTCGGATTCTTAATGAATCCGTCTGGATTCAGCTGAATCCGTCGGATTCAGATAGAATCCGCCGGATTCCAAGCAATTTTCTGATACACAAACGGAACAGAACTTTTTTACAGAATCCGGTTGAGGAATCCACCCGGATTCAAGATGAATCCGCCGGATTCCCATCATCTTCCAGACCTGTGCAGGTCAGAATTCTGCACGAACCCAAATTCTCAAAATTCGATTTCAACATACTAAATCTGTTTCCAGCTTCAATTAACTTCGACCAAACCATGTAATAACATCATATAACTAAGTTTTAATCCTCAATTCATCACAATTCATACAAATCACCTAAAGCCTATAAATTACACATTTTAACTAAATTTCAAAGAATGAAGCAATTTCTTCATGTAATCATCATGAAATTAATATATTAAGATCAAGAACCATCATTCCATTATCACACAACTAATTTCTAGCTTCAATTTCATAATTAATTTACTAACCATAACCATTTCTACAATTACCCACTATCAAACATGAATAAACACTTACTCTTTGAAAGATGAACAAGGGAGGAGATGGTGATGGAATGAAATCCTGATATTGAATCCAAATTCAACTTGTTTTTGATATAGATTTGATGGAGAGTTTATTCAAGTATATGTATGTATGTAAGTTCTTACAAGTAAATGAGTATCACATATTGGGAAAGTTAGGGAAATGGAGGTTAACACCTCACTACTCAAACCGACTCATTATTTTGATTATACCCGTCCTAACTCTATTATCTGGAACCTAAATGTTAATTGCGAGAAAACTATTTTATTTTACCGTGAACTATAACTATTTAAATTGGTCAATAATTCACTAGTCACAATTAATCCTTTGACCGGATTTCCTAAGTTTTAAAAACAACATATAAAATGCAATAATTTAAAATATAATAATTAAAATATATAAGTAAGGGAAATTACCAGATTACCCTCGAATCACCAAAGCGGGTGTTACATAAATGAAATAATGACATGTAGGATATTTGATTAGGTGACAAGAAGAGAACTGCGCCACATATGAAAAAAGACTTTTCTATTAGTATATGTAAAGATGTTATAAGATGATAGGTTAAACTTAAAATATTACTACCTACATCTTAAAATATTTGTTCAATTTTGACTTTCTGAATTTTTTCTTTTTCAACATTTACCTTAAATATTTTTGTTTGTGTTATATGATACTTGATAAAAATTATACCAATGAAGATACATTTAAAATTCAATCCAGTCATATATTTTCCATCTAGTATTGTACTTCGTATAACATAAACAAAAATATTAAAGGTCAAAGTTGGAAAAAAAAATGAAAGTTAAAACTGAACAATAATTTCGAGAGATTATTATTATTATTATTATTATTATTATATATGTCAATAAATGGGTTGTGTTCAGATGTTCAGTTTTAGACCTACAATTTTAAGTCCATTTAACATTTCTCTTTTAAATTCAGGGAAAATGCTAAGTACTGACGCATGTGAAACACAAAGATATAGGATAGCCTAAATCGTCACATCTACTTAAAAAGGTTTAAAGTAAAAATGTGAGGTAAAAGATAAAGTAGATCTTATCTTATAGAGCGTAAAAACGTAAATCGTTCAACTATTCAACTATATTGAATATCAACTAAACATTACGTAACACCCCCAAATTTCAGGTTGCAGAAGCGATCGAGTCGGGGTGTTACCAAATCAAATATCAACAGCACAAAGGTACATAATAAACGACTCTAAATGAGGCGTCGAAAATACATTACATTAAAAAATAAGTTTATATAAAAGTAGTTGGAGTTCGCCAATTATTCCTAGAGATTTCAATACATGACTAATAAAACAAAAATAATGCAAAGAAATCTCCAACTAAATGTATGCATGCGACTCGAGCTAGGATCCTGACGGGCGATCCTACTAAAGCAAGGTTACCTGAAAATGCATACTAAAACAGTCAGCTATAAAGTTGGTGAGTTCACAGGTGTTTACCAGAAAACAGTAATAATGATTTTACAAATCATTTCAAGAAGTATAAAATTTATACTTGGTAAAACAGTAGTGTTTAGGTGTGTACAATATTGTATAACAGTTTAACCTCGAACGAGTCTTAGCGTCTTAAGTTCTATTCTTGTTTTATCCAGTTTCTATTTACTTGAGTTTCTTGAATCTATGTTTCTTGAACTATTCTTGAATATCACAATTAAATCAATTAATTTCTTGTTATCTAGTTCTAGTTTTCTTGAGTCTTGTTTCTTGAGTTCTTGAAATGTCTAAGTCCTTAGAGTCTAGGTGTTCTAGTTTCTAGTTCTTGTAATTTCTAGTTTCTTAACGTTTCTTGACAGTTCTTGACAGTTCTTGCAAATAAGATCTTGATTCTTGCAAATAAGTTCTTGATTCTTGCAAAAAGGTTCTTGACATTCTTGACAATTTCTTGCCATCACATAAGTTCTTGACATTTCTTGACCTTATTTTTTGGTTCTTGTATTTCTTGTATTCCAATTATCTTGAAATTTCTTGATTCTAGATTTCTAGTGTTCTTGTATTCTAGTCTTGTATTATTCTTGTATTTAAATCCACATATCCTTGTATTCTTAGGTTGTAACTATGGTTTCTTGTATTCTTGAATCTATGTCTTGAAGTGTCTAGTATTCTTGAAATTCTTAACAAATAGACACATTATTTCTAAAATAACATATAAGGGTAAACACACAAGGAAATTAACTAACACATATTGAGGACATATAATTAAGTTACACATAGGTAAGCTACACATACAAGAACAACACATTTGAGAACTATCACAAACACACAACAATTACGTAGCCTGTAACAATCAATCACTTAGTAATACCACCACAACATGTAAGTTGTACACGTAAGAGTGTACACGTATTAGCAAGCTAGGTAAAGTAGCATACCAAAGTATTTCCAAGTTGTAATCCTAGCATAAGTGGTGATAAGCAATTATCGTGTTAAAATAGTAGTTTTTAATAAACAATAGTTTATACGTTGAGTATGCATTTCCACCCCGAAAACAGTAAAACGTTTGAAAGAGTGGGGCCGTGAACTCACCTGAGAGAGCTAGCAATCCTAAGCAAGCTTATATCCGAGTCGTAATCTCCTAGTGTCCTAAACACGCGAGATTGTGTATTTGTAAGTGAACGTTTAAATATACTATCCATAAGTGTTCATTCGATTTAATTGTGTCCAAAATATTCGATTTGTATTTATTTTTGAAGCTTATAAAAGTAGGCGGCCCGTTGGTGGCGGAATCGAAATTATATTCTAAAAATATAATTTTGTTCGTTTCGTATAAAAATATCTTTGTTTGTTTCCGTATAAATATACTCGTATAAATATTCTTTGTACGAGATCGTATCGTGTCGTATTAATATATTCATGATTTCCATTTTTGGCGACACTTGTTAAATTTGGACGACACTAGCGTTAGTGATGCAAAAATATGAAGATCTGACGTTTTTAGCGACACTTAAGGGCGTCACTGGACAGCTTAGCTACACTTAATGAAGTGTTACTGAAAGGGTTAGCGACACTTGCTAAATAGACCGGTTGAAGTGGTTTCCGGGTTAGCCCCCGGGTCCGGGTCTGATCCGCCAGTATCTTTCGTGTTTTCAGTTTTAATTTCAACGATCGAACCACAAAACAATTTCTAATCCTAATTCCGAGTATAATGACCGATTATATCCTTAATACATAAAGATTACAAGCTTGCAACTTGAATTAATTAAAGAAAAAGAGGTGAGTGCTCATGGATGAAGGTGGTGATCGGAGATGGTGACCGGAGGTGGTGATGCCGGTGAAATAACGATGAAGATGGCGTTTATGTCCAGCTGCTACTGCTACCGAAGGTATTGTTTTTGTTGATTTCAAAACAGTGGTGGTGGTGTTCGGTTGGTGATGGTGGCTCGGGTGATGGTGAGCCCAGAAGAGGAAAAGAGATGGATGGATGATATCGATTGATGATAGTGATGCTAGTCTTCGGTTGTTGCTCCTGTTGTTATGTTGTTACTGATCTTGTTAATAGTTTTTGGAAGAAGGATTGAGGGAGAGATAGATGGTATAAAGAAGAAGAAAGGAAAAAGAAAGAAAATGGTAGAAGGGGTGGTTTGGTTATGGCGTGTGGGAGAAAAAAAAAATAAAAGACCGTCTCCAAATAATTGGAGGTGGTTGGACTAGCTTGTATTTTTTGTCGTATTTTGACCCGTGTTTTGGTACCCGATCGTAATATAAATAATATTTCTAAATTTCTAAATTTCATTTATATAATTCGAAATGCTTTCGAGTTAAAACATTTTATTTTTATAAAATGTTTGTGTTATAATTTTATAAGTTTGTCGCGCGCCCTTAACTAAATAGAAATACATTTTTAAATGAAACTAAATGCATTTAAATATTTTTTAAGTAATTAAATACTATTTTCTAAAGTAACATAGTAATTAAAAAGTTTGCACCAACGTCCGTTTTCAAGTTTGTGTGCGCTTTCATATTCGTTTATAAGTGATTATTCAATAATCGTTCTATGTTATATATATATATATATATATATATATATAATTATATATATATATATATAATACTTGAATACTTTGGCATTAGGCGCGTATCTAATACGTGAAAGAAAGTTTAAATTGGGCTCGAATTTTGGCCCCTTTTTGACCGGGTGTTCCTTGTTAGGAGAATTTCACCCCGAAATTCAGTCGGCGATAGGAATGAGCGCGAGGTCTTAAGAGTAAGACGAGTGTGTTTCTCTCGAGTATCTTGTTCTAAAGTTTCTTGTCACGTTCTAAGTTCTAGATTTCTTGGTCTATGATTTCTTGACCTATCGTTTCTTGACATATTATTTCTTGATGTAGGGTTTTCTTGACTAATGTTTTCTTGACTTATGATTTCTTGTTTCGTGTTTCTTGACTTAGTGATTCTTGAAATGGTGTCTTGTTTCTAACATAAGTTTCTAGTAGTTCGGGTCTCTCATCTAGTTGTTATCTTATCTTGCTCCCCTTGTTAGAATTGACGTCCTACAGACGGCGTAAGTACCTAGTACTTATAATGAATACTAATGTAATGAGGGGGAGTGCCAGTGAGTAATGAGAGAAGTACATATCGTAATGGACAAGTGTTGAAAGGTCCGTTGGCAGTAAGATACGTACTCTAATATCACGGGACGCCTTAGCGGGCATAGTTGTTTTGGTGACCATTCTTGTTCTTGCGCTTTGGACAGTCACGCATGAAATGTCCGGTACTGCCACACTCGAAGCAAGAATGTGGTGAGTTGGTAGTGTCAGCGGTAGGGAGAAATTTGCAGTCCCTAGTTTGATGTCCCCGTATGTTGCATTTTTCACAGGGTTTGCTGCAGAGGCCCGCATGATGATGATTGCAGTCAGAGCAGTATGGCAGTCGACCTCCATAACCGCTCATGTTCTCAGACCTGTTAGTATAGGTCTTGGTTGTTTCCAGCCTCTTGAGTGGTTGTTGGTGTATGTGGTCAGTGCCAGAATCTTCATTCTGTATCCTTTTGTTGATTCCAGTGATAGGGTTCTCACGACGGACCACTAAAGCCATGAGTTCATGTGCCATATGGATGACATTCTAAATGGTTTCTGGTTTTGATGAGGTTACGTTTCCCTGAATACTCTCCGGAAGTCCGCGAATGTATCTCTGGATACGTTTGGGTCCAGGGTCAACCATGGAAGGGCATAGGAGAGAAAGTTGTTGGAAACGAGTGGTATGATGTTGGTTCCCTGTACAGTCAGATGCCAGAATTCATCTTCTAGTCTCTGAAGTTCTTCATTTGGACAATACTCATCCCTTAACATCTTTTTCAGTTCTTCCCACGGAAGTTGATATGCAACATCGATTCCTACTGATTGAGCATGTGAGTTCCACCATGTCAGAGCACTATCTGAGAGGGTACAGGTGGCGTATTTGACTTTGCAATCTTCGGTGCAGTTGCAGAGGCGGAAGACGGATTCCATCTTCTCGATCCATCGTACCAAACCGATGGCTCCTTCGTTGCCAGAGAAGTTCAGAGGGTTGCAATTCAGGAAGTCTTTATATGTGCAGGGCTTGGTTTGTGGAGTGTTGTTCATCAACTATTGGGCAGTCAGGGCTTGAGTTACCGCCTAAATGATAATTTGGGAGATTTCCTCATCGTTGGGTTTTTGTCGTCTCGGAGGCATGTTCCTTTAATAATAATACAAAGGGACATGTGAGTACTTGAGTGAAAACAATGATAATTACAATTATGTATTCATAGAGTGACGTTGAGTCGTGGTGTATCAATTTATGATAGAAAGAACAAGAGTATAACCCTACATGATCGTATGCTAGGGATTACAAGAGTGTGAGTTTATAACACGTGTCGGGAATTTGTAGTATCCAGATCGGGAATTCGTCTGGGTCCGGATGAAAATGATATTATCAACATTACGCATGGAATAAGGTTTTTCTCGTGGAGTCCTAGCAGTTATCCAGGTAATACGTTTCAATCGTGATCCCGAATGATAAAGATGGTAGGAGGAATGTCAAGTGATAACTTCCACGTGAGTAAGTAGTGGTACAGCGGAATGTGTTGTTGGTAGTCATATGTATATAAGTAGTTAGACGGTAGCGGGTGAGAACAATACTTGTTCTTAATATCGAGTGATGTAGTATTAGCCATACTTGGCATTACAGGTGGCCTGAGTGTCAGCGATAATATTGTCGAGTGAAAGTGGTATATATATATATATATATATATATATATATATTCAATATATATATATATATAATAACGTAGAAAGTATTACACAAGTAAGGCTTATTAATATATATCTACAGTACATATAATAGCCTAAAGTGTTTAGCATATAACAATCAGAGTCAACTAGTGCATTCCTGATTCAGTATAACCCCTTTCAGATATCACATCATCTTTATTTAATTGTACATAGTTAGCTACGCTATTTAAAATTAAACTCGTATGATGTAATTCCTGAACCAGTTATACCTAATGAGGAATACTGCCTAACGGTCATAGTCTAGGCCCACTAAATGCAACCTAGTTCACAATAACCTCAGGCTCTGATACCAATCTATAACACCCCTAAATTTCGGGTTGCGGAAGCGGTCGGGTCGGGGTGTTACCAAATCAAATATCAACAATACAAAGGTACATAATGAACGACTCTAAATGAGACATCGAAAATACATTACATTAACAAATAAGTTTATACAAAAGTAGTTGGAGTTCGCCAATGATTCCTAGAGATTTCAATACATGACTAATAATACAAAAATAATGCAAAGAAATCTCCAACTAAATGTATGCATGCGACTCGAGCTAGGATCCTGACGGGCCAATCCTACTAAAACAAGGTTACCTAAAAATGCATACTAAAACAGTCAGCTACAAAGCTGGTGAGTTCACAGGTGTTTATCAGAAAACAGTAATAATGATTTTACAAATCATTTCAAGAAGTATAAAATTTATACTTGGTAAAACAGTAGTGTTTAGGTGTGTACAATATTGTATAACAGTTTAACCTCGAACGAGTCTTAGCGTCTTAAGTTCTATTCTTGTTTTATCCAGTTTCTATTTACTTGAGTTTCTTGAATCTATGTTTCTTGAACTATTCTTGAATATCACAATTAAATCAATTAATTTCTTGTTATCTAGTTCTAGTTTTCTTGAGTCTTGTTTCTTGAGTTCTTGAAGTGTCTAAGTCCTTAGAGTCTAGGTGTTCTAGTTTCTAGTTCTTGTAATTTCTAGTTTCTTAACGTTTCTTGACAGTTCTTGACAGTTCTTGCAAATAAGATCTTGATTCTTGCAAATAAGTTCTTGATTCTTGCAAACAGGTTCTTGACATTCTTGACAATTTCTTGCCATCACATAAGTTCTTGACATTTCTTGACATTATTTCTTGGTTCTTATATTTCTTGTATTCTGTCGCACCCCCAATACACGTGGCAGCGGAAGTGAGAGGTGTCACGGGGGCGCCGACCAAATCAATAATCATAACACCAGGATTAAAGCAAACGACCTCTATATGAGACGTTTGAAAATATTACATTACCATAATTCAAATGTTTACACAATAAATCTGGAGTTCGCATAAACCGTTTAGAGATTTCTAATACATTACTGAATTTACAAAATACAGCTACATGCAATCTAATCTCTTGATGTTTTGAAAACAATGCGACTCGAGCTAAGCTTTCCAAAAGCTTCCTACTACGGCGGGTTACCTGAGAAATACATACTAAAAGGTCAACATAAAGTTGGTGAGTTCATAGGTTTGTTAAGTAATCAGTTGCTAAAATGATCCACAAGATTTCACAAGTTTTGCATCATTCGTCAATGATAAGTAAGAGTATCGTTATCCAACGACAAGTAAAAGTATTGCATACAGCAATATAAGTATACCATTTGCATGAGTCTCATAGTCAAGCTTAACGTTGTTTGCCTCCGGTGTACTAATCCGATACACTTCTAAATCACAAGTAATACTGCGCCCGTGGGTTGGCTAGCGCGACTAGCCCGGACGAGGTTTGTCAAACCCTGAAGGTACCACCCAATAATACTCACGCACAAATTTTAATGACTATGATAGGTAGAGGACTTTAGTGGATTATTCAGGTCTCATGCAATCCGTACAAAAAAAGTTGTTTCCAGTACTTGTGATCATAAAGCAGTTTATAAAACAGTTGTATGTATTCTCACCCCAGTGAAAAACAGTAAAACGGGCTATGAAACTCACCAGAGATAAGCAGGTAGCAAGCAATATCAAATATTAGCAAGTAGTGGGTGTTCTCGTTCCCGTGTGCAACCTCCTAACGCCCTAAACGTATGAGGTTGTAAGTAGATGTCTCAAAGGACCATCTATAGCGATTGTATAAGTGGGGGGTTAATGTCCACTTAAGCCAATCGGGTAGGTGGGAGGTTTATGTCCACCTAAAGCTAGTTTATCAACAAGTATGTCCAAATGAGTTGTTCAAGTTTGTTTATCAAAAACGTGTGCGACCCGTTGGTGAATGTTTGTAATAATAATTCATTAGACATTATTATTAAGTTTGTTTTATTGCATACTATTCATTAGTACATATCGTGTGTTGCAAACAAATTATTTTAGTTTGTATAAGCACGTAGGTCAAAGTTGGTCAAGGTTGGTCAAACCTGGTCAAACTAGTCAAACTAGTCAAACTAGTCAACCTGGTCAAACCTGGTCAAACTAGTCAAACATGGTCAACCTGGTCAAACCTGGTCAAACTAGTCAAACATGGTCAACCTGGTCAAACTGGTCAAAACCTAGTCAACCTGGTCAAACTTGGTCAAACTGGTCAAACCTGGTCAAACCCGGTCAAACTTGGTCAAACCTGGTCAAACCTGATCAAACTGGTCAAAGTTGGTCAATCTATGAGTCACTTATAAAGTCACTTATAGAGTCACTTCTAATTTTATATGTGTCGGTTTCTAATTCGGGAAACTTTCTAAGTTTAGTTTTTGGTCCAAGTTACTAAATAAGTCACTCAAACCCATATTTGTTACCCATTTCCAAAAATAGTAAGTTTTGTCATTTTTAGAAACCGAGCCGTTTTTGTTGACTTGGTCAAACTTACTCGGTTTGACCCGAAATTTTCAATCAACCCAAATATCAGTTTATGGAGTCCAAATAAAGTGTCTGTTCATGTCGAAGTTCACCGAAAGTGTCGGTTTTTATAAAAGTTCCAAAACTTCAAGATTTTCACATTTTCGACTTTTGTCGGTTTGTTTCACCATGTGTCTTACATATTTCTGGTCCAAATCAAGTCTCACCAATTTTACCAATTGATCTTCTATGTATCTAGTCTCTAACATATGTTTCCTAAGAGTTCTAAGTCCCACTATCATAGAGAAACAAAATAAAAGGCCATGCATAGCCCAGATTCTGTTTTCACCCAGACCAGTCCCACAAATCGACCAGTAGAGAAAAAAGTGTACGTTTCTGGAAAAAGTGTAAAACATGAAAGTTGTAGATCTTTTCAATACTAAATTTTTTAAAAAAATACATCTTCTAACTCTTCCTATAACTCAAGATATGACGTTTTTAGTGTGCTGTAATTTTCTGGACAGATTCATCACTCTTTGTATATAATTCATAAAAACGTATTTTAAGCTTATATTTGAACATAATCTTGTTAGATGAGCTTTATAACATTTAAATGAGTTATATGAGAGTAATATAGAGTTTCCTTACAATGATTTTGATGGAGATAAGATGAGGAGAAGGAGGAGTTGTTGTTGAGCTTGTTTTCCTTGTAAAATAGTGACTTTTGTGGTGGTGGTGGTGTTATGGTGGTTTATGGTGGTGGTAATGGTGGTTCTTGGGTGGTGAAAGGGGGCTGAATTTTCTGGAGATAGAGAGATATGAGAGGAAATTGAGAGGGTAGAAAGAGATGGAGTGTTTTAGAAATGAGATTGCATGAAATGTAAGTGGGAGTATAAGTGAAAGGGGTAATCATCATTTTGCATGAAGATTGAGTGGAGAGGGTGGGAGGTGGGCATGTGGCACATGGGGGGCATGGGGGGCCGGCCTAGGGGGCCCACACAAGGGTATTTTGGTCATTTTCTTGTTCCCAATTTAATTTGTCGCGTTTTACGTTCGTTTACTCGGTCGGTTTGATGCTAAACGTTTAATACGCTTATTTAAGTGACGATTTAAATTTCAGTATTTTTACTTGAAGTATTCATTCTTAAATACTTGAAAAACATTTATAAAAATGATTCGTTAATTTGGTGATCTCGATTTGCGCGTTCGTTGTACGGATTCTAAATCGCGTGACGTTTTATTTGGACGTTTTTCGTTATCGTTTAAAGACACGATATATTAATTGATAGTTTTACACTAAATAATATATTTTTGATTCAAAAATGTATTTTGACTTTCGTTCGATTCTCGGGCGCGTTCTGCGCGTTTTCGTTACGTTTGAGACGTTTTAATCGAAACGTCTAGGTTTTGCAGGTATTATTATATAAAAATAATAATATATGATAAATAACTTCTAAAAATAGATTCGAGTTATTTATAAAAATGTTTCACCAACGCCGTATTTATATTGTGTCGGACTCCGTCCGGTTGTTTTGCACAATTTCACCAAATTGCGTAAGCGTAATTACAACTAATTACGTAGCGTAGTATAAATCAATTACGGAGGTGTATATTCACATAAAATATACAAATAGTTACAAGTAATTACAAGTATTTAGCCTAAAACTAAACTAAACACACTTAATTAGGGTTTCTAGAGGGTTAATCAGTAACCCTAAATCGTCGGGTGTCACATATTCCAATTATCTTGAAATTTCTTGATTCTAGTTTTCTAGTGTTCTTGTATTCTAGTCTTGTATTATTCTTGTATTTAAATCCACATATCCTTGTATTCTTAGGTTGTAACTATGGTTTCTTGTATTCTTGAATCTATGTCTTGAAGTGTCTAGTATTCTTGAAATTCTTAACAAATAGACACATTATTTCTAAAATAACATATAAGGGTAAACACACAAGGAAATTAACTAACACATATTGAGTACATATAATTAACTTACACATAGGTAAGCAACACATAAAAGAACAACACATTTGAGAACTATCACAAACACACAACAATTACGTAGCCTGTAACAATCAATCACTTAGTAATACCACCACAACATGTAAGTTGTACACGTAAGAGTGTACACGTATTAGCAAGCTAGGTAAAGTAGCATACCAAAGTATTTCCAAGTCATAATCCTAGCATAAGTGGTGATAAGCAATAATCGTGTTAAAATAGTAGTTTTTAATAAACAATAGTTTATAAAAACGTTGAGTATGCATTTCCACCCCAACAGTAAAACATTTGAAAAAGTGGGGCCGTGAACTCACCTGAGGGAGCTAGCAATCCTAAGCAAGCTTATATCCGAGTTGTAATCTCCTAGTGTCCTAAACACGCGAGATTGTGTATTTGTAAGTGAACGTTTAAATACACTATCCATAAGTGTTCATTCGATTTAATTGTGTCCAAAGTATTCGATTTGTATTTATTTTTGAAGCTTATAAAAGTAGACGGCCCGTTGGTGGCGGAATTGAAATTATATTCTAAAAATATAATTTTGTTCGTTTCGTATAAAAATATCTTTGTTTGTTTCCGTATAAATATACTCGTATAAATATTCTTTGTACGAGATCGTATCGTGTCGTATTAATATATTCACGATTTATGAGTTTGTTACTTTTTGAATGACTAATTTTTATGAAAAATTCCATTTTTGGTGACCCTTGTTAAATTTGGGCGACACTATTGTTAGTGACGCAAAAATATGAAGATCTGACGTTTTTAGCGACACTTAAGGGCGTCACTGGACAGCTTAGCGACACTTAACGAAGTGTCGCTGAAAGGGTTAGCGACACTTGCTAAAAAGACCGGTTGAAGTGGTTTTCGGGTTAGCCCTCGGGTCCGGGTTTGATCCGCCAGTTTCTTTCGTGTTTTCAGCTTTAATTTCAACGATCAAACCACAAAACAATTTCTAATCCTAATTCCGAGTATAATGACTGATTATATCCTTAATACATAAAGATTACAAGCTTGAAACTTGAATTAATTAAAGAAAAAGAGGTGAGTGCTCACGGATGAAGGTGGTGATCGGAGATGGTGACCGGAGGTGGTGATGCTGTTGGAATAGTGTCCAATATCATAACTAATTGGTAAGACCATCATTAAAAGTGGAGTCCTTTTTGGGTCGCCCTCAATGAACAGTAAGAGAAATAAATGAGAGATAATATTAATTTGAATTAATATTATATTTAGTTTATTAATTGGATATTAATTAGAAACTAAAAGAAAAGGAAATTCTGGAAATTCCATCCATACGCCGTATGGATGAAATAGGGCAAAGGCGGTGGAACGATCAAGGAGCATTCTGGAGAATCAATCCATACGCCGTATGGAACTTCCATACGTCTTATAGATGAAAAACATGTTGTCCCACATCGGCTGGGATATGAATCCCATGCTCTCCTCCTCCCTTATAAATAGGGGCCTACCCCTTAGGTTTTCCTTGTACCTTTGAATTGAATAGTTTTCAATTCTCCTTCTCTCTTTCTTACTCCTGCTCCTTGTAAGAGTTTTACGACTAAGAGTCGTGACCATAGGAGACGTGGGAATTTCTCTTTGTTCGTGGGTGTGAGCCATTAGAAGTGTTCTAGTTTGGGCATTCACCACCAAGTAAGAAGGTTCTGCTAGTTCGTCAACGCGTGAGAAATTGGTTTTCTCAAAGGTTAGTAATTTCTTATTTATCTTATTTATTTTATTGCTTTTATTTATTCAAGTTAAGATCCCTTATGGTTTAGTTTCCTAATTGCCTTAGATTAATTTTTGTTATTATTCCGCTGTGCATATTAATCTAGTTAGGGAATAGAAAACCCAACAGATGCCGGTGAAATAATGATGATGATGGCGTTTATTTCCAACTGCTACTGTTGCCGAAGGTATTGTTGTCGTTGATTTCAAAACAGTGGTGGTGGTGTTCGGTTGGTGATGGTGGCTCGGGTGATGGTGAGCCGAGAGGAGGAAAAGAGATGGATGGATGATATCGATTGATGATGGTGATGCTAGTCTTCGGTTGTTGCTCCTGCTGTTATGTTGTTACTGATCTTGTTAATAGTTTTTGGAAGAAGGATTGAGGGAGAGATAGATGGAATAAAGAAGAAGAAAGGAAAAAGAAAGAAAATGGTACAAGGGGTGGTTTGGTTGTGGTGTGTGGGAGAAAAAAAATAGATCAGACCATCTCCAAATAATTGGAGGTGGTTGGACTAGCTTATATTATTTGCTGGTGAAAACCACCTCGACCGGATCAGAGTAAACAACAATGTCAAATTAGGTCGCGTTCAAGCTAGACTATAAGATATACTAAGACAAGAAGGGAGAGAAAGCAGGTTTATCCTCCTCCCCCAAAATGTACCAAACTCATACGGGTCTTGGATCAATAGAATCCTCCAATTGCTAGGGAAAGAATATCGGGATTAGTCTCCTTGCCATTGCTATCACTACCAAAGACAACAATCCCTACATTCTCATTCTCAAGATGACTTGCTTTGTGAGAGCTCAATTTCTAAGACGAAGGCTAAGAATTCTCTACTAGAGGGAATGAAGCAGCCCCGGGTGTGAGTGAACTCCCCTCTACTTCCAGGCAATAGGACCGGATTGTAATCCCTAATAAAAAATATAGCTCCATGAGCAAAAGCTCCTGTCATGATGAATCCTGCGATGTATTGGTGGCCCGTGTTTTGGTACATGATCATAATATAAATAATATTTTTAAATTTCTAAATTTCATTAATATAATTCGAAATGCTTTAGAGTTACAACATTTTATTTTTATAAAATGTTTGTGTTATAATTTTATAAGTTTGTCGCGCGCTCTCAACTAAATAGAAATACATTTTTAAATGAAACTAAATGCATTTAAATGTTTTTCAAGTAATTAAATACTATTTTCTAAAGTAACATAGTAATTAGAAAAGTTTGCACCAACGTCCGTCTTCAAGTTTGTGCGCGCTTTTATATTCGTTTATAAGTGATTATTTAATAATCGTTCTAGGTTATATATATATATATACAATTATATATATAATACTTGAATACTTTGGCATTAGGCGCGTATCTAATACGTGAAAGAAGGTTTAAATTGGGCTCGAATTTTGGCCCCTTTTTGACCGGGTGTAACACATTATCTCTTATGGAAAGTACAAATGAAAGGGTGTCATGTGTACAAAGAGAATAACCACATGTTAAAAACCCATTTACCCCCCTAACTTAAATATCTCACAAACGACAAATCAAAAAATTATGAAAATTGCACCATTAGATTCAGCGCTTGATCCTCTTCGATTTGCCGTCCATCAAGACATACTTTCGATGAATATTTTTTTTTCACTTTTTTTTGTGGGTTTTACTAATTGCTAACACATGTGTTAATATTTGATTAAATATTTAATTTAAGTATAGAGTTTAGGGATTAGGGTTTAGGGTTTATTAGGGTTTAGGGTTTAGTAGGGTTTAGGGTTTAGTAGGGTTTAGGGTTTAGGGTTTAGTAAGATTTAGGGTTTAGAGTTATATAAAGTGTTCAGGGTTTAGGGTTTGGGGTTTAGGGGTTAGGGTTTGGGTTTTCGGGTTTCGGGAGAAACCTCAAAACCCAAACCCTAAACCCTAAATGCAACACTTTAACACATGTGTTGGTAAATTGTAAAATCCACCAAAAAAACGTGAAAAAAAATTTGTCGAAAGTATGCCTTGATGGATGGCAAATCGAAGAGGATCAAACGCTAAATCTAATGGTGCAATTTTCAAAAAAAATCGATTTGTCGTTTGTGAGATATTTAAGTTAGAGGGTAAATGGGTTTTGTATTCTCTTTGTACAAATGACACCCTCCTATTATTACTTTCATATTTTCCATAATTCATGTAATTGGAGAGTATATGTGCTTATAAGTTATTTCGAAGAACTTGATAATCATCCTATATAATCAAATTTTCGAAGGAAGTATGAACAGTATGAAATGAATGTTCTATTTTGTCCTTTTCTAAATATATACACATAGTAAAATACATCAGATTTGGTTTAGCTCGGCTGATGAGGGTAGATACATGTTCCTTTCACACTTCTAAGCTTTATTATGTTTATAAATATCATCAATATATTAGATGCCTTAATTCATTTGTTTTATAAAAAATATTGCATATATAGTTGTTATTACTTTTTTAGCATCTTATAATGATCTTTGCTTTTATATTTGCGTTTATTTATGATTTTGTTATCATTTTACACTGATCTAAAATTTTATAGTTGAATAGGGTCATGTTTAACTTTTTGAAAGACAACCAAATGACCAATCAAACAAATTTCTAAACAAGGTTGTTAAAACTAAAATTTTTAAAGGTTGTTTGGAAAAATTAAATGTGTAATTTGTTTATGTGTTAACTCTAAGTCGCAACGTACGGGCATAATCTTTCTCGTTTAGATAAAGTTTTTGGGTTCTTTTGCTTTGGGCAAGATCGGTCTGACTCTGACCCATAATGATAAAATAGGTGAGCTATATTGGGCTTTTTGGGTTACCGGGACAAAATAGATCCTTTACAGGGCTTTGTCTCCAAACAATGAAACCAAGCAAGTAAACGGTAAATCAATTTTGCTTAAACGATGAATGGCGAAAAAATAAAGACTTCTTATTAGGTGTACGTATAAATATAAAATAAAACAATTCGTATTCACGTGTCTCATATCAAACTATCGTTGTACCATTGAATGATAAGAATAAAATATTACGAGTAACGTAATAATATATTGATCATTGAAATGAATGAATGAATCAGTCATGAAATGTCATACTAACTCCTACGTGATTTTTATGCAATCTTTGAGCATTTATTTTATAAATGATATACCCAAAAGAGCACTCCCATACATACATTATGAACTAGAATTCCTTTTATACAAGTTGGTGCATGCAGACGGTTTAATTGTATGCTTGATTTGAAGACTATTGGTAGCATAAATAGTAGGGAAATCTGCATTTGCTTTTATAGTTTTGCATTTTGGTTGGTTCTATTCTTTGAGAATATTTTGGTTGGTCCCATTCATTTTTCACAATTTTTGTCCCTTCGATTAACTTTTATGAACCGGCCAAAAGATAAATCAATAGTCTTTCTCCAACTTAGTTGTGAATCAAGATATTACAACTGATAGGTTTGTTTTTATATATACTACTCACGGGTAAATGAGTTAAGCTACTCAGACCCCTCCCAATCGTGATTGAACCACTTCCTAACCACTTCTGTCACATCAACTATCCATCAACTGATTCAAAACTGATTCGTCCGTGCCACTTCCTAACCACTTCTGTCACATCAACTAACCACTTTTTATTATTTAATACATATCAAATTAAAATAAAACACATTTCATTAAGGGTTTAAGTCACTGATCGTCAACGTACTCTCCTTTTTGTTCCGAGATCGCCAATCAACCGTTTTTACTATCAGGATCACCAACGAACTTTGTAGTTATGTGCTGAGATCACCAACTCAATACTTTTTAACCTGGAACGTAATTAACCAGATGACTTGGTTGCGCCACATCACTAATACTAATGACATGGCATCCACGTAATAAAATTTAAAATACGTGGCAAATCCACGTCAATATATTTTCCTTTAAGGATGCAGCTTTCTTCCCTCATTCCAAATCCTAACTCTTCAACCACCACAAGCTCCATCACTATCATCCATCACCGTTGATCGGCTATTAATCTGACACAACATCCGATGCATAATTATCGTTTCAAAGTGTTTAGCTTCACATGTAATTCAAGCTAGACCTGATTTGTTAAAAACATAACATATCAACATTTAAAATCTCATTACACACGTAGTGCTTTTAACGATATCGTTTGATTTTGAGCCTTTTGACCGGAAAACCTGCAAGTCCGGCGAGTGCAAGCATATGATATGAAATGTGTAGCTGGCCTTAGTAAATTGAAATTTAACTCAAAGTCTAAACGAATATAAAGGAATAGTTAAACAAAAGTGATTAAAACCCAAATTTCAAATAAATCAACGTTTTTTTCCGTTCACTGGAGAGATACACAGTTAGAATGCCGATGAGGTTCAGAAATCTGGCGAATGATGGAGATGGTGGTTGTCGAAGATGGCTACTGCCGTCGACGGAAGTGCTTGCTATCGTCACCGGAGGTGGCTGGCTCTTCGAAGAAGCTGCCATCATCATCGAAGGTGCTCATTGTGGTCGGAATTTCTTGCCTCCATCTTCGGAAGTGCTTCCGACCTTTCAGGTTTTGATATGTATTCGCATGATGTTTTTTAGTGGGCCACGTGTCATAATATTATTGTTCCTACCATTCCCACGTTAATATATGTTCGTACACGTGGAAATAAAAAAAAATGTGAAACTCTTACAAAATAAAAAGTAACCGGTTATCCCGGTTACCGTTATCATTTGGTGACATCGGAACAACTTTTGAAAGTTCGTTGGTGATCCTGGTAATAAAACCGGTTGATTGATTATTTCGGAGAAACAAGAAGATTATGTTGGCGATCGATGACTTATACCCTTTCATTAAATTAAAATTAAACATTACACAAAATTAAATAAAACATTACAATCGAATAAAAATTACATTTCTTAAGAAAAAAATACAATATTTTATTCTTATTAAACATATTTCCTAAAAAAAAATACATATAGGGTGTTTTAATAAATAAAAGTGTGAGATTTTTTTGGAAATGAAGTGTGTGTACATATATATGAAAATGGTAGTGGTTGTTGGGTAAATTTTGAGATTTAAAAGTTTTTTTTTTTGCCTGCTTCCCCGCTCCTCACCATCGGCCACATTTCATTTTTTTTGTTTTTGTTTTCAAGCCTGCAAACGTAAATAAATAAAAAAACATCACAGGCCCCACAATTTGTGAAGTGGTTTGAAGTGATTACCGTTGGCACGGAGGGAGCTAACCGGTTCGTGAAACCGGTTAGCATTAGGAGGGCTCTCACAACTACGTTCAATTTTTAAACTAACTACTTTGTTCAAACGTAAAAACACTTGATTACAATGATGATGATGGTTTATGGGGAATCAAGCTTGTCACACTTCGATTAACGTGCAAACCCAGTGTCAAGACCTAGTCAATCGAGGGTGGTGAAAGCTCAATTCTTGGAGAGCAATAGCTATGGATTACTCTGTGAATTTATGAGGTGTTGGTTTGAAATGTAAACCATGCACTAATATTTATACCCAAACCCTAGGCTGATGTGGCGGGTTTGGTCGTGGGCGATGATGACATTCTCTGTGTCCAATGCTGACGTGGATACTTGGTCGTGGGTGAACATGACAATTACTGTGCATGAGCTGACGTGGACCAATTAGGTGAACCGACCAAGTTATGGGCAAGCCATGTATATAGTACCTGGATATAACGGTCACTTGGTTGTATTTTTGTCAGAGTATGTCGGATACGTACAGGGCACACGATTTCATTGTGATAACATCATAAATTCGTTAAGTGCTACGCCCCAGGCATGAGCCCGTGCTTGGAGTTCAGTGGTGTCCGTTCGTAGCCCTGCGCGGTGAATACAATGTCGTTCGGCTGTGATCAACCGTTGTATCCGGACTCCGCTGTCCGGCTCTGGATGTGTCTGTGCCCTGAAATAGATGGCACCGCCTCAGGTGACATATTCTGGGACCGGAGTAAGTACGTGCTCCGTGGCCAAAGGTGAAGGCGGGCACAGGTCCTTGATTGTATCCTGAGCTCGCTTGATTCCGGACTCATAATATGATCCGTGGTCCGAAGTCAGAGGTGATGGTATGCACATCATTACACTTGCTAACTGGTTGGTAAAACCGGTTAGCGTTGGGAGGGCTCTCACCACTACGTTCAATTAGTTAAAAACCCGATTCAAGTCAAGGTAAAACTAGCTCAAGTCGAGCTTGTACATATCAAGGGGAAATTAAATAGATGTTCTCAAGTCGAGCTTCTATATATCAAGGGAAAAGTAAATATGATGTTACGCACCTAAGTAGTTCAAGTCGAACCTAAACTAATTCACGGTAGTTGTGAGTCGTATTTAATTATATTTTTGTTACATATTCCTCATATTTTGCCAAAATTTAGCTCCCAAGTATATGTAATTATGTTTGAGTTGTTACATATAATAACATCATAGTTTTTCATTATCGATTAATGTTGAATGCGTACAAGTTTGATCACCAAAAAGTAATTGCATAAAAAACCATTAAACATCCTTTTCTGCCTAACGTACATATTAAACATTCGTTCATCAATAAATATCGTCCTATTTCACAAATTATCAATAATACCATTTTTTAACCTTTTCAATTCATAGTAGTATAGTACAGATACAGCTATCATAAAACACCAAAGGTTGATAACAACAATCAATAAATCATGAACAAATAATATTTAAGAAAAAAGAGGCTGCAAATAAACAAGTAAACATTCATTCATTTATATTTCACATTTAATTGTATCAAATTCAACCCCAATAATAAAATCTTAAAAAAAAAAAAAAAAAAAAAACCTAACTTAACCCGTACACCATCCACCAACCACCAATAACACCACTAACCGGTTCAAATCCGGTTCACCTTATCAGCCTTAATAACCGGATTCGCTTTCGCAAGAGCATCCTTACCGGTTTTCTTAAAATCGAATTCACAATCGTGTGCCTCCGGGTACCTATGGTTTCCACAAAACATATCCCCACATCTACACTTAAACCCCATGACACCCACTTTTTTATTACAAGTCAAACACCGGTTCGAAACTTTTTTCACTTCAACCGCCGGTTCAGCAACACGCGCCGGTTCAGATCCAGACGGTGTAGATTCAGATAACGGAACCGGTAACGGCAACGTAACGACGTTGTTAACAAATTTGTCGACAGCAGCTATAGCAGATACGGCTTGTTCTTCGTGAGCCCGGATGTCACGGTAACACTTGGAACAGTAACCGTTTGTAGCAGCGGTTCCGAAAAACCCGCAACCGGTTGCACACGGTGTTGGCTCGGACGGTTGGAAACTTGTTCCATCGTTCATCTTGTTAGCATCGGAACCCATGATTAAAGTTTGTTAATTTTGGAGAGTTAATTTTTTATAAAAGATAAAGTTTGAGAAATTGGAGAAGAAAAGAAAAAGTAAAAAAGATGGAACACGGAAAAGGGGAGGGTGGATTTATATAAAGTGGGGGGATAAAGAGACTGATAAGGATCTATATTGAAAATGACTAAAATGCCCTTATGGTGAGGTGGTTTTGGGGTTTTGGGAAGGGTTGGTTTGTCTCTTTGGATTATTGGAAACCGACTGCTATACACTTTCTAGTTGGTGTCTTGTAGCTTTGGGAAAGGTGAGAAGACGAATTTAGCCTTAGCTTTTAGTTGAATAATCAATCATCAATTTTAATAAGTTATTCAAAATAATTACTATAGTTAGGATTAGGATACATGGTCTAAATTTTAAAACACGATAAATGCTTTGAAGTTGTATGTTACCAGGAAACCATACATTAATATTAGGGGTATTGTTAATGACAGCCCTAAAGATTGTCAATAACATGCATTAATTGATTTTACTTAAGGAACATTTATGAAGGGTCAACTAAAATTAGAGGTTCCAGAGATTTTATTATGGTATCAGTACAAATATTAATGAGTGTTTTATATTCATATAAGGGCTGTCGTTATCATTTTCCTGATATTAGTTTTGAAACATTGTCACCCCCTTAGTCATATGAAGTTATGAACAATTAGTAACTTTAATTATATATTATGATTGTATCTGTACCACATTACTATATTCGAAGACATATTGGTTGTATGAAAGTATCGTCTTACAAGAATATCAATAGACTTTACTAACGATAAAATGTACATCCAAGTATCCAAGGAACTAATAAGATAATAGAAAATGATAACTAACCGGTACCCCTAAACATTAAATCTTAACCATGAACCCTAAGTCCAATTTCCATTTTATGTATTTATGAGTCCAAGTTGAGATAAATTAATTTGAATTGCCCATTTTCTATATGTAAAATGGTAAACACAGAACTATATAAAGCTAAACAATAAATCTTTACGTGTCCCATTAAAAGGTTAAAGAGTGGACCTTAACAAAAAGAAACAATAACTTTTTGGGAAATGAAGAACTCTTTCTTTTTTTTAATTAAAGTTTTATTTTTTTTTATCAAAAATCATAATTAAACAAACAACCCTTTTATAAGTGCTAAACACTTTATCCTTTTTTTAAACGCAATTGTAGAATCAATGACGGACCCACTGAGTCTACCCGATTATCTCCACTATACTCCCTTGATATGAGTAACCGTCTCTGAGTTTGCAGCCTAGACAACGCCCTAAAGGGGTTACTCTCTCATATCTTGGATGGGTATAGACGTACAGCGTTACAGGATTCCCCCTCTCAATAAGGCCCAAACTCATCACCTCAAGTTACCGGAAGTTACCTCAAGGAACCCTATAGGGGAAAAACTCACTTAGCACTAGGCCAAAACCCCAGTGATAAACACTTGACCCTTTTTAACACATGATGCTTTTAAGAAGATAAACATAAAATTAAAATACTATAAGCGAACATTTCAAGATTTTCCTTTTCCTTTTTACTTTCTATGTTGGATCCTAGCCAAACTGTTAACAAGAGTTGAGTATTAGCCTGCTCTATATCCCTAGCAAAACAGCAAACATGATCATCAAACCATTAGGGTAGACGAAAATACACTTGACACGTATACTACAATGGCTAAGGAAACCAAATTCAACCGATACACAAAAACAAACTTTTTAACCAAAATTCAAAATCCTTTGAGTCCTTTAACCTCAAAAAGGTAACTCTTAACCACAAAATAAAAGATTGTACGGCCAATAACATAGAACTGAAAAAAATACTAGGTTTAGTAAGACAAAAAAAACGCAAGAACAAGCTCGATTTGGAAACTTATGCCTTCATCCGTCCAAGGGACCTCGCCTTCTCATCAGAAGTCTGGAAACGACCATGGCCATTCTTCGCTGATGTGTCAATGAACTTCAGTTTGATTTCCTCCAAAGCAAGCCTGGAGGTCTGGTTCAACAACGTCTGTCTCAATGTCACCACACGCTTCTTTGGTCCCACGCAGCAACCCTTTATCATCAGATAATCATCTTTCACCACACCATAGTGAGGGAAACCTCCCATAGGAGTTATTTCTTTCTCAGTCCTACACGCCAAAAATCAACCTTTAGCACTAATTTTATCAATTTGGGATATGAAAACACAAAGTATCTAGAAAACAAAAGTAACCTGTCATATTCAGTGAGTGCTAGATGGGACTCTTGATCAGCCTTCCCGAGTTTGTAAATCTTCTTATTCATTTCAGTCCTGTGATGATAACCATTCTGTCCAGCTCTTGCAACAGTGTATGAAACCCTAGCTGGATGCCATGCTCCGATACAAGCAACTTTACGGAGCCCACGATGGGTTTTGCGAGGCAGGCGGGTCACACCCCAACGGGTCACAACACCTTCATAACCCTTACCTTTGGTCACACCTATGATGTCAATCATTTCATCTTTCTGGAAAACAGCATCAATAGGTATCTGCTTCTCAAAGAAACCATAGCCAAAATCAACTTTCTGTGCCACATCACCACCATTCACTTGAATTTCCATCAGGTGAGACTTCTTCTGCTTCAGACCTTTCATCTTTCTGATCTGTGTGTGTGCCAGAACACGAATGACATTGCAGTACTTTTTCATTTTCTCCAACTGTGACTGGATATCTTTCTTTCCTAAGTCAGTTTCATACTTCAACGAGTACTTAGAAAAGGCTTTCTTCTTTGCCTTGCACCAATTCTTGTAGAATCTCCTCTTGATATCCTCACTGAGATGTTGGGCCCAAACAGTATTCAGACTACGGAGGCCACGTGGGGTCTTGACATAGCCCACCATCCCAACAACCACCATTGGGGGTGTCTCAATGATTGTCACAGCTTCACAAGTTTCCTTCTTGTGGAGTTCTGAGAGAACAATGCAGGAAAGGTTAGCAACTTATAAATATTAAGAAAAATGATTTTACTGGATAACCATTTTTCCAATATAAAAGAAAAGCAAATAGTGTTCTTCAAACTTGCTTATACGTAAAAGATGTAGTTTACTCACTTGAACCAGGCTTCTCAACTTCTCTAACAATATGTGTCATCCCAGCTTTGTATCCCAAGAAAGCAGTTAGTTTGCAAGGTTTAGTAGGATTGTCTTTGGGGAATGCCTTCACTGCAAAACCAAGTAAAACATCCTATAATAAATTATATATAGGAAACATTGTTATGACATCATCAATTTAAATCAAATTTAAATAAACAATTAAGTCCCTCTATTTTAGTTAAATTAAAATTAGGACCTTTATTTTAATTAAACAATCAACACCCCGTGTGTATACACGTGTTTAAGATCTAGTAAGCAAATATAAGGTTGCATGTTCAACTACAATATAGAAAACTACTCAAGTATATGCTTAGATTTTTAACATTGTGAGAAACTTCAAGAGTATTTAATTGGATGTCAAATCGTAACCTAAGGCTGTAGTCAAACAGATTAATTACATCAACACATAAAATGCAGGGGAAGGGTCTAAGAGTGCATCCGAATAGATCATAACCACTAAAAGACAGGAAAAACTCACATAAAAAAAATGTATACTCTAGGTTGGTACAATAAATATCGTAGAGTAGGTTTATAAATTTGAAAACAGAGTAAATACTTAGCATAAAAAAAAGTATAATAAAAATGATCGATGTCTTGAACAAGTACATAAACTAAATTAGCTTCGGACAAAAAATTATCTAAACCTTTTCCTCTGTGACGAGCAGCCCTCTTCCGAGGAAGAAACCCCAACGAGCCATGTCTTGGATGCTCAAATTTGCGATGAGACATGATACTTAGTTTGCTAGATATCTGCAAAACTCATGAAGTTCATTTCCATATGTTGCAAAAGAGAATGCAGAAAAAAAACTAACCAAAAGTAGTTTGCGTTACTTGTACAAACAAGTATACATTTGGATGAACAAATTGAAGACTATTGAATTTCACAACTATAATTGAGTGAACAACAAGAGATACACTAATATATCAATAATAAAATGTACATCTGATTTAAACAAGATCCATTTAATCAGAGTAAACAACCCTGGTAGATATTAGAGCAAGTATTTGCCTAATGTAATATTTCAGATTTTAATCAATCATCAAGTATCAGAAGCAAAAACATTATCAAGACACAAAATGCGAAATAAATTAGTAAGTACAGATTATATATAGGGTTAAGGCCTTCCAGCCACGTACATTTTATAAAACAGTACAGTATTCAAGTTCTACAATACATGTATAAATACACCAAAAATAAAACTACTGGAACAATCAGAGACTAAAGAAATGTGATTGACAAGCTGCGAATGGCCTTGAACCAAAATATGTAATGATGAAACAAATGGCTCCAAAACCAAAGGCCTATGGCAAGAACTTATGCCAATTCTCAGACTCATTAGTGTTTCTTACCAAACCCAAACATGGAGTTTGACAAAAGAGCCCTTTTGAGAGTCCAGCCTTGATTACATGTATTTCTCAGGAGTCCATTTATATCAACATACATATAGTAGCAAAAACAAAAGGCAACCATAATCACACTCTCTGTCATCTAAAAACAATACATTAAAAAATAACAAAAACAATACTTTAAAAAATAACAATACATTAAAAAATAACATAAACAAAATATATAAAAAGAACACTATAAATTTTAAATCTTTCCTTGTAAGTTTTCATCAAAACAAATGTAACATCGCAGCTTCAATACACCTTATACTAGTTTAAAGCATATAACTCAGCTATCATAAAAAAAAAAAAAACAAAAAAAAAAAAACAACTTAATACTATAAACAAAAAACAATATAAAAATCAAAATTACTGAAACATAAATATGATTAACCATAGAATGCATCAATATTTCTAGAAAAATATCATATAATGCAAATTAAACACTTGCTATGGATCTATGATCGTATCAAAAGGTACTAGATCAACAAATCTCAGTAAAATGTGGAGCTGAATATATTGAATTATAATTGAACTCTTTCGCAATAAACCACCAATTCTGAATCTAAATATACAAATTCGATACGTTTAACTAAACAGCTAGGAGCAATTGAGTATATATATACGAATTAATATCATATTAACTATCAGCAAGAACACTAACGAAATGGAGACATATAGATGAGGATATAACGAGTATACAAATTGTAACATTCTAATTATATAATTAAGATATCGCAGAAGAATTAGATCGGAAAATCATACCTAGTACAAGAGAGTTGTTTGATGAAATCGAGCAGCTTGAATGAGCCTTTGGTTAGGGTTTTATAAGCTTTTATAACAATAATTTATTGACCCTCTGATCAAATTGATGATTCCTAGGGTTTTTAGTTGGGCCGGGCAGCATAAGGAGGACTCTGGGCCCATTGTATATCATGAATTCACTCGTGAAATCTGGTTCTTAAAAATTAAAATATGAACATGATCCATTCAATAAAAATATTGAATTTCAAATCGAACCAAACCAAATCATTATTTGGATGGATTGATTTTAACTATTTCATTTGTTTGTTAACTTATTTTTTACTCGTGAAAGAGTAATGACATAAGCAATATTTAACAGCTAGATTTGTCGTGTAGTGTTGAGGATTTATAAAAAATGTAAAGTTAATTTTAAGATTTATTAGTTAAAATTTTAATTTAGTATAAATTGATATATACTAACACTACTTATAATGTAACAAGGTATTATATATGAAAAATTAATAATCAAACAAAATTTTGATGTCTAATTTGATAGATAAACAAGAATATTATATAGGAGGTGTTAATAACTGTTCGGTTTATTTAGATTATTTGGTTTAATTATAGTGACCATAACAAATCCGAAAATCAATATACTAATTCTGTTCTTGTATGAATCGATAAAAAAAAGATTTTCTGATTCAAACGGTCCAATTTTAAATAGTTTACTTTTTATAATTCATCAATTCGGTCATATTCGAATAGTGATCGAACTTCTCTATCAAAATGGCTAAATCTACGTTACTACGTAATGCAAGTTTATGTTGCCTATTCATAGATATATGTATCATTTTCTTTTAAATTATCGAAATATTAACACGGACAAGATTTATATTCTTTCGTTAGTGACATGCATTATGTTGGTCCAATAAAAACACGTACAAGAACAAACATATAGGTAGCATGGCCAAAAGACATTCGATCCATTACATCGAACCAATATATATTTGATACCAACCTATGAATAAGAAGATGCTATACAACGGCACCATGAAGATGCAACCTTATTAGAACATATAAGAAAGATACAATGAAATATGGATTTTATTAACGGAAGCCCTAAGGGCTTTCTTTAAGGTATTTGGACATGCATAAAACAGCTGTACCTTAACTAATATTTAATATTTAAGAGACAAACTAAAGCTCACATGGACGGAAAATATATCATTTTTTAATGTCTTAACATCTTAACGGAAGCCTTTATGGCTCACATAACCATAAAATATTTATGGGTTTAATTTGTTAAAGCGTATATTCAGCACATGGTAGTTACCATGTGCCATTTGTTGTTTTGACTTTTGAGTTTTTATCGCCGAAAACAATAGTTTTGCAATTCGCGGGATTTGCAGGAATTTTAAACTAGTAACTCGATGGTCAGCCACTATCTTTGAAAAAGTCAATTGCAAATAATTGGAGATTTCTTGATACGTATCTTTTTCGATACTAACAATGTATTTATATTATATTCATTGATTTAAAAACTACTACTAGTAGTAATATTAATATGTAATCGTACATATTTGGATCTTCCTTGGAATTAAAAAGAGCCAGCCCGTATAATTATAAAATCGGAAGCTATATCTAATACAAACATGTGGATATTTGAATCTTGGAATGAGTATGACATTGTTTGGTACAAATCGATTAATCAATCTCATTAAAAAAAAAAACTCTTTAATCAAGTATATTTCATTCAATAAATATAATCTGTTACATGTGTACAAAGTTACTACTTCAATTCCTTCCTTCTATTGTACATGACTACATTCTGATAGGATCTTACGATCCCGCTTTAATTAAGATAAGTTCCTGGGCTTTAGCCGGCCCGTTACATCAACTGTTACCATTAAATAGTTGGTAAAGTCTATTGATCATTCTCACTCAATTTTTTTCTTAGCCCATATATCTTCACAAGAGAAAAACCCATTAATGACATGATTATCACCTGCATAATGTACCAGGAACATAAATCCAAATTAATAAAACATTTCGATTTTCAAATTAAACGTTAGTCAGTTTGACATTCTTTCAATATGAATAATTTCAACTTACGGATATCGCAGGAGGGATGCCCACAAGCGGATCGTGGAAAAATTTATTTGCTAATGCAAGTGCTAACAGGCTGCTCTGCATCCCTGCATATATATAAGAAGAAAAAGATTATACTCCATTTTAATTACGTAATTAAATAAGCAAAAGTGGCAATATCGTTGTGTTTGGCTAGATGGGGAAGGTTGGTTAGATGAGTTGTCGCCATGGTTGACCTTTAACCCGTAACTCTTTTTGCCTACATATTACGGAGTATTATTTTTTAAGGTTACTTGTGTGTCAATATGATACAGCTATTGATTTTTTTTTCTTTTTGAGTTGAAGTTGCTAATGTCGAACCTGTTTCGTAAGATAAGGTTCTCTGAAGAGGTTCCACATCTGGTTCATTGTGGAAAACAATGCCTGTAAATGTATGTCCTAGAATAAATCCTGACAAATGATACATGATCATAAGAATCGTGATTGTCAACCCAAAAGGGGACATTATAGATTCCATGTTTATTGCTAGTGGAGCTCCGATGCAGAAAAAATTCACTATGAGTGCTACAGGAGGCAAAAACGGGCGAATCGCCTTAGAAATTTCGGGGAAGAACCTGTGAATGCAAGAAAACTATATATTACTCAATTAAGAGTGTAAAAGGGAACACTAAAAAAAATACTCATTCAATTTGAATATCATTAATAACTTTTTGTTAAAGACTAAAGTTAGCAGTTTAATTGCTTTGAAAATAAATACTTTCGATTAATCTGTTCATGGTGACCAACTTCTAACATTTAGATATGAATCTGATCCAGTAAGCTGTCTAACTTGTCAAAAAGATGATGTAAGGTCTCTAACTTCCCATAGCTTTAACCATGTTGAGCTTTATGACATGTGCTTAAAGCTCATAATATTGGGGAATTACCTATATCAAGTCAAAAACTTTGAAACTTGGATAGTTTTTTCTCTGGACTAAATTAAGTTGGTTCGCTTTTCCATGAATGCAACTAGTCAAATTTGATATGTAAGTTTGGCTTATATGTACATCTCTTTAGTCTTTATAGATCAATATCAGTTTAGGATATGTTTATAAAAATAGACAATTTCCTACCGATTCAGAAGCAAGCTAGCAGCAACAGGTGTAACTACAATCTGCAGAATACTTGAGACCATTCCATGTACATCAACAGGCAACCTTTTTCCAAGAAGTAAAAGTGTTAACAATGGTGTGACGAAAACAGCAGAAGCGGTTGACAGTGAAGTCATAACAATGCTTAAAGGTGCCATCTTTGGGTCTGTTAGGAAAGTGGCATAATTCGAGAGCGTAGCACCACTAACACAAGAAGTTAGCATGATCCCATCACCTATATGAAAAAAGTTCAAGAAATTTAGTATCCGCGTCATACCTCAAAAACAGAAAACAAAATAGAAAGAAAAGATCCTTACTTAATGAAATTGGAAGTCCTAATAATCTCATTGACAAAGTTCCGAATAGATAACCGAGAAATGGTTTTAGACCATATTGACCAACATAACCAGCAAAGATTGGTGCTGGCCTTCTAAATGCTTCCACAAAATCTTTTTCCTTCAAATTCAGTCCAACTGCAAACATCAAGAAACCTATAGCGGGTGCGTAGTAGCTGCAATAAGATTATGAATTGATTCGTACTAAATCAGCCTCAAAACAACAACAAAATATATAAAAGGTACTTATTTACAATAATAAACATGTCAGCAGTAGCGGATAATTTCATGACCCACCATCTATCAAAATATAGCAAAATGGATCATGAAATTTGTAGAAAATTTTGTATATTTTGTAAATAAATGAATGAATCAATAATTAATTAACCTGCTAGTAAACCATGTGAAAGAAGCAGGGCGTATGAATGCCAAAATAGTACTCAAAAGTACTACTTGAGGCAATATCGAATTCGCATTCTGCAAAATTTCACGAATCTTGGCCACCTTGTTTACTGGTTTCTGAAACAACACAGCTAAAAAATCAGCTTAAGTAAAGATAATAAAACCAGAACTCGATCCATCAAACTGAATACGAACTTATGATCTCACGACTTGATGTAACGCTGACATGTTCTAAAAAAACTATCAATTACCTGAGATATTTTTGGGACGAACTCTGGAGACTCATTAAACTCAAACGGATTCGCAGTCTTATGTGAAACACTTGTACAAACTACTAACCGTGTACTCAAAGCGGAACCACAATGGGAAATGGATGGAAGACGTACTGGCAATCCTAAGCATGCATTTCCTGCGTGTTTGACGATATTGATTAAGAGATCGAATACGCTAACAATCAAGCATAGTTAACATAAATGCACAACATGATTATTTTACCTGCAGTTGGGATCATAGATGAACATTTTGATGGAAAAGATACGTGAGAATATTGAGTATGGGGATGAATCTCAAGAAGATTAGTATAAACAAGATTCATAATTAATTGATAGTTAATCTGATACGAATCTCTTTGAAAATGGATTTAAATAATACTATTTGTTTCCGATGTTAAATACACTCCATATATGCATGCCGCCCGAGAATTAATTTAAATAGAAAAATAATAAAAATCAATGGAGCCGTACATTGTTGATATATATTGTCATGTGTCATGTAGTCAAAGCAATGAATTATCTTTTTCATGATTTTAGTTAGTTTTGCTATCCTTTTTTGAATAATGTCATGCCGCCTTATAAAATAAAAATAATGTGATGATAATTGATTATGCGCCACTTCAACAAAAATGGGCGTGCGGATGTGTTTGCGATGATTTTTACTTTTTAGATTGTATACCATATAATCATTTATTATGTTATATCAGATTTTGCTTTGTTAAAAAATAAAGAGCGAAAATTAAGATGCCAATCTAGCAGATATATTTTTTACTTAGGACAATGCATAACAAAACCCAATTTTAAAGTGAACCGATTTATACATCATTATAAATTGTATGTTTGTATTATACATTGTTGTATAATATTATATACAACACAATTAGATTGTACGAAGAATGTTTGATGATGTATAAATCATTAAATCATCACCAAGTTATAAAATTTATGCATTATACATTCATACACATACACATACACATTAACTATTAAAGTTCTCTTGAAATAAATAGAACATGACATTAGTCTTTTTTTTTCTAAACATAATATTAGAGTGTGGTTACTTATTAAAATCTTACGAATTAAAACACGTACACTATTATAGAATACATTTCAACGTCGTAAGGAGCCTTCTCTCTAGAACCTCGCCCTAATACATTATAGTACTTAATTATTTCTGTTCTTGCAGTTTTCTGAAAATGTAAACCACTTTAAGAAGTGTATCTCAAGTATTAACATCACTTGACACCGCGTTATTGATAATCACAAGTCCGGATGTCACATTGATTTCTCTAAGGAGTCAATTTCATGAACATTTCGAGTATGTTGAGTTTTCACATTAGTGTGTTATTATAAGAAACAAAACGATAACAAGACATAAAAGCTGAATGTACATCATTAGTTAAATACACTAACAATGTGAAAAACTCCTTCATTATCCATTCCAAAAGGATTAGCCAGACACAACAATCATAATATCTATATATATATATATATATATATATATATATATATTATGAAATGAAATATTCAATTGTTATACCATGCAAAATGGATAGTAATAATTCTAAAGTACATTGAAATCTTCGGTTACTAGCATCACCAATGTTGTTGTGTTGAGATCTATACCACTCCTCTATAGATTCTTCACACTGTAACTGTTTGATAAGATGAAGCAAAATCTAATGATAGATTGGATTGTTCTAGACTTGTTTTCCTAGAAAAAACGAAGTAAAAGGAATATAGACTACCTCACGCTTTCTTCTTAGCCCAAATCATAACAAGAGAAAATCCCATAAGTGACATGATTACAACCTAGAGAAAGACCAAGAAACCATAACACATTACAATACTTTTAGCACAAATGAACTGTGTCAGTTTCGTACAGAAATCAACTTACGGATATGGCGGGGGGCACACCGACAAGTGGATCTTGAAAGAATTTGTTTGCCAGGGCAAGGGCTAGTAGACTACTTTGCATACCTGATTAAAACGCAGTCGTATTTCATGGGTGAGTGGCACATAAACAAAACAAGGAGCCTGGTTCTGTCTCATAAGTATTGCTACAGTTATTTTGGAACCATTCGGTTCATTTTTAAAATAAGTTATTTTGGGCAATATGCCTGAAGTTTGGAATAGATATAAAGACTGATTATCCTTTTCTCAAATGTTGTGTTTGTTTTTTGTGGCAAATAAACTAAAGTTCTTGGAATATACAGAAACAAAAGCACTACAATAGACATTGGGTGACTTTTGACCCATTCAACCCATTCCACTTTAAGCTAAACATATTAAATGACCCCTTTGAGATAAAACACAAACCCAAATTGATCAATTCATATGTATATGGGTCAAAAATGCCACATATATGGCTTGCCAATAAGTAAATGTTGTAACTTCTATAGGACAAAAGGGAGACCATTAATAGAGATAAGAAATGTAGAACCTGTTTCGTAAGATAGTGTTCTTTGAAGAGGTTTAACATCTGGTGCGTTGTGGAATGCAATGCCCGTAAATGCATATCCAAGGAAAAATGCTGATAAGTGAAACAAAATAACTAGCAACACAACGGACAAGCCAAAAGGCGATAATACAGAGTTTATGTTAATAGCAAGAGGAGCCCCAACACATAGCGAAGTCACTAAAACCGATAAAGGAGGCAAAAAGGGTCGAATAGCACTAGATATTCTTGGCAAAAACCTGGAGATGGAAAAAAATGCTTCTAAGATATAGAAAATCAAGATAATTTCTCAATTCCAAAAAAGAGATGCTACATATGACTTTTAAGATCAAAATGGTTTCATCAGACTTGAAGTCGATAATCGATATGCACTTCAGTAGAAGTTAATATGAATTAGCAAGTTTTAAACCAGTCAGATTGACCTCATAAATCAGATGGTATAATTTTGACCCATTTGGGTTGTGTTTTATCTCAAACAGATGAGGAGCAAGTTAAATATTTTGGAAAGTATCGAAGTCTTTTAGTTGCATACAACCTCCTACTTCATTTTTACTAAACATAAATTCAGATTTTTTGACATCATACTGATTTTCAAATTATGACTAAAGCATTCATTACTTAAAATTACTATGGACAAAAGTGTAAGTGGGTCAACACGACCTAACCCATACTAATACCGACCAGTTTCAACCCAAGAACGCTTTGACCCTTTACCCAACCATCTTGCCATCTCCTCTATTATCTCCGTACCGGTTAAGAAGCAAGCCAGCAGCAATAGGTGAAACTACAATCTGCAAGATGTTGGAAATCATTCCTTGTACATCAACAGGCAACCTCTTTCCGATGAGCAATAGTGACAAGAGTGGGGTCACTATTACAGCAGTAGCAGTAGATAATGAGGTCATAACAATGCTTAGTGGAGCCATTGTGGGGTCTGTTAGAAAAGTGGCGTAATTCGATAGTTGAGCCCCGCTAACGCAAGAAGCAAGCATGATCCCAGCACCTAAATATAATATTTTCAGGAATTAAGCTTTAGCATAGATGCACATGCACTGAATAGTGAAAATACATATACTATTAAAACTGTATTTTAAAAGTGATTATGTGATGTGAAATAATCAGCATCGTAAATGTGTTACTAGCTGCAAATATGTTAGTGGTTAAGTATACAAATACAAACACTAAATCATTCAAAACCAGCAACGGCGATTAATTGTTGAAATCATAAGAGCTTTGCTATCAGCCATTTATAATGTGTGTTTTAGCTTCACCAGATAATAAAAATAATAAATCATAACAGCTATCACACTTACCTAAGGAGGTTGGAAGGCCAAACATTGTCATGGCCATTGTGCCAAATACATAACCGAGAAGCGGTTTTAAAACAAATTGGCCAACATAACCAGCGAAGATAGGTGCCGGTCTATTGAATGCTTCAACAAAATCTTTTTCACTTGAATTAAGGCCGACTGCAAACATCAAGAAACCTAAAGCTGGGGCATAGTACCTGATAATTGTTAATTTATGCATACAAACTAGTCAAAATAATAGTATTACTTACTCAACGTGCGTGAATCTTAAAGGGTTCACATTTTTGGAATGGAAGGAATATTATATAACCTGCTAGTAAACCATGTGAAAGATGGTGGATAGACAAGAGCTAATATCGTACTAGCAATAACTACTTGTGGCAATACTGCATTCGCTTTCTTTAAAACATCCACAAAAGACGCCTTCTTTTCATGTATCTATCACATTACAAACATACATTACGTTCAACAAAGATAGAATGGCAAAATACTATACTCAAGCTTTTTATTTTCCGAGTTTCAGAAAGTGAAAAAAGAGATAATATTCATCTTAACCATTTAGATTAAGCATGTAAACAATAATATTCATTTACTTTTTGCTATTTTCAAGTATGTTATTTTAAGTGTGAGAACATATAATAATATAACTATTTAGATAAAGTAACCGAAAATTAGATGAATGTTTGATTACTTACTAGCATGTACCTAATTTAGGTGCATCAACACACATGTTAAGCTCAATTGAGATTACTATGTAAAATTAACAGCTGCCTTATTAAGACCAATAAAGATAATAAGCAAGAAATTAATTAATAATAATAATAACAATACCTGAGGATGAATTGGTGAATAATTTGGGGTTTCATCAGAGTCATCAATTCTATCAGGTAATTCACCAGATACAACACGCCTATGAACAATTAATTTGGATCTCCAACCTAACAACATACATTACATACAGAATCATATCATAATATTGTTGATTATTTATTATGATCGACATAAAATAAAGTTGCAGAGTTGGAATGACGTACATGAAGAAGAGGGAGAAGGGAGGTTGTGAGGACGAATTGGGAACGAGATTTGACTGTTCTCTGTGGATTAATTAAAGCAGGTTTCAGAAATCAATGTTCTACCAAAAATGTAAGATTATTAGGGAAATAGTTTGGATTACCTGAAGAAGACTTTCGCGGGAAAAAGGAAGATACTTGATTATAGTGATGAAGGTGAGAGGCAGTCCTGAGAATCATGGTTTTGATTACTGAAACTTTGAATAACTTTTTGGAATCTGGTTTTCTCCTTTTTGTTTTTCATAGTTTTTGACTTTTGGTCAAAAAATAGTTAATTAAATATTTGGCCACGATTTAACAAATCACAAACTGGACCATGTGAGGTTTTTATGTTTACCGATCGGAAAACGATCGGTGAACCTAAATGTATTTAAGTAAATATGGACGTAAAGATGTGATTGGTGGGTTTGAAAAATTGATTTTATTAGATTAATGGAGAGAAAAAATCCAACCAATTATGTAATTAGGCTTATATGTAGATCTATCTAAATAATCCTATTTAGCATTACTCTTTCCAATCATATAAATAGATAGAACACGTTAAAAATATGTATATAAGATAGAGGGAATTCTTATAAATCGATTGTGATTTAAGTGATATTTACGGTGTCAACTAATAAAATTCAAGATATCTGAAATTTATTATGGTATAAAATTAAGTGAAAAAGCATATTTTTTAAATTCTTACTGACAGTTTTATAAGTGTCATTATCATTTCCATAACATGATAGTGTTTTTTTTCTTGTATAGGCACATCTTAAAATATTATACTCCGTAAAAAACTAGCACAAAAATTCGCATAATGCAGCAGTACAATTTGTTATCGTTTGAGAGATTCAAAGTATAATGCATTTAACACATTTTGAGAACTCGAGTGTTATTCTACTTTACACGAGAATTTGATTGCCCACGCGATGCGTTGGTTTATATTCCGAATATATTACATTATTACCTTATGAATTTTTAAACGTTCACATACATACTTGATAATCATATGTATCTGAAGTTTTTATACATTCACATATATACTTGATAATCATAGGAGCCGTTTAATATAATCAAAATTAGTGGTGAATTTGAGGAGACTATTGTTTACATTAGTAAAACTAATTACAATTTGACCACTATGCAAAAAATATTAAATTAGTATACAAACCTATGGAGTTATGAGTTAAAGTAGCCTCGATCAGTTGTTACTTGTCACTAAAGGTGTCAATTTTAGACCTATTTGTTAATTATGGATCAATTTGGTTGATATTTATGTATAAATACTAGGGTTAATAATGGTTTAATCCTTAAAGTTTCACATTTTGTTCGTCTTAACCATTAAGGTTTTTTCAAATGATTTAACCCTCGAAGTTTTAAAATTTTGGTGGTTTAAGCCTAAAGTTTGATTATATTTAAAAAATTTGATGGTTTAATCCATAAACTTTATCATTTATAATGATTTGGCCCTTTTAAGTCGTTCTATTTTAATCATCTAACTTTCAAAACATTCATGGTTTAACCCTTCACCAATAAGTAAATACAAACTTGAATGGTTAAATCATGATAATAAAAAACTTGAGTAATTAAAACGAAAAAAAGTGAAACTTTGAGGATTAAACCATTATTTACTCTACATATTAAGTCTTCAAATGCAAATTTCGAAATAAAATGTTAGGGGAAGTATGTGAAAGATATGATGAAAAGTGTTAAGTAATAAAAGACTTAATTTTTCATATTACCACAACTTGATAACAATTTATTACACTAAGCATTTCTTTACTTGTTAAACTAAGACGTGTTAAAGATTAAAATTAGGACAAGTTGTGGATCATAAAATTAAAATCACCAAAAAGGGGTATGGAAGAAATAAAAAAATATGTAAAAGTGGTAAGGTGAAAACTACTCTCAAATATATCATAAATTTCTCATGAATGGGTGAGCAATTGTATAGGAAAATAACTCATGATAATTCACCTAAAATATCATGATAAATTGTAGGGGTAAGTACAAAAAATGTAATTAACTATGTTCTGATATTCATAGTGTGTACTCAACAATTCAGGCTTTCGTTGTGTGTAACAAACTAGTTATTTCTTTCCATTATATACAATTTGGTGATGTGTCAACTTGTAAGGATGACACGTGGCATCTTATATAGATGACACGTGAAAAAAATACCGAAAATTACATACAATGGAAAGAAATAACTAGTTTGATACATATAATGGAAGCCCGAATAGTTGAGTACATACTATGAATATCAGATCATAGTTAATTGCATTTTTATGTCCTAACCCCTAAATTGTACTAGGGGTGAGCTTGGTACCATACCGGTACCGAACCGGTTGGTACCGGTTTGTTTTTTGACCCCAAATCAAATACCGAATACCGTACCACTTGTATCGGTTGGTACCGGTTTGGTTCAGGACCGATGCGGTTCCGGTTCGGTTTAGGTATTTTGGTGTGCATGTACCATACCGGTACCGAACTTGTTGGTACTGGTTTTTCTTTGCCATAGATTAAATATCGAATATCGTACCACTTGTAACGGTCGATACCGGTTCGGTTTCAGTATTTTGATGTGCATGCTCATCCCTACATTGCACAATTAATTGGTCAAATGAATATATTGAATAGAAGGGATAATATCAAAATCAATAATAAGCAATCTTATTGTACGTACACTTAAAAGAAAACAAATAATTTTTAATTACATACTAGTATAAAATTATAAGGTGGTAATTTATAATTAGGTAATTAAGATAGAATAATTATTGGGGGTGACATTGGGTCAGATTATTTGAATCGTATTATTCGGGTTATCTAAATCGGTACTGTATTGATGGTCATACAATGACCAGCAAGCTTGACTTTTGGTGATGCAATCAAGCGTTTCTTTATCTTCAGTTGCAAGGGTTTGGTCAATGGCATTTAACATGATTTTCTTTGAGATACGTACGCTCCTAAACCATGCTACTAATTGACGTATTTCTTCAGGCATTGCCTCATCTACGGCCTTTTGGTCTGTTCTCAACTCCATCAATACGGTACAGAATGCAAAAACATCCACCTTCGTAGTCACTCTCCCAGCAATTGCTACAATTGAAAAATTAAGAAATGTTAGCTTTCTTTTTCTTCATCTTATTTTCTTTCTTTTATTTTCCTTCCAATCGAGAATGCATATACATTTTTTTTTTTGCATTCTTTTCTTTTCAATTTATTTTGTTTTCTTTTCCATCTCATTCTTTTCTGCAAAAATTAAACTCACTTGTATAATAACCAACTTGAATTCATACTCGTTTAATATTTTTCCTTTTTTCATCCCATTTTTTTTTGTTTTCCTTTAAACTCCATAATGCATTTATATTATTATTTTATACTCATTTCAATTCATTTTTATGTTTTCTTTTTCATCCATTATTTTTTGTTACAATAAATATCAAGAATGCAGATATTAAGTTCACTTATTTAACAATTAAGTTTAGTTCATACTCTTTTTAATATTTTCCTTTTATTTTTCATCATCTCATTTTTATTTTTTTTAGTTTTCTTTTCCATCCCATTGTTTTCTACTATAAAAAATAGGTTTGAAAAAGCTCATTTGGAGGTCAGTTCCATATCCATCATCATCTTCTAGTGGAGAAGGTTACCATTGTCCCACAATAGAACCTAACATTTTCACTGAGTAACCGATCTCCGATCCGTGAAATGGCTCGACGTTCGTACAATGACTAGAAAGCTGGGCTATTTTGATGATGTTATCAAGTGTTCCTTCATCTTTGGTTTCAAGGGTTTTGTTAGTGGCATTTAACATGTTTTCCTTTGAGATAAGAACACTCCTAAACCATGCTACTATATGACGACTTTCTTCGAGCATAGTATCATCTACGGCCTTCTTGCCTGTTATCAACTCCATCAATACAATACCGAATGCAAAAGCATGCACCTTCGTAGTCACATTCCCAACAAGTGCTCCAATCAAAAAATTAAGAATTGTTAACCTTTTGTTTTTATCTCATTTTCATTCTTATCTTTCCTTGAAACTCGAGAATGCATATACAAATATTTATTACATTTGTTTCTATTCATTATGTTTTTCATTTTTCCATCCCATTCTTTTCCACGGAATTTGAATTCGTTTATTTAATAATCAACTTTAATTCATACTCGTTTTATATATTTTTCTTTTTTTTTTCATCCCATTTCTTTTCTTTTGTTTTCCTTACAGCTCCTTTAAAAGTGAACTTTAATTCGTACTCTAATTTATATTTTTCTTTTTCTTTATCCCATTTTTGTTTTGTTTTCCATCCCATTGTTTTTTGCTATAAAGTAATGGGTTTGAGGAAGGCTCATTTAAAGTTCAATACCAAAGCCATCATCTTCTTAAGGTGGAGAAAGTTCCCATTGTTCCACAAGAGAACCTAACACGTTCACTGAGTAACACATCTCAGGTATGTGAAATGGCTCGCTAGCCGTACAATGGCCAAAAAGCTCGACTACTTTGGTGATGCTATCAAGTGTTCCTTTATCTTCGGTTTCAAGGGTTTGGTCAATGGCATTTAGCTTGTTTTCCTTCGAGGTAAAGACACTCCTAAACCATGCTACTATATGATGCATTTCTTCGGGCATGGTCTCATGTCTGAACTTTCTGCCTGTTATCAGCTCCATCAATACAAATATACAATATCGAAAGAAAAACTATCCACCTTCCTGATCAATCTCCCAATAGTTGTTACAATTAAAAAATTAATTAAAAAGTTAAGAATTGTTAGCTTTTTTTTTCCATCCCATTTCTTTTTTTTTGTTTCCTTTCAAACTCGAGAATGCGTATACAAATTATTTTACATTCTCTTATATTCATTATATTTTTTTTCAGTCCCATTTTTTCTGTAGAAGTTAGATCCATTTGTTTAACAATCAACTTTAATTCATACTCATTTTTGTATATTTCTTTTTTTCATCTCATTTTTTTCTTTTTGTTTTCCTTTCAACTCCTTTAACAGTTAACTATAAATTTATTCTTTTTTATATGTTTTTTTTCATCCCATTTTCTTTTGTTTTGTTTTCCCTCCCATTCAGGGGCGGATTTGCTAAGGTGTAGGGGGCACATGCCCTCAATAACCCAACAAATTTTAGGGGAAATCTATATGTATTTTGGCTCATGCCCTCACCCTTAAAATAAATATGCCCTCAGTCTATAAACTCTCTTTTACTCAAGCAAGAACTACATATTAGTATTCAACAAATTAGTATTGAAGAAACTGAATAACTGAAAAGATTGCATTTGAGTTTTAATGGTGGATATTATGATTGTAATTTGTGGGGAAGAAGATATAAAAGTGGAGTACCTTTCACAACTTTATAACTCTTTTGTCAAAATGTCCTCTTCTAATACGTATAGAGTGACAACTTTAACCCTCATATTAGTTAATTTTCAATTTTTCATATACAGACTAGAACTCTTTATTAAACTTTTTTTTTGCCTTCTTTTGATTTTCTTTTTTACTTTCGTCAACAATTATGACTCATTATTAGAAAGATTGTCATACTTGTGTTTGTTTATATATAAAGAAATAATATTCATATAAGAGCTAATGTTTTCAATATGAGTAATACACATACTAAGTCATTTAAACGTAAAATCATAGCTATGGAATTGATAAAAGCTAATGTTTTATAAAAATCATATTACTCATTTATAAACCATAAAATCGTGTCATTTATACTACAGTGTCATTTGTGCTAGAATATTGATGTTAATCTATTTCAGTTGACACAATCTTATTCTAACTCTATTATCAAGAGTTAGTTTTGTAGTTGCTTTCATACATAGATACACTAATATTGTTATTGATTTCAACAACATTATTACAGTTCACTTAACGAAAATTTCTTTCGTATTAGACTGTCTAACAAAAAATTTGCGCCCCCACTAATACAAATTTCTGGATCCGCCACTGTTCCCATTGTTTTGCTATAAAGAAATGGGCTTTAGGAAGGCTCGTTTGGAGGTCAATTCCATAGTCATGATCGTGGAGAAGGTTCTCATTGTTCCGCAAGAAAACCTAACACGTTCACTGAGTAACCCATCTTACTGGCTTGCTGGCCGTACAATGACTAGAAAGCTCGACTACTTTGGTGATGCTATCAAGCGTTCATTCATCTTCGATTTCAAGGGTTTGGTCAATGGCATTTAGTATATTTTCCTTTGAGATAAGGACGCTCCTAAACCATGCTACTATATGACGCCTTTCTTCGAGCGTGGTAGCATCTACAACCTTTCTGCTTGTTATCAAATCCATCAATACAATACCAAATGCAAAAACATTCACCTTCATCATCACTCTCCCAGTAGCTATTCCAATTGAAAAAGTAAGAATTGTTAGCTTTTTTTCATCCCATTTCCTTTCTCATGTTTTCCTTCAAACTCGAGAACGCATATACAAACTTTTATTACATTATTTTCTAATCATAATATTTTTTCTTTACATTCAATTCTTATCTGCAGAAGTTAAATTCATTTGTTTAATAATCAACTTTAACTCATACTCAGTTTTATATTTTTCTTCTTTTCATCCCATTTATTTTCTTTTGTTTTTCTTCCAACTCCTTAATTGTTAACTTTGATTCGTACTCTATTTTATTATTTTTTTTCTTCATCCTATTTTTTTTGTTTTGTTTTCATAAAGAAATGGGCTTGAGGAAGGCTCATTTGGAGTTCAATTCCAAAGCCATAATCTTCTTCAGGTGGGAAAGTTTTCCATTGTTCCACAAGAAAACCTAACATGTTCACTGAGTAGCCCATCTCCAGTATGTGAAATGGCTCGCTGGCCGTGTAATGATCAGAAAACTCGGCTACTTTGGTGATGCTATCAAGCGTTCCTTCATCTTCGGTTTCAAGGGATTGATTAATGACAACCTTGTTTCCCTTCGAGATAAGGACCCTCCTAAACCATGCTACTATATGACACCTTTCTTTGAAAATGGTCTCGTCTACGGCCTTTCTGCCTGTATCAACTCCATCAATACAATACCGAATGCAAAATCATCCAATTTCGTAGTCACTTCCGAATATATGTTCCAACTGAAAGATTAATAATTGTTGACTTTCTTTCTTTTTCAGTCCGCTTCCTTTATTTTGTTTACCTTCAAATTCGAGAATCCATATACAAATTTTTTCTACTTTCCATTATTTTTTTTCTTTTCCATGCCATTCTTTCCTATAAAAGTTATATTCCATTGTTTAACAATCAACTTTAATTCATACTCATATTTTATATTTCATTTTCTTTAATTTTCATCCCGTTTATTTTCTTTGTTTTTCTTTCAACTCTTTTAATGGTTAACTTTAGATCTTACTCTTTTTTATATTTTCTTTTTTCTTCATATCATTTTTTTTCCATCCTATTGTTTTCTACTATAAAAAAAGCTTGAGGAAGGGTCATTTGGAGGTCAATTCCATTGCCATTATATAAATCATCGTAAATAATTTATATGTATATTATATATATATATAGATATATATTTATATATAAATCATAAATAACTTACATGTATATAGGTATATTTATATTTATAAATTAAATAACATTTGTGGTTATTCGGGTTATCCGAATATAAAATATTTAATTTGTTGGTTATCCAATTCAAATAAGCGCTGGTTATTCGAATTGGAGTAGCTGAATAAGCATCGAATTTTGGTTATTCAAGCTCGGATTTGGGTTAATTTTTCGGGTTCGGCTATTTGTGACACCCCTAATATTTATAACTAAATGTTAAATTCAGAGATCGCATTTGTAATATATAGTTCAAACTAATCAAGAATAATTTGTAAATTAATTTTATTTGTAATTTGTAATTAAAGATAAGATTGAAAACTTGGGTAAAGTAAAGTAGTAAACTATCCCCTAGCCTTGATTATACCGTGCCTTCCATCCGATTCACAAGTTTCGTTGGTTTTCTCAACGTATCCATTAAGTTGTTTCATTGACCTAAACAACTAAAGAAAGAACATGGTCATCCAGTCTGATATTAAGTAGAGGGGTGAAATATTTTTACTTCTTTTGTAGTTTAGTATGAATGAAAATTTTAAAATGTTATTAATACCCTAAAAAAACTTTACATTTTTACGATTTGAAAATTCTTATAGGGGCGACTGCCTATGGTGCCTCCTCCATGTCTCCACCTTGTGGTCATGGATAAATTTGAAGGCAGGCATAACCTTTTGATTGTATTGTGGAGAAAACATATTTGATTGTATGATAAACATTTCACATAAAAAAATATTAAAACCTTACAAACATACTTTAAAGAATTACCTAACCAATCACGGATGAAAATTACATATTTCCGAGTCAGGGTTTCACGTAACGATATGACTATGAGATAGAATATCAATCTCTTTGTTAAATAATTTTGAAATGTTTGCCTTCTGTGATATATTAGCATCCAGGATCATTTGTTATTTCCACCAGATAGTTGAGCCACATACCGACTCATTTTTCAGTCGTGTGAACAATCATCTTTGCCCCCCTACTCGTCGAGCCGTAAGTACGCTAGTCTTTTTTTTACCCTATTTGTTGACTAACCAATTAGATCGTCGATAGACGTTAAAATCGTTCCCTTGCAACTTGATTTTTAAAAGTTTTTGATAGAAGTGAAATCGATTCCTTTTGCATCTTGATCTTTAAAAGTTTTTGATAGAAGTAACACTAATAGAACTCGAGAGTTGCTAAACTCTCTTGGATAGCATGGGCGAGTTTTTTAAAGTAGAAATAAAAAACCAAAGTAAAGAATACAAACGTAGATAAACTAGAGGTGCTAACTCATTTATTTATGATGGATTTATTTAAGTAAGGCTGGCAAAAAATACTTCTATTATTTTCAATGTTCTATGCATACAAATATGGGCTTATAATATATGCCGTCAAACACAAAATATTTGTATTGTTAATCAAAAAGCTAAAAAAGTTTTACAATGTATATTTTTAATCTTCAACTTTTGAATGATTAAATAATTGATCCATGATTTAATGATAATAGCATAAAAACATTTGTGCAGTTCAATTGCATCAAATATTAACCCCAAAAATATATATTTTGGGCTACTTTTAACCAATATAAATATAAATAGTTTTTCTTTTGATTTAACTCGTTTTACTATTCTTTAGAAATGTGCACTTTCATATTACATTAGTTAGATAATTACTTATCATACCAATTTCTCCATATTCATATACTTTTCATGTTATCTTTTGTTATTTGGATTCCAATGTTACAAGGTATCAAACCAAAAAACACAAAACATAAAAATTAGAAAATGATTAAATTTTTAAAAACAAAGAAAAAAAGAGAAAATGTAAAATGTTTCCCGGAAAATCAACAGAATATGATGGGGACCGGTAAAGTAATAAATAATACCGCCATTAAAATACATACAAACAAATCAAAATCATAAAAATTAAAAAACATTCAGATTACATGTCTTTCAATCTACGTTTCCCCTCATCAATCCCTTCTTCCCATCCGAACATTCTAACCCTAACCCTAACCCTAACCCTAACCCCATTCATATCAAAACCCTCTAATTCCAATCTTCATTTTCATCCAATTTCAACAATTCAGCATCGTATCATCAATCAATCGACATGGCGCATGAAAACAATGCTACAATCACCAGACTAAAGGTGGTAGGGTTTGATGATCCCAAACCCGATTACATCATCATGACCTCACCTGAAGGAATCGGTGACCACAACCGCGGTGCTTTTGCTCCGTCATCGTCGTCGTCTTCTACCGCCGGTGAATGTATTAGTATCTGGTGGTCGTTTTGGTGGTGGGGGAAATTTGTATTTCTGGTTGTGTTTTTGGCTGTTTTAGGGTTTTGTTTCTTTGTATGGATTGGACCATATCTAATGGAAAAGGTATGTATTTATTTTTAATAATGTATCTATAGTTGCATATCAACTGCATTCATTTATATGATATTGTTATATGTTAGATCAATTAACTACATTATGTTTAGGGTTAAGTAATTTACTGAATTTTAATGGTAAAGTGCCCAAAAATGTACTCAACTTACAATCGATATCTGTTTGAGGTATAAACTAACTGCTAAGGTATCAATCCCCTTTTTTGGCACAAACGTAGACTTTTTGACTTGCGGAGTAGGACTCCAAACCTAGCCTGCATTTCACCTTAGAAATTGAAGCCTTTATGTGCATATGTGGTTCATGAAGCTATTGTAGATTATTAGTAATACTGAAAACGAAACTAGAGATGCCAATAAATTCGAGGACCTTAGTTGTATATCGGCATTTGAAACCCGTCACCACCACTTGCGTATAAGTCGAGTCATTTTGTACAATGTGCCCATTTTAAATGTGTCTAACTTTACCTAGAATCTGTCGTATGCATCCTACTTCAAGTTATTGCTATTGTATGTATATGACCTTGTAAACTGGTGTTGTGGCACTGATTTTTGTGGTATATGGCGGCTGCCACGTAAGTAAAAGAATGTGTTATGAAGAAGTCACTGGATACATATATACTGTAACAATGTTTTAAAGTTTGATACGTGCAATAGACAATTTTATAGTAGGATGCTTCCAATAGATTGTTGAGTAATGTTTGAGGCCTTTAAAAACCCATTAACCCTCTTGGTTACACATATTTCAAATTAGACACTTCAACTTAAGATCTAATAAAATTTCTTTCCCCTGTTTAATATTGTGTGAGTTATTTATCTTTTTTTTTCTTTTTTCAGGAAGTTATACCAATTTTAAATTGGGAGACTGATACATTCAGCAAGCCAGTGTTAGCACTTATAATATTTGGTTCGGTGGCATTATTCCCTACGATATTTCTACCATCTACACCATCAATGTGGGTTGCAGGAATGAGTTTCGGCTATTGTTTGGGATTTCTGTTGATAATTTGTGGTGTTACTATTGGTGTATCAATTCCGTATTTCCTTGGTTCCCTTTTTTACCACAAAATTCAAGTGAGTGTATCTGCGTTGTTAGAGTGGAATTTCTTTTGTACATGGATGGTGGTATAATGTGAAAAGTGTTGTTTTTATGCAGGGTTGGTTAGAAAGATATCCAAAGAAAGCATCGATTATTAGATTAGCAGGTGAAGGAGATTGGTATGATCAGTTTAGAGCTGTGACGTTACTAAGGATATCGCCGTTTCCGTATGCTGTTTATAATTACTGTGCGGTGGCGACTGATGTTAAGTTTGTTCCATACTTGCTTGGAACATTGGTGGGAATGGTGCCAGAAATCTTTGTTGCAATCTACACGTAAGATTTCTTTATATTTCTTCTTCATGTAAATGTGCTTGTGTAGTTATTTTCTATGTGCATAGCAAAAATGCATGATATGAATAATCTAATATCACGTTAATCTGATCAAGTGATCAGTGAACGGGGATGCCTCTTCTGCTGAACCTCTGTTTATATGTATCTTTCTCTTTTTGATGTTCATAATCCGTAATGCGTAATTTCCTATGCACTTATGAATGGATTGTGTGACAAGGAGGTGCATGTCCTACATATTCTGTTTTTCTTGACCTTTGTATAATGATAGACACCATGACTTTGTTTTGTTAATGTTAAATGTGGGGTTAACTGGCAAGCGCTTTCTTTGTTCATACTTTCACCTGGTTCCTCTAACCTGTATTCACATAAATGGAGTGAAATTCATAGCTGCTCAGAAGGGGAGACGGGGGACAACTTGATTATTATGACATAGACGAAAACATGGATTGTAAGTTGCACCTAGGATTAGAGGCTAGAACTTTCAGTTAAAGAGGATGGGATTACAGAACAATATTGTGTGTGGTTTCGATACGAATTTTAACAGAATTAGTGATGGGAGTTTGGGTAACTAACGTAATAAAATGGGTCCTCCTAAAAGTCTAGGTGGAGGTGGCAAAATTAACTTATCTACTAATTTGGATAGTTCTGTCTATGTTATATCGCAAGTGGGTCAAACAGGTAAAACCAAAATATTAGCTAAAACAGAACTGGGTCTAAAGTCGCCCAAAGTGCAAGTGTAATGCATGAGACCTGTCAATACCTTTTGACCTCCCTACCCAACCCACCCATTCTGCTACCTATTCTCAGGTGGATAGTTCTAACTAGACTACATTATGCTAAGAGACAATGGATGATTTAAATTGGAAGAAAAATATTTTGCTTCTGATTCAGAATTTTAGTTGAGGGGGTTTATCGTGTTATCCTTAGAGAGCTGCTCATCTACAGGGCTAGGCAAAGCATTAGTAAGTTTTGGGTTAAATGCACACAATGGCAACATACTTTGTCAAATTACCTGTTGGACAATCTATATTTTTACTCTCAACTGCAAAATTATCTGTTATTCGTCCATTTTCAGCATTGTCCTTGATCTGAAACATAAATATACTTTAGTTTCTGTTGAAAATGATGATCTTTATGTTAATTCCTGTATTGTATTCAAAATTTGATGGTCAAAGCAGCTGTAATTGCTAAATGAGACGAAAGTAAACAATGTTGCTATAGTGTGGTAAAAGATTGCCCCTATTGAAAATTAGAATTTTTCGTGGGTAGGCTGGTACCTGCTACTGTGTGCATTTTGATTTATCCCTTAATTCCTTGAAAGCTGTGGCGAAAAACACTCGCAATACAAAAGATATGGACTGAAACTGGAACGATATCTGTAGAGTAGTGTAAGATAGTGTTTAAGACCTATTGCTTGTGTACATCATTGTGCTTACAATACATGGAATTGTGATTGCAGCCCTGCTTTTATATGTATTTTCCTCATTTGAGACACCTTGTATATTATTTACGTGTTTAAAAACTAAACTTTGTTCTATATCATTTGTTCGTCTTTTTCAGGGGTATAATGATTCGAACCTTGGCAGACGCTTCAAAAGATCAAAGATCACTTGCACCCCTTCAGATCGTATTTACGATTTGTGGGTTTGTTTTAACAATCGTTACTACTGTAATAGTCACGGTATATGCCAGAAAACGACTCAGTGAGCTGCAGGGAGATGAAGAGCAGCTACTATTGTTAGAGTAGCATTACCGTGATCGTCATTTGATTCCATGAAACTCATTAAGGGATATTCAAACAAAATTTTACTGCCTCTTAAGCCAGCGTCGGTTCAGGAAACGAACCAATGACGAGCTCAAGCAGCCACTAACCGAAAGTGCAAAACAAGTTTGTGCAACTGAAAACGATAGTGATCTGTTTTCTTTCTTTGTAATTGTTATATCTCCCCTACAGTGTATATAATAGATTCCCATTGCTCAATTGGTTGGATACCTTTTCTAGTTTTCTTTCCCTTATTGATTCATTTTTGATTTATTCATTTATTCATTTGTGTAGAAGTTACATTTTAGATGAAATTTCCGTTGATGAAAAATTATTTACCATCAAATTTCGCTCATAGAGGTGGCAAAGTAGGCGTGTCGAGTAACAATAACTCAAACGGTTTATATTATGGTGAAGGTCAAGTCACAAAGGCACAAGCTCTATATTAACTAATCTAAATCTCACTATCACACGTGAATATGAGTAAATTGAAGGTGTTGAAGTTTGACACAAGTTCGTCATGAAAGAATTCATTTTTGGCATATTAACCGTCATCAAAATGATACAACGATTCAACAAACATCAATGTCAAGAAAATCAAAATAACCAATAATGTTGGAAAGTAAAGAAAAAAAGATATCAAACAATGAATAACACAAGGCCGCTGAACAATGCACCAACAAACCCATAGATAGTTGGTACTGCCAACGTGCTCGATGCAGATGGGCTTGGAGCCGGAGCCATTGTTTGTGGTACAACGGTGATAACAAGCTTCATGTTTCTCAACTCGCAATGCTTCGCAACACCACAAATGTACCATTTTCTTCCAGGGGTTTGAAGCGAGATGATGTCGCGCCCACTTGTCAAAGTTCCATTGGAAGATGTAGTGCTACATTGTTGGAAACCAGTTCCATTAACTTTCACCACGTTGTGAGCATTAGGTGGATAATTGAATACTACATTGACAAATTAGACAAAATTAGATCTCTTGAATGTCTGAAATATACATGCATGACAACCTATATATAAAACGGACGAAGTCTAATTAGTTTGTATGGGTAGAAAACCTACCAAGTGAATCTCCAACGGTAAAAACTTTGTCCTTGGCCCAAACTTGATAATCAAAGTCGAGAGTCCAACCACTTTTGTCACCAACAATGTATTCGGTGGCGGAAATTGAAGTTGCTAGGACAAGTAGTGTTGAGATGAAGACGATTGTCGAATGAGATGCAGCCATTTGTAAACTATTTTTGAGGTCTCAAAAAATGGCTTCTAGTTTGCTTTGTTTGCTAAAATGATGATATAAAAAGCTACAAGATTGTTGGTTATATATATAGTTGTTGATTAGTTTAAAGTCGTTCTGTTGAAGTGTGAAGTTGGGAACCGGCAGTGGACGGCAATGGTATTGTGGATTTGGTCTTATTTAAATTGTGCAAGTCTCATACTAATTACAAGGGGGTTGATTTTTATGAGCCGAAGGTATCTAACACCTTGGATTTCTTGATATATGGAATTGGGATGTATAAGAAGTGTTATTTATAACATTATTTGGACAACCTTTTATAATTTATAAGATTAAGGATGTGATAGACCGGAGTTTGATGCTTGGAGTGCTATATATATTTTGGTTGTTAAAATCAAAGAGTGGTTGGTTCAAATCAGAATGGAAAATTTGGTGAAAATTTAAGAACCAATAAATATATGATGTGTCATAAAATTCATTTTTCTCACCATTTTAACAATCAAATATATTGCAAATGGTAAGTCGAAAAATTATAAAAATTACACCATAAAAATCAGCATTTTTTTCCTCTTCGATTTTCTATCTCGCAAGGTATTATTTTGACGACTTTTTTTTTGTGTTGTACAAAATTAGTAACACATGTGTTACTACCTGGTATAACATGTGTTACCCGCTCGTATTACATGTGTTAGTTGTTTTGAAAACCCACCGAAAAATGATTATTTTTTTGTCGAAAGTATACTTTGTCACATCTCCTATCGAAGATAATAAAACTCTGATTTTTATGGTACAATTTTTGTGATTTTTCGACTTATCTTTTAGGGATATTTAATTTTTGAAAATGTAGGGAAAGAGCGTTTAGTGACATGTGGCGCATTATTATTGATTCCCTAATTCTCACACAAAGTTGTTTTACTCATTTGAACCTTACTCTAAAAGGAAATATTAATGATTAATGTTAGATAGTCCAACTTACATGAACCTACAAGTAGACATAATTTTCTAATTAGTTGTATTTTTAACTTTTATAATTTCATCCAAACAATTTTTCAAATCAGACCTATATTTAGTCTTACACTTTTATGTTTACCAATCATTTTTCAATATTAATATTTAACAAATCTAAATATAACGGTTACATGCCCAACCCAACAGACGCAATAAAAGTGACCCAAGTTATAATTTAAGTATGTCTTAAGAATAAGGAATGTATTGGGAAATGATATGACAAAAAATGTTTTAACCATATATAATATATAACTAGTGTCAATTCCCGTGCAATGCACGGTTGGACCAATTATAGTACTATTCATGACAAAAAATTGATTTAAAAATATGAAATAATTAAGATTTTTTTAACAAACTGAAACAAACATTAGTTCAATGCGAAGACAACATTGAATTAAATTAAAATGTATGATACGAATTAAGCTTGTATATAATTTCATAATTGCAAACTATGATCAGAAAAAAGAAAATGAAAATGAATTTATACAACGATTGTATATGGTGCTGATAGATATGAAACTAAAAGTAAGTTGTGTAGAGTATTAATTTGTTGATATTCTACAAAAATGATCTTAATCAGGATGATGTATATATTCCGAGATATATCAAATTTAATAGTCTATTGTATAGTGAATTTAAAGGTAAATACATATGTTGGTAAAGAGTGATCATCAACTTCATTTGTACTTTGTACATGATAGAAAGTGAATTGAAACCATTCACCTAATACTTTGTAACTCAATCCTCAATCCAATAACATATCTATTTTGATAACAAATTTTAAATTTGACATTATGTATAAAAACCCACCAACATATCTAATCTAATAACATATTTAAAATGAAATCCATAAATTAATGATGGGTAGGAGAATGATTCTATAAGAATACGTTGAATAATTGAATAAGATACGTTGATTTATTTGTATCCATTATGAAGTCATGAAGAATATGGACCAATGGAACGCTGAATAAAAGAAATATAATACGAAGTACTAAAATTCAAGAGGTTACTAAAACATTATGGAGAAGGTTCAAGTAGGAACACTTCTTACAGTAGAAAAGAACATTTTTAATTTTAACTTTAAGATTAAATGATTTTTTTGAATTTTTTTTTAATCAAAATTATTAGAATTTTATGTTCTTTAATATGAGATAATTATCCATAAAAATATGTGATACACATAAAAATTTAGTATGTATCATAGTGTCACACATAAAAATTATGATACACAACTTTAATTTTTGTATAATATAATATATTAATATATATATATATATACATATGTATATATATATATATATAAGAAGTGTTCCTATTAAAATGAGAAGACTAATTTTCGTGAGAACGTGAGAAGCACTTCAAAACTACTTTTTAACTATTCGAAACACATTTTCCTATAAAACTTTTTCAATAATTACTATTAAAATAATTTTTGGAAGCTATGATATAAAGATAAAAAAAAAATATTAACTCTTTTTTTTAACTTATTTTACCGTTGTTACTGTTGTGATTATTTAAGATAATCACAAAATATAACATGATAATCACATGTGATTATTCTTTAATATAATATGATTATAATGTGTTCGAGATAATCACAAAATATGGCATGATAATCACATATTATTCATGTGATTATCAAGTTATAAAATGTGATTATTATAAATAAAAATTTTAATTAAAAATAATTAAAAAATAATAAAATGTCGAAATTGTTTTTATTTGAAAAATAACTTCTAAAAGTTACTTAAAAAAGAAGCTACGAAGAAAATTTTGTAAAATAACATGTTTTGCATAGTTAAAAAGTAATTTTAAAGTGTTTTCTCAACTTCTTACGAAATTTAGCCTTCTCATTTGAACCTGAGACTATATATATATATATATATATATATATATATATATATATATATATATATATATTTTAAATCGATCTAATATTAAAGAGGATACAATTTTAATAATTTTGGCATTATTTTTTTTTTTTGCAATAAGTGTACCGATGTTGAAATTAAAAGTAAAAAAAAAAAGTCGTTTCTACAGTTCCTATCATAAGGGATGATTTTACAATAACCCTCCTCTACTGATCACACTAATATGATACGAACGTAAATATCAATTATATAGAATCTATAATTAGGATGCAAGGAGTGTGCAATGACATAAGATAAAATGATGCATACAAATTTTAAAATTAAAAGTCAAAATTAATGGTGTCTTAAATAAATTATGTATATATTAGTAATATATGGAAAAAGTTATTATTGAAATGGTGTAAACGTTTCTAACGGTAGGGCGGAAGAATTGGCGGTTAACATCTTTTATGATTCCAAAAGAAGTTAACATCAAACGGTTATGAATATTAATGCAGGGATTAAGCCACGTGTCAACAAATGGCACCAATATCCTATTTTAATTATATTTAGATAATTATGTGAATATAACTTATCAAGTTGGTCTCCAACGACGAAAAACTTGTCCTTGGCCCAAGTTTGATAATCGTAGTCGAGATCCCAACCATGTTCATCACCAACCGTGTATTTCGTGGCGGAAATTGAAGTTGCTAGAATAATAAATGTTGCGATGAAGACAATGGTAGAAGGGGACGCGACCATTTTTGATAATTGGAATTAAAAACTTTTTCAAAAACAGTTTAAATGGCTTATGCTTTGGTTAATCAGTTCGTTTAAAGATGGTGTAGAAGGAGGATATGGTTGTCGCCTATTTTAATTTTTTTTTTTTTTAAACACAAAGCAAATTTAATAGAAATTAAAGAGGATGATTACAACAAAAGGACTCTAAGAAAGAGACCCGAAAAGAAAAGAAAACATATCAAGAACAACACCAAAAAACACCGAGATACATAAGGCCTAATTATACCAAGTCATCAACAAAATTCTCCTTTGGCCTTGTGCACCACCTGCTCCAGCTAAATTGAAACCGTTTGCAACAATTTGAAATCCAAAGCAAAGATACAGATTGAACCTTAGAGAACACGTCTTCATGACGGATTGCATCAATCCCTTGATGAGAGGCATAATACACTTTGTTTTTCTGATTCTATAGACCATGATATAACCAAACAAACCCCATGAAAAGCTTTTCCCGTCCACTTATTTTCTTTTGGAGCAAGAGAACGCTCGATGATAACGTTCTCTAAAGAGAGATCATAAGAAGCCAAATTAATAGTCCACCAGCTCATACATTTTCTCCAAATTGGTTGAACCATAGGGCAACATGGGCTAAGGATTCCACCTTTGCATTGCATAAGGGACAACATGTCGAGCTAAGTTGTATACCTCTTTTGAGTAGGTTCGAAACATGTGGCAATCTGTCATGAGATGCTTTCCAACTAAGTATATTAACCTTCTTTGGTATCCAATTATTCCATGAAAACCTTCTTCCAAAAGCATGGTTGGATAGAAAATTTTCATCCAATAAATGAGAAAGATGACTTACCATAAATTTACTGCATGAAGAAAGGGAACATGATCACTTGTTGGGAAAATTATGTGACATGAATTTTATGTCACATAATAATAAATTTGATGACACAAAATAGTTGAAATTCTTGCATCCTAAAAGTAGTAGAAATAGGAGGATGGAACTAAATTGGGAGGATAGAGCTTTTTCATAGTTTCCACTCCTAGCACAAATAATGAGAGGATGGAAATGAGCATGGAGCTTTATCATTTCCAGTGCTAGTTCAAGATTGCTAGTTCAAGATTTCTGTTGCTCGCCCATTTACAAAGGCTCCACTTATGGTAATGGTTTCCACTACTAGTATCAATTCCTTCATTTCCACAGCTGGTGTCAAATACAAGATAATGATGTCAAGTGGGTCTGTCAGTGGGTCTGTCAGTTACCTAATCTAATCTATAATAGTATTCCTCCTTGGAAGTATGGAGACATGTGCTAGGTTTGACTTTAAAGTAATCAAATGTAAGTCTTGTGGGTCTCTATAAATAAAGAGACCCATAGACATTTAGAAAGTGTGTGTGTGTGTTTTCCTGGTTGTATCTTCAGGCACACCACGATCTCATGAGATCGTCCCCATATCTACGCGTAGATGATAGAAGTACTCCCTAAGGTTCATGTGACCCTGATACAAGTGAAGTGTATCCGTCTTGTTAATGTTATTAATAAGATTAGGGAGTTGGACTCTAAAATCTTCTTGACGTTTTTTCATATATGTTTTAATTCTTTTGCTTGGTTTTTAAACGGGACCACTCACCACTTATCTTTAGAAGCTTCTATAAGAATTAGCATGCCGCATATTAGAAGCATATCATTAAAATCTGTCAAAGCCCTTCCCGTAGGTTGAATACGCCAAGACCAATACCCACTCCAGATTCCATTTTCTCTCTTTCATCTATCAACAATAGAACAATCTTCTTGAGTTTCTAGTGCGTAAAGTCTAGGAAATTTCATCCTTAACCTGTGTTAGGCCAAATGTCCTCCCAAAATCGAATATTTTTATCATCACCAACTTTCATACGAAAAGACACTTAAGGCAGATTTCCAAATGCCTTTTTTCAAGCCGGTCCCCCAACTTGAGTGGAATCCATCATCTGACCCGTATATGTTTCCGTTCATTTTTGTGCATAATGAATTAGATTCCGTATGAAACCACCAACTCATGTAGAAATGCAAAAGTGTAGGGACTCAGACCACCCGGTTGTGGACGACAATATCATTATTGTTGATTGGGACGGGTCATGTAAATCTAGTCTGGGCCTGTTTACTTGTATTTCCATTAAGCTCTGTATGAGTATAAGGATATAATACACAAATATATCAATATACTTTATGAAAATCTTCACCCGGGTTACTAAACTTTAAGGAATATTCAATTGGATCACTATACCTGCTGATTGGTGTTGGTGTCATCCCGCTTATTTTTTTTAATTTCGGTTAAAAAAAATAATGACCCAATTGAACATTTGTAAGTTTAGTAAACAAAGTCATATTGGCTATAGCGACTATGTATAAAGTTTGTTAACCTAATTGAACATTTTTACAAGTATAATAACCTAATTGAACATTTTTAAAGTTTAGAAACCCAAATGAATATTTTCGTACAGTATAGTGACCTATTTGTGTATTATCTCATAGTATAAATGACATACATAAAATAACCATATGCAGTGAGTAGTGAATGAATAAGGTTGTTTAATGAATAGAGTGTTTTAGTGACAGAAATGACATATTCACCTTTGATCTAACAAATATTTATATATTTTATTTGATAACAAAATCTGTAACTGTGTAACCCATCGATAGCTTATCAACCGGTTCAAAATTCAAAGATCATTTTAAATAACAATGAATGACAAAACACCATTTCTCTTTTTTATTTGTGAAAAATGATAAAGTAAATAGAAACATAACATGAATAGAGTTCTAAGAACAAAATGGGTTGCTAGGAGCCGAATGCCAAACTCATACATCGTTGACTACAGCAAATATTAACGTATATCTATATCGAAATTTGAAGAGCACTATGAGTACATAAATATATGAAAACTTTATAAAAACTAAACACTATTAAAAAAAGGTATTGAAGATGTATAATTGAATTGGGATTCATCTGGCAAGCCAAAAAAATTTCTGTAAGTTCGGCAAGATTAATCGTGATTTTCTTTGTATATTTCGATTAACTCAAGTACAATCAGCCGGTGAATAACAATTGTTGATGAAACAATCGAATGAGGCGGAGAAGGTATTAACGGAGATAAGATAACGAAGGAGATATAGTGATAGTTGTCATGGTGAGATTTGATTTAATTTTCACAAGTATAAAATAATGGATGTAGATGATAAAGTGAAGAAGAGGTGGGGTTTATTTTCTTAGCTTGTACGCTTATTTGTTTATTGTGATATAAGCGTTTGGATAAGCTTATTTGTTAGTTTATTTGTTTGCTTTTGTGAGGGATTTTATAAGAATCGGCTAGATGGGAACAAGTCCGCTTTTCTATTTGACCGAATAATCCTTCCAGTAAAAAAGTGTTAATATTTAAGTTGCAAATAAATGGCTTACATTTTGACCGAATAATCTTGTCAGTCAATACAGCCCAATAAGCTGTTAAAATAGAATACTTAATTATGAAAGATTATTGATAGTAAAATCACTAAAATATTCCTATTTAAATTATTTGGATTTTACTTTAGCGTTACACGGAGTACATCTTTTAATTTATACAACAAGATTTTAGTTGCCCTCGCAAATTACGTCGGTATGAATTTAACCTTGTCGAAGAACTAATCGAAAATTTGTATATGTTAATTAACAATCACGTTATATAAGTAAATTTTGCTATTTAGATTCATAAGAATATTACACAACTCATTCATGTTCGTCTTTATGTTTATAAACATTAAGATTAGATTAGTATTCTATTCTATATGAATGAATGGCCTATCATGCATGTGATAATAATGTGCAATGACATTTTGATCAAAGTAAAGTGTATGGCACTAACATGATATATCATGAGAAAATACTTATAATATCATGAGAAAATATGTTAACCTATTATGAGGGCTGATGTGAGTATCGTACCCATGAGAAAATACTTATAATATCATGAGCAAATAACAAATTAGTTTGTTAACTGATTATACGACGGCTTCCAACGGTGGCGTTGTTTATTTGTTGCTTCTAACTGACAGAACCGACACCAATGGCGACCTGTCAGTTTTTCTCGTCGGAAAAGCGTGAGCATTTTTTTTAAATGTAGCCGTTTAATGATTTAAAAATAAATAAATTAATCAAAAAATCCAACGGATATATAACCGTTTTATTATTATTACTAGTTTAGAACGCGCAAAATTTTCAGGACTCTTCAAATGTTATACTGTAGTAAGCGTGTTTAGAAAATAATTATGCACCGTTTAATTGATTTTAAGCGTGAGTTAGGGTAAATATGTAAATACATGTATATGGTTGGTGAATGACTTGTGAATGTGAGGAATGACTCCACCACCAACTATGGTTTCTTTAAGGGAGTTGATAAATACAACACAAAATTTGATTCATACAACACAAATATGCATTAAACAGTTGTACTGTACAACTGCTTAATGCATATTTTTTGTTGTATGAATCAACTTTCATGTTGTATTTATCAGCACCCTTTCTTTAATATAAGTGTCAAGTTATTCATCACCTTAAATTGCAAGCTGCAAGTGCTTTGGTGTCAGTTTCACTTTAAGATCAATATGCTGCAGAGTAAACGGCTATTGTGGGTTCAACCCTAACATTTCTAGTGGTGCGTTGTAAACGATGAATACGCCCAATTAGAAGATGCACAACATGATAATTTAGAGGCACGTAATCATATGAGGAAAAGTTCACCAGAACTATTTCATATTGTACTTTAACATATTGCATAATACAATAAATTAATAATCTTCCTAGAGTTAAAAATTTAAATACTAAGCATGCATTACGTAGAGTTTGTGCAACTTTCAAACCTGCCAACCCATTCCATTTTAGCTACACAATATACTTTGACCCATTTGAGATTAAAAAAAACCCAAATGTAAAGGCGATATAAATAAACATGCAACTCCCTCAATCAAAGATCTACTACTGAAAACCATAGGTGTATGCTAGTACCCAGCTTATGGTTCTCTAAAAAACATACCCCAAGTCGTTAACTAATGTATCTTTCTTATATGGATCTTTACATAAGACCAATGACAACAACAATTCATGATGTAAAGAACACAAGCAGCCATGATCATAAGCATAAGGTGAAAGTAAACATAATTAGTAGTTAAGGGTGGGGCGTGATGGGTTATCCTTGGTTCTATAATCTTGACCATTTGAGCCATAAAATGTTTCCTGTAAGCAACATTTCTTCAATTCAAGAATCTCACAAAACAAATTCAAAAGCTACTAAGCTAAACTGTTTCGTGTAATATTTTTATTTCTTGAAATAGCCAACCATAGTGAATCATCATCTATATGAGAAAATGCCTTTTCACAATACGCATTATGTCATCCAAGTAAACATTTACTTTAGATAGGTTGTTGTAAGGAACCAATATGTGCAAGTAGCATAAATATACAAAGCTTTTAACTGATAGTGCTGAAACATAAATCCTCAAAGTCGTAAACTCACAACATTTGATACTAATAAGATGGAAAATACCTTATATTTTAATCTTTAACACGGGTGCCATTAATTGTGAGAAAACTAATGCTGACACTCTTTGTTTTTCTTTTCAGTGTGGGAAAGACAGGTGCTTTAACATATGAAACAATTAAACGTTGTCTACTTATGATTCACTAAGTCCTATTATTCAGCTCATTGCAAGGAAACTGATGACAAATCAGATAAATTAACAATGAAAAACGGAAATAATTAAATGTTGTTGATCTTAACCCCCATAAAAGTAAATCATATACCTATGGAATTTAAAAACATATGCTTGCTCACAAGATGCATGAAATTTGACAAAATGAAAATAGCGTAAGGTTATACATTACAAGCATAGTCGGTCCCAATAATTAGTTTTCAATCGAACATATAGGCTTCATCATAGTCCTATTTCTCAGCAGTTCTAAGAAGCATAGAGGAGAGCATTACTTGGAAGACTTGGCAGAATTTTTGTATCAGAAACTTAACATTGCAAATTCACAAATGTCCCTACTCCCTGACGCCCTAGAATCATCTCAATTGTTGGGACATATGACGACACGTAGTTATTACAAAAGGAAACTAAAAGTTGAAATTTTCTGTTTTTAAAGAATAGATATATAATTCTCAGTACCTGTTCATCATCTTGTGGAGAGTAATAGCCTCTGATGTTCGCACTGGAAGATCCAAATTGTGGTGTTAAGTCTCCTCGCGTATTTGAAATGCAAGACCTTTGATTGGTATTCTAGGATGGACATTAGTGACTGTACTATAGAAATCAATTCAAAGAACAGCACATGTACCATGTACAATGTTCACAAATTCAAGAACTTTGTTCAATCTCTGGCTCAGCAAAATGCTATTTCATATTAGTCATCTGATACCATATTATCATGTAACTATAAGTCGCAATTTCAACCCCTTTGCTTACAAACGGGTCGATATGGCTTGTGCATTTTTACGTTGGGTGACTATCTAAAACTTAATAGCATTTGAAACATCCACCGGGTCAAACAGGCTGACAGTCACCCCAAAGAGTTTTTAGATTGCATAAAATCTCCTAAATTGCTTTATTATGAGAATAACAGATTCGTCAAATATAGTTTTATAATCGTTCTTGATAGATTAACAATTAATATTAGTTCAAAAGGACAAGTGGCGAATTATTTTACCCTTTCTAATGATGATGAACTTCATCTAACTTCTTCAAGGATAGATCAGACACATCAACTACAACTCTTCCTTCCTGCTCATTACTCCCAACAATTTCTCCATGCATTTTTTGTATTTGTGTCTGCACACCTGAAAACTCCTTTATCCTCTCCTCCTTACTCCACAACTGTTCTAGAGCTAGTGCAATAGCAGCAAGTTGTTCCTTGATAGTTCCTGAAGTCTTCTCAGGCTGCAACATGAACCACAAGAAGATAAACAATAGCCTACATTACCAGCTTGGTACGACATTTTATGATTTTTAAAGTAACCAGCAAATAAGTTCACGACCATCCAGGTGAATTTCTGCTTTATTTTTTGCACCAAAATGCAATTTTTTTTCCTGCTCAAAATAGAACGATGGGTACCAGAATATACTGTAGTGTTAATGCACTATAGTTGGTCCAAAAAGGAGCATAAATTTCTGCAAAGAATAACCATATTATTAGCAGCATCTGTACTAAAATATGGTTAAGTGGCTAAATTTGAGGGAGTTTAACTTGGCCCAAAAATTCAGTATTTCTTTCACTACTATTGTCCCCAAAATGTAGTATTTTACTTCTTAAAACAGCACAAGATGGAGCAGAATTATGTTCAGTTTTACGGCACAAAATGTGAGTTTAAACATGCCGTATCTACAGAAATATGTTTGACTACATAAAACAGTTTTTTGCTACCTACAACAATGTGTTTGCCCTATATAATCACGATTGTTGATTGTGTAGTTCTAACTGTATATTGGTATGTATGTATATACATGTGACTCGAGTGCCTTAAACTTATGGGAGAGTAGATAATTCAACTTTTATATTTGCCCATCCAATAAGATTGACTGGTCCCTTTATTTTTGCACTAACAATCGAATGTCATCACTGAAGCGATGTCAGAAATGGTAAAAGATGAACAAAGTTTCTTAATTGTATAAATACAATTCTTTTTATGCATGTTTTATGGTACACCTATCACCTTAATACAGTATTATACTTATTTTGGTTACTATTATACCTGAAAAATAGCATGCAAATAGTTATGAAATAAAAAGAAGACTCATTTAACATGTTTGCATGCATTTAAGATACAATTTAAAAGAGACCCGTTTGACCCATTTGAGATTCAACATCTACCCAAATAGACCCTCCATATCTAAAAGGGTCCAAATTGCCTCCTGTACTATCCCCTGAGATGATTCAGTTTTCTTAGTCTATGCTTGAAGTTATAGATTGAGCTCCATGTGCCATGGCTATCCATCTCCTATAGCTACATGTGATATTTTTATTTTATTTTTTTACAGAAAATGAATTAACTCATATGATATATGTAAAGAGTAAAGAACTAATTGGATAAATAACCAAAATAATGACTATCAGCTGACATACATATTAGCGGATTTGTTGTAGATGGATAGATATGCTCTGCACCCTAGAAGCAAGCGATGTCACCTTTGAAATGAATCATACCACCTACAACTTATGACAGGCATATACATATCAACAATGAGTAAAATCAAGCGTAGCTAATACCAAGTCTAAATGTAATCAACAATTTTGTATGTTGTGTGTTTTAGAAAATTTTATTATTTTATTTTATTTTTAAAAAGAAAAAAGAAGATGGCACTTCTCCAGTTTTTCATCTCAGCAATAGACCCATCATTAAACATCGCAACACCAATAATCTAACGATTGCAAAACCAAATTTTAATAACTTCATTAACAAAATCTATAAACCTTAAAAACTCATAACCAAATATAACACTTCAATACGCATAAAAAATAGAATGAACTTTAGCTAATTAGCTTGAAGTTCACTGGCCCAAGAACGAAGTCAGGTACATTGTTGACTCTATGGCCTAGCTCAGCCTTAAGCCACAATGTAACAATGGGACATGTAGTTTTAGTTTTCAGATATGTAATAGCAGAATGGCATATTCCCAACATAATAGGAAATTATCAAAACATGATCAAAAAGTTCAGCACCTCTGTTCAAATTACAAAATTCTATGTTTGTTAAGAACCCAAAACATAATATTGATTTGGAGCACCGATCAGAGCTGCTACTCAATTGTATCCAAAATCCATAATTTTGTTTCACGATTTACTCAATTTAGGGTAATAATGACAGATATGCTAGCATGATCAAGTCTAGTGTTGTTTGGTCTACTTTTTCCTCATCAGAAAGTGGTGTCACAAATATCAAAAATTTAATACAAAACCTTACAATAATTCCACCCAGCAAACTACATTTAATTTTATCAAGATAAGTTTAACTATACAAGTTATGACCAATATTTCGTGATGACCCAGTGATTTATGAGCATAATGGGGGAGTCCAAGTTTCTTGATGAGTTTGCTTTCAAACCCAAACCATCTCATTTGCACCAAAATCATCTCCTTTAAACAATACATCAAACACCTCTGAAGCAAATAAATAATCAAATGATCGATGGAGCCAGAAATTTAAACACAATCATCTAAAATATACCAAAGTTCCAACAATCTTTAAACAAAGAATCGATAAAACGTGAATAATTAATCAAACCATATTGCAAAAACATAACATAAACAAATAAATAGAAAACTTACCGAATTAATATCATATGAGGAAAAAGGAAAAGATGAATCAAATAAGTTAGACTTAGGGTTTGTCGCGTAAGAATTTTGATTTCGTCAGTTAGGTTTAACTGAGAAGAATTGAGAAAGAAGGGGAGGATTTCGCTTTCAATTGAAATTGGTGATCGGCCTGTAGATTGAATGGTTACGTTGCATCAATTTGTTCAATTTTACATGGAAGATAATAAGCTCATTCAAAAGTGATATTGTTTACAGCAAGAAAAATAGTGATGTTTGAGATAGGCTTGATGGAAACCTACTAATCGACACAGAGTAAACTGACAAGGGTATTTTAATAATTTATAATACGTTTAATGATGTCATTGTTTTATCTAATGGTGGCTTAGTGAAGGGTTATCTCTTAATTAAGGGAGGAGATTGGTCCAAGGTTTTTCTTTTATATATATATATATATATATATATATAGATTAAATTAAATTAAATAGTAAATTAGTTAGACCATTCCCATTCACAATCCAATCAAACCCAACCTTTTAATAAAAAACTAATTTCTTTCTATTCCACCTATACAACCTAATCAAACCCAACTTTTCACTTTCATTAACAACCCAACCTTTACCACTTTTTATTAAATAATATAATTTATTATTTTTAGTTTTTACTAAAACTTATTAAAAAAATAATTATTTTAATAATAAAAATATAAATATTTTTTTTAATAAAAATAAAATTTTCTATTTTAAAAAAATATTTATATTTTTCAAACATAGTTAATTAAATAGATAAACCAAATTACAATCATAAAATATAAAATTACTCAAAGTCAAATAATACAAACTACAAAGTTATTCATCATCGCCAAATTTTTGCCATATGTGCTCAATCAAATTGTTTCTTAAAGCAAGATGGGCTTCTCTGTTGCGAAGTTGTTCCCTATTGGTCATATAACTAGATAAACTTCCAATTCGTTGACTAGAGTATTGAAAAGGTTGCTCATCATCCTGCCCAGAACTTCTACGTCTCTGGTTTTGAGGTCTGTCATTTAGAAATTCAGATGGATCATAATAGTTAAGGTACGAGTCTCGTTCATCCTCAACGATCATATTATGCATGATAATACATGCAATCATAATTTTACCCATTATATCCTTGTCCCAGACATGACATGGGTGTCGTAGAAATGCAAAACGCGCTTGTAGAACTCCAAATGCTCGTTCAACATCTTTTCTAGCGGCCTCTTGATGTCGAGCGAACAACTTGTGTTTCCGCAACTGTGGAGAAGATATTGACTTGACAAAGGCAGCCCATGAAGGATATATGCCATCAGTAAGATAGTATGCCATATTATATTCTTGACCATTCAGGACGTAGCTCACATTTGGTGCTCGGCCTGACAACACATCATCAAAAACAGGTGATCGATGGAGGACATTAATGTCATTGCACGTACCTGGTGTTCCAAAGAATGCATGTCATATCCATAAGTCATATGATGCAACGGCTTCCAAAATGATTGTTGGTTTACCACTTCTACCTGCATATTGCCCGGCCCAAGCTGTTGGACAATTTTTCCATTCCCAATGCATGCAGTCAATACTTCCTATCATACCTGGAAATCCACGCTTAGCCCCGACATGGAGTAGTCTTGTTAAGTCATCTTCAGTGGGCCTTCTAAGGTACTCTTGACTGAAACATGAAATGACACCTTCTACGAATTTTATTAGAGCATCCCTTGTTACAGTGTCACTCATTCTTAAGTATTCATCTTGTGCATCTGTTGATGATCCATACGCCAACACCCGCATAGCTCCGGTACATTTTTGCAATGATGAAAGGCCTTTTCTTCCTGTGGCATCACGTCTTTGTTGAAAATAGATATCATTCGCTGTAACAGCAGTCGTTATACGAAGGAATAATGATTTTCGCATTCGATATCTTCGTCGGAATATATATTGATCATATGTTGGGTTGTCAACAAAATAGTCATTCATCAAACGAGACTCACCCTGCCCGCGTTCACGGTCACGATACCTTCTTCTTTCTCTAGGAGGATGATCTCCTATGATCACATTTGGCATGCTTACAAATATTTCACTAATGAGGTGATCAAGCTGTCGATTTTGCTCAGCAACCCTAGCTTCCCATTCATCAAATGCATTCAAGTTTGATGAATTTGAATCTTCTGATAAGTTTTCGTTATGAGACATTTTTTAAGAAGGTTAGAATTGAAGAGTTGGTAGTTGGTAAATTATGTCAATGTTATCATCTTATTTATACAACAAAAATAACGAAGATAATGTTAAATCGTCTTATCTCTTACAGAATCGAAGTAGCCAGTAAAATGTTGACATGTGGAAACGAGAGATAATGACGGATATCCGGTTGATAATGTTAAATAGACTTATCTCTTACAGGATCGAAGTAGCCAGTAAAATGTTGACATGTGGAAACGAGATATATGATGGATATCCAGTTGATAATGTTAAACTAAACAAAAATAATAAACACACCAAATTTCAAGCCTACGGACTAAAAATAAAATACACATCAAACTTGATTTACTTAGATCGATCCGTAAAACTTTTTCAACAAATGGCGTTTTATGTTTTCTTCTTCAGGCGTCAAGAACTGTTTTTGTAACAGTGTGTTCAAATGATTACTTTGCACCTTTTCTTTTTCAAACTCAAGCCTTTGTTTCATGAGTTCAATTTCACCGTCTCTAGTAAGCCTCATTGCACGTAGCTCTTCAACAAAGTCAGTAGAAACCTTCGATATTTCTTTTCCTTTTGCTTTTCTTTTAGCCGCATCTCTACCAATTGGACGTTGAGATGTTGAACCACCACTAGTTGGCGTGTCTGGGTTGGGATTGGCACAATACTCCCCTTCCTCGGTAGTCCTACTTCTTTTTGAGCTACCACCACTTTCTTCATTACCCTCTTCAGGACGAGAACGTCTTGTGTCTTGGTCTACCTGCAAATCCCACTTTTGGTGCTTGCACATAACCTCATTGAAAACAACATAGTCTGTGAACTTGGTCCTCCTATCTTGCTCATAAAGTTTGTGAGCTTCGCTTTCAATATCTTTCTGGCTCCAACCGCTTTTTCTTCTGCGATATGCTTCCCTATACGCAGCAACCCACTTCTGGCCGTTTTCACTAAGCCGTTTAAAACGACCTTTCATTTGAGCTTCATTCCTGACACAAAGCTTCTGCGGATTTTCTGCTTGAGCCGCATCGTACATTTTCTTTACTTGTGCCCACAAATTTGATATTTTTCTGTTTTTGCCAACAATACTATTTTCACTGGTAATACACCATGCTGACATTAGAGCAACATCTTCAGCAACATCCCATTTACTAGCACCTCGTGATTGATTTTCAGTATTTTGTGAGGTTTGAAGGTTTTCAGTGACAAGAACTTCGTTTGAATTTGAAAAAAAAGGAGAGTTTTGATAGTATTGAGTATTAGGATAATCTTCAGACTCTCCAAGATTCCAACAAAAGTTCGGATTAGAAGGATCCATGGCAGAAATTATGAAATTTAGAAATCTGAGATTAAGAATGGTATTGGATGTGAAACAATGTTAATTGATTCAATATTTATAAGAAAAAATAACAAATTTTTAATATATATTTATTTTAAACGGATAATGTTTTTTTATAATATTTTTGATCTAGAAAATCTCCTGAACCAATAAGAAACCGTCAAGTGTTAGATAGGATAAACCAACGATTGTTTAAACGAACCAATAAAAATACATTTTTTTAAACGAACTCTGTTTTGAATATAATTTATATCGGTATGTTCGTAAAAAAAAACTGATCAAGTCCATGTTTTTAGATTTTTTTACAATGCTAATTAATAAAAGTTATTAAAGAAAAACAAAATTATACTTAAAAGTGTTTTAGTTAAAATAAAAAAGAAAAAAGAAAAAAAAAAGAAGTCCAATAATTGCTTGACACTTGTCATTGTGAAGAATTGCAATCTAGGTTGTCCTGCCGATCAGATTGTGGCTTTTTTCCATATTTTTTAATTTTTTTTTTTCAAACAGTGTCTCAATCTTTTAACAGGATCATCAATGGGGATGGTCTTATAGAAACTAATTTGAGTTGACCACATTAAATGAATAGAAGGGCAATAGAGGAAATTATGTGATAGTTTTTGTTTAGATTAATTAATCAATATGGATTTTGATTTCAATAGTCTAGATCAAATTAAGCATTTATGGTCAAGATTAATTCTTAAGTTGCTAATTCTCTTAAGACTAATTAATATAGGCTTTTTTTTAAATATTAAAAGAGATTACTATTTTTTTAAATCCATTTTTACCATAAATACATACTTCATTTTTCAAACAATTCACACACCTTTCTATCACCTATATATTCATACACTTTTTTCACTTTCATATATATAATTAATACACTTTTTTTTAATTGTTTTCCGATTTCAATCTTGACGATTTGCAAGCACTCACGGGAATTTTTGATCCAATGACTGCGATCGATATAATTAATGTAATTAATAATCAATGGGTCCCAGAAAAAAATGAAGTGATCGACAGAGCATTAATAGCAGGGGCTTGTCAGTTTTATTAGAGGTGTTCATAGACGGTGACCTAGAGACTCGGTTATCCAAAGTTTCGATTCGACTATTTTTAAACCTAAATCGAAAAATTCGGTCAACCTGATTTTTGGTTCAGTTAAACTGTAAATGAAAGTAACTGATTATTATTTAATACTTATTGTAAAAGTAATTAACAATATACAAATATACATTATTTTTAAATGTTCACTATTTTTTAATATATTTTGATAATAAAAGTATCAAAGATAACCATTTTAGTCTTTATTATTGTATATCTATGTTATACGTACATAAATCGTTCGAATATAATTAGAACTAAGTAGTAATAATTACCATATTATGCCTAAATTAAGTTAGTAAATTACATTAAAATGAGTGAAAAGGAATATGTATAATTTATCAAAATACAAATGTAAATAACTATATATAAATATAATGTATACAATATATATATATATATATATATATATACACACACACACACGTATATTTGTAAATTTATATAAAATTTTCAGTTTTTTCGGTTAACCGTTTATCATGTTTATTCCAAAATGATGAACCGAAACCCAAAAACCAAAAAATTTCGCGCGGTTTGGTTAATCTAAACTGAAAAATGAGAAAAATTCGGTTCGATTCAACAAGTTTTCAGCTTAGTTTTTCGGTTTCGGAATATTTTGAACACCCCTGAGTTTTATGTTAGTTTTTTAAAAAGATGTTGTGACGCGCTTTGATTTCTGTCAGTTTCTGTCACGATTGAGAATGGTCTAAAGGTTAATGTGAATATCATATCTCATAGTTTTGTATGCCGGGCTTGTCTACGTGGATAGGGATCGAATTCACTAGCTAGGATTGCTAAAATAGACAGTAATGTAAATATTATGAAAAGTAAATGTTTGTCACAAAGTTGCCGACTTGTAATTCGATCGGCTGACGAAACTTTGTACTAACACAGAATATTCGCCTTGATTGTGATCACTTCTCTTTATAATTAGAGCTGATATGAATAATAGGCCACGTACTATATTTGAACGAGTCACAGTAGCTAGGGTCCAATGCGGCACATTTGTCATTCTCAAACTCATTGCATCATATCCATCGAAACAATCATTGGATATTTGGATCATTACTTGTTTTTCTTTTCTTTTTTCAAATCCTTTTTTTTAAGTTGCAAAAAATAAAAAATAAAAAAGCAAGAAAACATAAAGTATACCACATCACTACGATTTAGCTAAAAAGTAAATAATCGAGTTTGTGACATCTCCCAAAACGCTCTTTAATATACATATTGGTATGCATAAATTGAAAATGTTCTTACCCATCGAAGACAGACGATTATATTTAGATTTTCAACCATTGAATTTGATAACTTAAGTGCTTGACCTGTACATACAAGTAATGCATAGTTGTTGTGGATTTATCAAATTCAATTGTAATTGTAAAAAAATATGTATAAAATCTAATTTAACTTTGTCACTGAATTTAAGAAGCTAACAAATAATAACACGTAAATACAATACAGTAATTGGTACCCTAATTAGTTAGTTGAACATAAAAGTCCATTCCAAAATATATGCCCCAACTATGTTACCATGCCGTCCATATATTATATATCGCCGCGTTACAAATTTTGACAAGATCCAAGTGCTGTTGTGCTTTCATGAAAGAACATACATACTATAAATAAAGGTTTAAGCCATGCTTAACATGCAACACAAAAACCATATTTACTAAATAAGCACTTACAAAGAGCTCAAAATGCAGGCTAACAAGTTAACCACCGTTTTATTCCTAAGTCTTGTAGCATCTCTTACTACTTCCATTTCAGCTACACAATTCATTGTCGGAGACGATTACGGCTGGACTCTCAACTTCGATTACCAAGCTTGGGCCAAAGGGAAGGAATTCGTCGTTGGAGACCAAATTGGTATGTAGTATAATTTTGCAATTATCTTGAATTAATTAGTACTAATGCAATGATCCTGAAGGAAATTTTTTTGTTTTACTTGTAGTTTTCAAGTACCCAATTGGAAAACACAATGTGTTTAAAGTTGATGGACCCGGTTTTCAAAAATGTATCGTACCTGCCGCAAATGCATCTTTGGCGAGCGGAAATGATGTGATAACGCTCGCAGCTCCTGGAAGGAAGTGGTACATTTGTGGCGTCGGAAAGCATTGTGAGTCAGGTGGAATGAAGTTAGTTATTGATGTTGTCCCTCAGTGGACACCTATTACTCCTTCAGCTGCACCCGCACCTTCACTACCCGCACCGGTACCTTCTAGTTCGCCATCTGGGAAGGTGTTCATCGTGGGAGATAGTAGCGGGTGGAAGTTAAACTTTGATTACCAAGCATGGACAATGGGGAAAGAGTTCGTCGTAGGCGACCAACTTGGTACATAGTAATAAATAAAATTAATTAAATTAATTTTAAAATTTCACCTCTTGCTACATTTTTTGAACCTAATACTTCTGATATAGTTTTTAGATACCCAAAGGGAGTTCATAACGTATACAAAGTCAATGGAACGGATTTCCAAAAATGTACTATTTCGGGTTCTAGCATAGCTCTAGCTAGCGGGTATGATGTGGTGACTTTGACGACCCCAGGAAGAAAATGGTACGTATGCGGTGTCGGAAAGCATTGTGAAATGGGAGGCATGAAGCTTGTTATCGATGTAGCGGCTAAAACGACTATGTCTCCTTCTCCGAGTCCATGGAGTTCATACAATGGAGCTAGAAAGTTGGGTGGAATTATGGCTTGAAGGAGATTCGTGATTGATCATTTGGTTTCTATTTATGTTGCTCGTGTTGCACACTTTGATGCCTTTTGTGGCTTAAGATTAAGAATATTCATATGCTTTTTATTTTATGTTACTACTGTATTCAAAAAATTTAGTGCGACGTTCAGTAATTGCAACAATAGAGAAATATATACATTTTTGGAGTACTATGTCAGGCATTACGAAATTATATTAATGAGTTGTGCAAAAAATTATAAATCAAAACCATGTTTACATAACTAACATATTAGTAAGATGCGGCAGAACTAGAATGGAGCAGCGGGAATAACTGCTCCTACAAAAATTCTGAAATTACATAAAAAAATTTAAAGATAATAATGACAATTTTAAAATTTTACCCCTTCAAAACCATAAAGAAGTACAAAATAATTTTGTTTTTGACCCATCCGTTTATATTTCCTAACTCCGCCCTTAACACTATGTAATATAACATATACACGGTAATTTACAAACAATCGCTGAAGAAAATAAACGGTAATTATTATAAAGTTTTAATACATACTCTCTCCATTCGAGTTTTATTGCCTACAAATAAATACACAGTTTAAGAAAGTATCATCATTTACACTTAATTTTTAGTAAATTGATTGTTTTACCCGTTACTTTTACCTACTATTGAGTGTTACATGTATATATTAACTATTATAAAAGTATAAAAGAAATTTACAAACATTATTTTATCCATTTAAAAAATCATACAATAACTTTGGGACATACATGTAAAAAGAGATAGTGGACTATTAGTACGGATGGGATAATAAAAAGAAAAATTAAATTTTGGAGACACCACAAACTCACCAAGTCACAAGATAGTGGATTAGGGATGAGAGAAAAATCGAGATACCGAAATTGAACCAGTACTAAACTGGTACCGATCGTTACAAATGATACAGTATTCGGGTTTTGAATTGAGAAATAAAAATAAAAATTAAATTTTGGACACACCACAAACTCACCAAGTCACAACATAGTGAATTAGGGATGAGGAAAAAAACCGAAATACCGAAACCGAACCGGTACTGACTTTTACAAATGGTACGGTATTCGATTTTTGTTTGAGGTCAACAAAAAACCGGTACCAACCGATCGGTACCGGTTGGTACCATGCATACCAAAATACTTAGATCAAACCGGAACCGCACCGGACCAGTACCAACCGATACAAATAGTACGGTATTTGATTTTTGATTTGGAGCAAAAAAAACCCCGATACTAACCGGTCAGTATCGGTATGATACCAAGCTCATCCTAAGTGAATAAGTGACATACGACAATACCAAAATGATTTAAATTGGGCCTAAAAGGGCCAACCGGAAGCAGGACCAGTTGCCTAGTTAGATGTTCACGTAATCAAAAGTCAAAACCCACCCGTTAATAACACCATAAATGTCATTGGGGTCATAATTTAACTTGTAGGCTGTTGTAGCTGTTAGAAGTTTAAGAGTTCGTCATTTGCAAGCAGATTAATAAAATATGTAATAATGAACTTCCTATTGTTCTTTTAATAGGATTTAAATAATGGATATGATTAAGAACAACAACGACAACAACAACTTGTATCGACACCATATGAAGAAGATAGTGGACTAATGGGCTTGTATCTGCTAACGCTTTGCTAATTTTATTATATTTATTATTAGGGTTAACTGTTTCATTATGTATTTAACTTTACCTCTTTTACTATTGTATGTAACCAACTTTCAAATGTTCTATTGTATGTATCGAACTTTCAAAAATGTCTTTTGTATGTATCGGGTGACCTGTTTGCTGACGTGGCACCGGTCATGCTGACGTGGCGCTGATTTGTCATCATACGTGGCATTTGGAGCAGGTCACCCAATACATACAATAGACATTTTTGAAAGTTCCATACATACAATAGAACGTTTAAAAGTTGGTTGTATATAATAGTAAAAAATGTAAAGTTAAATACATAATGAAACAATTAACCCTTATTATTACTCTCTTCCTTCTTACCATATCATAAGTGTTCACAATTAGATTTCACAAAATTTAAAAAACTATACTGTGTAATGAAAACGTAAACATTTATTTTGTGACTGATAGACTATAAAAGTTTATTGATATTACAAATATAAAAAATGCAATCAATTCTGCTCAAATGAGTTTATAATTTATTGATGTTATTATTTATTGTATCTAAGTTCCAACTCGATTCTGTTTAACAAAATTAATTGGCAATGAGAAGTATAATTGTTGCACATGGCAATCAATGACATACAATTAGGACCAAGTTAACACTATCATTGGTCCGTTGCCGTCCATTGCCGAATACTTATACATTGCACTTGTACGTTAACTCGAAAGTTATTATATATATATGCAACAATCGTGTAGCTTTTAATTCATCTTCTAGCTAGCTAATCAAACAAGCTAATTAATCGCAAAGTTTTCACAATGGCCGCATCATGTTATAACATCGTCTTTATAACAACACTTGTCGTTCTAGCGACTTCAATTTCCGCAAAGGAATACATTGTTGGTGATGCAAATGGTTGGTCTCTCGATTTCGATTATCAAACATGGGCCAAGGATAAAGCCTTCTTCGTCGGGGATACACTTGGTACACCATCTTTCCATATATTAATCTTGAATTTATTCGTCTAACACGCGTTTCATGCTCTTCCTATTTTCTAGACACTCAAGATATGAATTTTATTGATTTTCTTGATATAGCATTCAATTATGCACCTGGTGCCCACAATGTGGCGAAAGTCAATGCAACTGGTTTCCAACAATGTACTGCTTCGTCTTCGAATGGAATCTTGACAAGTGGAAGTGACGTCGTCACCCTGCTAACCCCCGGAATAAAATGGTACATTTGTGGTATCGGAAAGCATTGCGAGTTGAGAAAGATGAAGCTTGTAATCACGGTTCTACCACAAACTTTGGCTGTGGCTCCAACCCCAGTAGCGACATCAGCATCTATCGCTTTATCGTTGCCAATGATCTATGGGTTTGTAGCGATGTTTTTCGGAAGTCTTTTGTTGATTTAGATTTAAAACATGCTTTTAATTTCTTAAATTTATTATATAATTGTGTATTTAATTTACTCAGTGTATTTTCACCTATATAAACATGAATTATTTATAAGTTAATTATTTGGTTCCTAGCAAAAACCTCTGTTTATTGCAACTATGAATGGTAGAAAAAAATTAAATCGGAGTCATTTTTAGAAGTGGAAATTACAAAAAAAAAAAAAAATGTTCGTTTTCTTCCTATCCAAATAAGTAGAAAATTCAATTCACTGTTCATGATAAATAATAATCTCTAAAGTACGTTTGACGAAAAAGTAAATAGCAAATACCCCACAATTACAGTAAAGGTTAATTGCTCTGAAATGTAATTATTTATGGTCTGATATTCCTATACAAGAAAGTATTCGGACAATTATTGTATGTAATAAACTTTTAATATGTTACAATTGTATGTATTTTGATGACGTAACAAATTGTAATGATGCCACGTGGTACCTCGTACAACTAATGCGTATGCGGGGCCGGTCCTAAGTTATACGATGCCCTGGGCGAGACAATCGAAAAATGCCCTTTTTAAGTTTTGCATACAAATAATACGCCTTTCATGGATTTGTAACCTAGTCAAAGTAGGCGTTCACGCTGTTTTTTTATTAAATATATAATATAAAATGCTACTATTCGAGGAAGCATACGCAAATTTATAGGTTCAATATGTATAAAATTTTCGAAAGTGATGTTCTGTATGTTTCTTGAAGCGAAAAATTGTTTTCATATATACTGAAGTGCAAACACTAAGTTACCATGAATGTATATATACACATGTATACACTAATAAATTGATATACAAATTCAATAGTATCACGGATATTTCTTATTCAACTTTAAATTGCGTCTTCCATGTTTTATTAGAAAATTTTACTTGCAAGCTCTTATAAAATTCTAAAAGTCCAAATCATTAATTTTATAAAATCAAGAACCAACGTTATTTTTTAAACATATACTTGTATAATTATAGTTGAAATTTTCATTTTCATTAAAGTGTTGGGCAATACAATAAAGGAATACCGTAGTTTATTTTCAAAACGTGAGTTTTAATTATTTGATACGTTACTTTTGTGACATTTTTTAAGAAATGGAAAACTAAATGTTAGAAATGTGAGCCGAATGCACAAGTTATAAAAGGCAAGGGGCTAAACTGGATATTTGAACAAAGAAGAAAGTTCGTAAAAGAGAGAGAAAATATATTAGTCTCTTCCCCAAATTCATCCCATAACCCCAGCTCAAACTTACACCATTACGGAGCAAAATTCAGCTTTCTTTTTCTCTTTGTTCTATCAAAAATTAGATACTAAATATGAAATATATCTGTGTTACATCGTCAAAAAGGTTACGTGTAGTTAGTTTGTTTGAAAATCAGCTTATATACATCAGTAGATTTCGAAATTATAGATGCCCATCTACGTTCGATGCCCTGGGTCGTCGTCCGGCCTGCCTAGTGTTAGGGCCGGCCCTCCACGTATGTAAAAATACACAAAGTTGCATGCAATGGCATTAAATAACAACTTTATTAAACAAAATGAAGTCTAAATACTTTGTTGCATATTATGGATGTCAGAATATAAATAAGTTCAGATGGGTACGAATTTAAATGCTCGTGTGCATAAGGTAATAAATAATATATAATCACATAAATGTAAAGATTTTACTCCTCGTATCATTATAAATTTCATATTGATATATAAGTTGTCCCAAATAAATATTTATTTAAATGTTAAAATAAATTAGAAGAAATTTTATGGTGTAAACCGATAAAGATGTTAGTTGATTGGTAAATATTGTAAGAGATTATTTATAGAGCTGTTTGAATAGGCAAAGTGATCGTTTAATAAGGAAGGAGTGTAATAAATATCCTGACTTATTTAACCAAAAATAGATTATGTTCCGTATCTAGTCGTTACGGTAAGACTTTGCAAATATCTGTAATTTAACCAATGTGATCTTAGCTACAGGCCTACAGCATTCTTCTAGAACTTTTGTCGTGAACACAGATTACATATGATCAGAGAAATGGTCAAACCCAAAGTTATTCCCATATGCCAAAATGTCCACATCCCTCACTTCATTTCATATTATCTGAAAGTGAAAACTTGAAGTTTTGCAAAAACAAAAGACTATCTTCCAATCCTAAGCAATTTTTATACTCAAACCAAGCTTTCAATCATCATTGAAGCTTTAAAAATAATCTGAAAATGACTATAACTCTACTAAAAATCACAAGTTTCCGGCCAATCAACCGATTGCTTATTATACTTGCGATGTTTACAAAGTAGTTTAACCCGGCATGTAAACGTAAAGACATCCTTTCGTCGTCGTTCGTGCGCAGAATTTAGTCGGCCGGCAACCATCTCTTTGCCACTATTACTCTATAAATACATTTCCTAATGATTGTAGAAAATATGTCCTCTTATTAGCTCACTAAACATCACTGAGACCAATAGCCACAATTAATGGCTTCTATGTTGGTTCTGGTTCTAACAGCCACTATAACCTTCTTTTCGGCCAATGCTGCTGAACTCGAAACCTACATTGTCCACTTAGACTCATCCAAGGGTCAAACATTCGATAAAAAACAAGATCGTGAAACCTGGTACCGTTCATTTTTGCCAAAAACCACTACGGCGTCGAATGATGAAACGACCATATTTTTTGCATATCATAATGTACTAAATGGGTTTGCAGCCAAGTTGTCCCAAGAGGATGTGAAGGCAATGGAAGGCATGGATGGGTTCTTATTCGCAAGGCCACAAAGAGTGTACAAGACACTAACAACTCATACACCAAACTTCCTGGGATTGTACCAGAATTTGGGCGGGTTTTGGAGCTGGTCAGGTTACGGAAAGGGGGTCATAATCGGGGTTCTAGACACTGGAACGACTCCGACCCATCCTTCTTTTAGTGACAATGGAGTCTCTCCACCACCAGCAAAATGGAAAGGGAAATGTGAAATTGCAGGGTGCAACAACAAATTGATTGGCTTGCGAGATCTTACTGTTGGTGGAAATGATACACGATATGATGCAGATGGACATGGTACACATACCTCGAGCACCGCAGGTGGAAATTTTGTTAATGATGCGAACGTATTTGGAAATGCTAAAGGGAACGCTGCAGGGATGGCCCCACATGCACATGTGGCGATGTATAAAGTGTGCACGTTAGAAGATTGTGAAGAGAGTTGGATTTTAGCAGGAATGGATGTAGCGGTTGAAGATGGAGTTGACGTGCTTTCGTTATCACTTGGTGCGGATTCTCTTCCATTCTATCAAGACGGTATCGCTATAGGTGCATTTACAGCTATGCAAAAAGGTATTTTTGTGGCTTGTGCAGCGGGTAATTCTGGTCCTGTTCTCTCATCGGCGTCAAATGAGGCTCCATGGATTTTAACCGTTGGGGCTAGTACCCTTGACAGAAAAATAACCTCAACTGTTTCTCTTGGAAACGAAGTTATGCTCGATGGGGAATCGTTATTCCAACCCAAAGATTTCTCCGAGTCCCTTTTACCTTTAGTGTACCCAGGCATGAACGGTGTTACAGAAACATCGTTGTGCGAAGAAGGATCATTGGATAATATTGATGTGAAAGGAAAGGTAGTTTTATGTGATAGAGGTGTTGTATCAAGAATTGGAAAAGGCCAAACGGTAAAGGATGCCGGAGGCATTGCTATGATTCTAGCGAATAGAGTCGTGGACGGCTCTAGTACTTTAGCCGATCCTCATTTTCTTCCAGCTTCACACGTTGGTTACAAACAGGGACTCGCAATCAAGGCATATATCAATTCAACCACATCACCTATGGCCACTTTGTTATTCAAGGGGACTGCAGTCGGTCTGGGTTCAGCTCCTCAAGTGACTTCTTTCTCGTCACGAGGGCCTAGCTTGGCAAGCCCAGGAATCTTGAAACCTGATATTATTGGGCCCGGTGTTAGTGTTTTAGCAGCATGGCCTGAGTCCGTTGAGAACAACACACTAACAAATGCTACATTCAATATAATCTCGGGTACTTCAATGTCTTGCCCTCATCTTGCAGGCATAGCAGCATTGCTAAAAGCCTCTCACCCTGATTGGTCACCTGCGGCTATTAAGTCCGCGATGATGACTACAGCCAATCAAGTGAGCCTGAATGGAAATCCAATTGAGGACGAAAAAGAGCTTAAAGCAGATATATTTGCTATCGGCGCAGGACATGTAAATCCATCAAAAGCTAACAATCCAGGGTTAGTTTTCGACCTTGGCCCCGATGATTACATTCCTTATTTGTGCGGGCTTGGTTACACAAGCCAACAGGTTGGGATCATTGCGACGAAAAAAGTTTCATGTACAGAGACAATAACAGAAGGACAACTGAACTATCCTTCTTTCACAGTCACTTTAGCTAAAGGTGAGAGTAAAACATATTCGAGGATAGTGACAAATGTTGGTGAGGCTAATTCGAGTTACACATTATCAGTGCCACATGTTTCTCTACCATATGGTACAACACTCAACATTAGCGTCTCTGTCTTGGAGTTCACTGAAGTGAACCAAAAGTTAACATATGCATTGACGTTTACTCGTCTTAATAACGCGGATATAAACGTTACTTATGCTGAAGGAGCCATGGCTTGGGGTTCGGGTAAATACTTGGTTAGAACCCCTTTTGCTTACAAGTTCGTATAATGGTGATCATGCTTTATAAGGCCGTATGCATTTTCTGCATACGATTTTCTTGTTTCTGTCTTTCATGTTTCGATCATTGGTGATTTAATCACTATCATCTGTAACAGTATAAATTGGGATATAACAAAGCCTGTTTGTTCTGAAGTCGTGTTTACACTAGAGTAAGTTACATCACTACTAGCCCAATTAATCCTACTTTTTAATTCTGTTAACTACAACTATATTAAAAACATGGTCATCTAATCAATGATTGTATAAAGCATATTACGATCGTGGATTTCCAAAATATGAGTCAATACATTGAAATTTTCATTTGGTAACTTATAAATAGATCATACAACATTTTATTGCCCTCGCATTGCGACGGATTATAAAAATAAATATTTTTTCACATAAAAGTTAAATCTTTAACTGGCTTCGGTTCTTTTAACTTTAATAGAAAAGTTATGATTTATCAACTCATACTATTTTGCAATTGCAAACTACTAAAAAGTTTAAGAAAACCAATTTGTTTGTGAAATTTGCTAGGTTCACATAAATTTCACAAACAAATTCTCACAAAATGAGGTGGACAAATAGGTGGACCAATCACATGTATTTATTTTTCTCTTTCATGGTTCTCTTTCATCAACTCATTGGTCCACATCAAAATTTTTGTAAAATTTTGTTGAGTCAAACATTTCTCTTTGTAGTACCACTTTCGCTGATCTCAATTTGTATTATTTTTTTGTTCTATTTTATTTTAATCAAAAAAAAAATTAATGATCCCTCAAAGTTATTTATTAAACTCAAAGTTTCATTTATCATCAAAAATCATAATTAATACATTACATATGAATGGAATATTTCATTGAATTAAATACTATAATTTCGACTAAATAAAGAAACTTAGACCACTCCCATGCATTTTAAAATCACTTCTGCTAAGTGATTCACAACTGATTATTCACTGCCATCAATAACTAATCATTTCATTTTTCTGGACCCAACATTTATCAATATATCATCATTTTATACACTAAACAAAAAATAAGTTATGCGGGCACGCTTATTCCCAATCTATTAAAAAGTGATTGAACGGATGGTACGGAAGGGATTAAGGAGAATTAATCGGTTAATAACCGATTTGAACTAATTCAGTCTTATTGATAGCCCTTAAACCTGTCATTATCGATTCCCAAATACACAAACAAAATTGACAAAATATCATTTTCATAGGATTTAATTATTTGATTACTTAATTGCTTACTTATTAGTTTCCCTTCAATTTTATTGACCTACCATAAAAGAGTATATTAATCGGTCCAATTCTAATAAACATGATTTGTGAATATGGGCTCAATTGATGGATTTTGATCGGCTTTTGGACTTTGGCTGAGTTTAAAAGTCAAGTCCTTCTATAATTTTTAACCTAGTTCATAAATATAATTATCCACTAATCTCTAATAATGCTCATTATAGAAGAATGAATGTGGTTGAGGAATTAAAAATGGTATAAAAACCTTAGCCCTTGTTATTATCATGTAACAACAGAGTATAGACGTTTCAGGCCATGACCAAAATTGCAACACCCTATGTTTACTTTCTTGTTACAAAATTTTCTTTCTACAAAGGTATTAACATTGTATTATTAAGCTATATATATATATATATATATTATATAATATAAAATTATTATAGATATAGATTTTATAGATATATAAGAACAGACGACAAAACATATTGTTGATCTTTTGTGACTCCTAGTATTGTGGGTGCGTTCCACTTCTCTCTAAATCAACATTGAAGGCAACCGGGAGTGCTAACTCAGGATTTGAAGTTGTTTGCATAGCTGAAGATACAGAAACATACGCTACAATCCCGAAAACCGCACTTAAAAGTGAAAGCACGGCACCAGCTGCAAAGATCCCAGGCTTTACTACATAGCAAGTAGTTATACCGTTAGAATCCAATTCACCACCTTCTCGATTATTTAGCTTCGCGGCCGCTAGCAATAGAACCACTCCTATAATTGACGTTATCCTGCATATTAACACAAACTATAATCAATAGTCAAATTATTAATATTGGCACAACTTATTTATTTATTTTTTCTAAACTTTGTTACGTACCATGATAAGATATTGAAGAGACTAGAAAAGGGAGTCGAAGTGTAGACACGTGAATGACAGCAACAACACCCAACTAAAACGAGTAATATGAGTCGATTTATAATCGTACAAATTGCTGCGACTATTCCAAGTACGAGGGATGAGCTATGTGGATAAACACACGAAAATTCCCTGATATATACCTCTGATATCTACAAATGAATATGGTGGAGTAACGTACAATTGTCAAACTTACGAAATAAGTTACGAAACTATTAACGTGTATCGTTACCTTCACTTTATTAGCCTCTGCAGCAAAACCTGCAACTGCGGATACTATTCCGAGCACTGCTATAATCCCACACACGGCCACTACTTTGCCGTTCATCTCGGATCTTCAACTTTAAATCAACCGCCTTAAATTATAAAAGTTTCAATCTATAGAAATGGAAGCTTGTGAAATCGCAAATTCAATATATATTGATCGAGAGAACGAGAGATGATATTAACAAGTTAGGGAAGATGTTATATATGGGTAAGGATATGCATGGTACTATTTAAATATAAGAAAAACATAATACGGAGTATTATTTTCTATATTTCAATTATCAAATTCCAATTATTTTATTGTAACTATAATTAGACCTTTGGTACTATAAAAATATAAAAATATTATTTAATATTATATTCTAAATATCAATTATCAAATTCCAATTATTTTATTGTAACTATAATTAAACCTTTTTTCTCACTTGTTAGATGTGAAGGAGAGTCTACTTAAAGGTAGATGTATGATTATCTAAATCTTAATTACTTTCATAGGCTCATACCATGTTTTTGGCATTGATTTGAAACAGTTTTTGTAATGGGCTCATTACATAAAGTTAAATAATCTATTATTTTGTAATTATATTTCGAATTGTAATTATATGAAATTATTTTAAAAAATATAACAAAAGACTGATTTTTTTTATTATTATTATTATTTTTATTTTATTTTTTTGTATTTAATCCATGAAATCGATTGAATTGGCAGTCCTATCGGAACCGAATCCTTCCTATTCAACATAGAAAACACGGTTTTAAAATATTATACTACGTATTAATGATAAATATTGAACCTCAAATTATCCGACGGAACTTTCCAAGAAAAAACACCATATATATATAGTTTCGCTTTCTATCCGGCTAATTAAATCTTGGTTTGTTTCCTTCTCCCAATTTTTTGTTTTCCCCTTTTGTACATTTTCCGTATTTTCTTGTTAATTTTATCTTAATTAATATTATATGCCAAGACAAAAGTTCAGTTTTATAGGATATATTATAATAATAATTAATTTAATAATTGCAGTACTTAATTCTATGCCGGGTTACAATGACTTTCTCAAAATCATTTTTCTTATTTTAAATAAAGTATTTAAAATTGGATCACTAAGTAATCGAATTATACGTATAGTTATGCTATTGTTTTATGAACACAAGCTGGTTAACCAATATCTCCCAAATGGTATTTATTTTTTTGTTAAAAAAACTGATAACTGCACTATCAAGACGATAGAATATACACCATACACCAAAATAAATAAATAAATAAAACGCCATACACAAACGTTTTCAACACAAACATTTACACAATAGACGGAACTAGAAAACTTAAATAGAAGGGGAAAAAAAATTATTTTATTCATTCTATATATATTTAAATGAGTAAAATTTTAAATTATCACTAATATCATAAAAAAAACTATTTTTTACATAAATTCAAAATTCTTGAAGGGGCGGCTGCCCCATTCTAACTCTGCCACTAACAATAAGCCAACACCCTTTAATTCCTTCATTCATAACATTATTGTTGTAGATAGAATTTTCATTAACCTTACATGATCCTGACTTAATGTTTATCTTGATAACTTATGGAGATCCTGGACTACATACGAGTAAGTTAGAAGCGGGATACCGAGCCTGAATAAGATATAATGATTATGTGTGATCCTGATTAAACTACTATGCAGGATCTTCAAGTCTGAGTAAATTATCCTTATATTTAGGAATATTTGAGGATACTGATCTTGTAAAGATTATCTTTTTATTATGATGTTGCAGGATCCCGATAGGGATTTTGTCTTATTTTGCAGGATCATTAATATGTCGTGATCCTGATTTAGCTAAGTCTGGGATAATAGACTATCTTGGAAATAGTTTTAGTATTTACACCTTGTAATATATGTTTATTATGAGGATCTCGGATATCAAGTATCTCGGGATCCCTTGCTACTAATATCTCTGTGTGTTTATTTCTATTTGACCAGGTCATGAGAAACGTGAGAAGTAGTTTCGATTTTTTTGGATCGTATATTACTCAAAGAATATTTGAATTACGAAGAAAGGAGTCAACACGTGTTTAATACTTGGTCAAGTGAACGTTGGAGACGCTCCACCAAATCTCGGAGATGATCCCGAATATCTCGGAATTATAGTTGTAGGTCTGTAGTATATATACGAGGCTTGAATGATCGATTAGGCTAACTTATCTTCACTACTTACACTCAAAACACTCTCTGCAATACTCGAACACCCTTATTCACTTAGATTCGATCATTCTTGGGCTCTTTAGGTTGTAACTTGTTTTATTTTAATAAGAAAACATAAGGCAATGATCGATTGATCATTCCCGATGTTTTGTGCCGAAGATATACTATAGATCAAGGGTTTTCCTTGTACATCATCGTGTCAATTGCATTTACCTTATCATTTTATCGCTTATTTAATCTGTTTTCTGCATAAACTGTGTTATCCCAAAATTATCCCGGATAATACTTGATTCATACATTCACTTTTACTATCAAACACTTATTTTATACAAATTAGTTATCAATCAAGCTTTATATTGCATTTTTAACAAGGATCTGTACTTACATATCGAAATACCAAGCTTTATGTTACAAATTAGCGTTTTTCATACACTTACCATGAAATTTAGTATAAACACACTACCTCACAAACTAGATTTGATCACTAAATTGCCTTAGGTAATTTTTGAACAAAACAATTATGATTATTATTTTTTTAACATCGAATAATATTAAACCAACAAGAAACTAGAACAAAATATTACAAGGAGGAGGATAGGGATGAGCTCGGGTCGCACGACCAATCTACCCATTTTACATTTACATAACGACACCTACTAGTAATCCAAAGAAAAGAAAATAGTTTAACATCGTCTTCAAGGGAGTCGTTTCTCGGCTTTTTCACATTAAAGAAAACATTATTCATATACTTCCAAGTGATCTAAAGTGTTGTGTGAACAACAACCTCAAAGTACTTTTTAAGCTTGTGGTGGATATCAACAAGATTGTGAATATTAATAACATATTTGAGGTTGAAAAGATGTGGTTGGGTAGGTCTTCCACCAACTAGAAATACCCCTCCAAAGCTTCATAACAATTCAACACTCCATTAAAAGATGTAATCCAATACGGGCATCTAATGGAATCAATATCAATTCCATTTTTCACCAAATTCATACGAGTTGGCAACCTCACCTTGGCGACACGCCAAGAAAAAATATTTAATTTTACAGGAAGAATTTTGTTACACCTTTATAAAGTACAGTCATCTTGGTTCATCGTTTTTTTTTTCCAACTAGCTTGTTTGAGATAAATTCATGCATTTACTTCACGGAATAACCCATTAGGATATCCAACAAAGAGATCTATTTATCTTGACTACAATTAGTTCCATATTTGCAATCAACTCCAGCAATTCTTGAAATTGAACTAGTTGGGGCAAATATTGGGAACACACCGCCAAGCCCATGTAGGCTTTAATCTCCCATTCACACTTTGCAACCTATCACTAACATTAGCAAGCTTATTTGTTTCTAGAAGAAATTATCTTGGATATTCTTCCTTTAAAATTATGCCCCGAACCCAATTGTCATGCCAAAAACTAGTTTCTTTTCCATTTTCAACTTTCTTTTTAAATAACAATGGAAGATTGATGTTAACCTTGGCAAGATCCTTTTTCAAACTAGCTTAGTGATTTTCTTCCAAATGCTTGAACAATTAGAACCTAAACTTGCTTGATTTAAACCACCATCTTTGTCATAGATAGCTTTAATAATTTTACACCAAAGTGCATCAGGCTCTACACGGAATCTCCACCATCACTTAGCTAGAAAAGCTTGATTACTAGTTTGGAGTGCGTTAACACCAAGACTACCATTTTTTCGAGATAAAAGAATTGTATCTCATGCAATCCAAGGTTTTTTTTTTCCCTTCGGAGAACCACCCCAAAAGAAAGTTCTTCTCAACCTTTCAAGTTCTTTAAAAACTTTTTAAGGAGCTTTAGATAGAGAGAAATTGTATGTGCCAAGACTCCCCAAAATTGAATTAATTAAGGTAAGTCTCCCACCTACTGAAAGAGTTTTAGCTTTCCAATTAGATAGTTTCTTTTGAAACTTATCGAAGATTAGAGTCCAAGAAGAACATTTATTCATTTGTGCACCATAGGAAGCCCAAGATACATAGAAGGGAAACTAGATGATTGAAAACCAATAATAGAGGCAAAGTGACGACCTCTAAATCGGAAACACCAATGCTGAAAAGCTTTATTTTGGAGAAGTTCACTATTAATCCCGACGCCAAGTAGAAACAAGATTGGATTCTAGATAGCAAGGGCGGATACAAGGGAGGACTGAATGGTGCTCGGCACCCCCTCAACAGTTCAAATAATTTAAATTTTTTATTATTATTTTAGTACATGATGCGTCTCTTTTTTAAGTATTTAATCATTTAATCTCCCTTAATTGTCCATTGATTTATAATTTTTATATATTCATACAAATATCATTGATATAATTTTGTTATCACTCTATTTAATTTTTAACGTCAATACACCCTTATGTTTTGATAAAGTTGCCCCCCACCCCCCACCCCCACCCCCAACCTCAAATTCTAGCTCTGCCACAACTAGATAGATTTGACACATTATCTAGAGACCATTTCACCCATAATAAGAGCATCATCGGCAAATTAAAGATGAGAAATAGTAGCTTTATCCTTACCCACTAAAATACAACGAAATATATTTTTTGCCTTTGCATCTTCCATGGTGATATCAAGGGCTTCAACCGCCAAAATAAAGAGAAAGGCTGAAAGTGGATCACCTTGTCTAAGGCCATTTTGAATTTCAAATTCAAAAGTTGGAGAACCATTTACTAAAAATATTTTCAATTTCAAATTCAAGAGTCGGAGAACCATTTACTACAACCAAGGCACACATTATACAATTAAGCACCCACTTATCCATATTCTCCATTTGAGACTTACCATTATGATTCGACTCACCGTATATATTCTCTTTTGATTCTTAGTATAGTACGTTGTGGATACCTTGTACGTGCTATTCTCGATGTGATCAACATTATTGGCAACCGGTAGTTCTAACTAAAGTTTAGAGGTGGTTTTTGTAGCCACGGATTATAAGATGTGTAAATTTTAGCAACAATCCCTAAAGAAGCACTTAGAACCGAAAGCAGCCCACCCGTCGCTAGTAACCCATGCAAATAACACCTATTCAGACCATATCGATAATTCAAGTCATCACCCATGACCAATAGAATAATTGCTACAACCCACGTAATCCTGTAATAATCAATTCTCCAAGAAAAATAGATCGAAAAGTGACATCAGTTTTATTATTACCTTCTTATTTCGGTCAGAAATATGACAGTAAGTGTACGTACACACCATGACAAGATATTAAAAAGATTGGCAAAACTAAACACAGTAGGCCCACTTGGACCGCAGCCGACTACAAGTAGTATGATGATTTTCTTTGTCATATAACATAGATTATTGCTCCCATTGTTCCTAGGCCAAATGCCGAACGAGCTGGAATAAAACAGTTAAACGAGAAATGATGTGTTGTCTGTCAGAGGTGCAAAAAGTTAAATGTAGTTAACAAAACTGTTGGAAATGTGTTTGCATTTTGTGAAATCAATTAACATATAATTTTGTTACCTTATGAAGATTAGTATCCTCTATCATAAAGCTTAACATATATAGCGGATGCTATTCCGAGCGCTGCCATGGTCCCCCTTATCAATGCCACTTTCTATCAAGATGTTCATCTTCAACCTTCGAGTTCTAACTTAAATAAGGACTGTATACAAAGAAATTAAGAACTTGGAAGATTTGAATTTAACCATAAAATGTATATATAGAGAGGTAGTGACTCAATTTATTTTACATTCGTGTGCGTAGTTGTCATTGTTAATCTTGGTAGAAAAATTGGAAAATATTTAATATTAAAAAAATGATATGAAATATCAATGTTCTATGATATTCTTTTCAAAAATAAATTTATAAATTTTGTAGATATAAAAGTTAGCCATGCAAAATAAAAGAAATTTGGTGGACGTTTTAATGTCAAATGGGTCAAAAATTATCAAGTATGGGTTAAGTAATTAGTAATGGGTCATTATTAGTATTAATATTAAATAAAAGGGCTGTTAAGGTTCTGTTTGGGCCATGGGCCAACAAACCATATATGCTGGAAACCAAGCAAATGACAGTTAGGGTCAATGAGTACGTCGCTTCTGTTGTTAAACCAATCGATGCATCTGTTCACTATCAAACAATGTATATGTTGGTAGTACCTGTTCGTAGTGTATATATATATATATATATATATATATATGTGTGTGTGTCAAAGAAGTGTTGTAACCCAGATTCAGTTTTATATATCAATTATATAGAAAGGGTTCAACAACCCATATTCTTGTTTTCCTTATTGATTCTTGAATGATGATTGATGCAACGTGATGTATGTTTGATATATATGGAGATCCTGGAAATCGAATTAAGACCTGTGCAACATTGGTATCAGAGCAAGGAATCAAACAACGTATCAAATCGTGTTACAATTACCATTCATGATCAATCATGTGTTTGAATATCACAAATAATAATAGGGCAGCCATGGGTGAAGAGATGTCGATTGAAGAGAAAGAATAGGAATGGCAATGGGGCGGGTTCGGTGCGGGGATGTCAGCCCCAACCCCACCCCCATTATTCTAAGCAATCCCCATCCCCACCCCAAACACCAGCGGGGTATTATCGGGCGGTCCATCAGGGGAATTGCTTACCCCAATGTCCAACAAGGTCTTATCGGGGGTAACTTATTAAGCATTTGGCTCTTTAAATCGTAACCCAGTACTCGACGAGACCAATTACTACATTCTAAATATTATTGTAATTCAAAAAGTTATAAATAAATATATTTATCGATGATATTAGTTATTTATAAATATAGAATAATTATTATATATACATATATTGTAATTATTTTATATATATATATATATATGTATATATATATCGAGGCGAAGAAGGGCGGAGATGATACTATCCAACCCCAACCCCAAGCAATCCCCAATCCGATCCAAAGGTGTGGGGTTCGGGGATCCCCATCAGGTTACGATTTAAAGAATAATAGAGACGGTTACACCACCAATAATCGGCAGTTAACCAGAAAGAGAAAGAGACAGAAGCAGTAGCAGTTTTTTCAAAAAGAAGAAAAGATAAAGGCATCGCAGGAACCCAACAAACGAGAGGTTTGTTGTGATAAAATCAGTAAGAATATTGCTGCAGATTAGTGATATGAAAAATGCAACAACAAGTCAAACGACGTGGCTATTTTTGGTTTGTCCGATTATAAGGAAGAAGAACACAAACTGTGTTCTTGTGGATTTGAAAAGAAGTAGAATCAGAAAGGCCACGAAGAAAATAACAACAAGGATCAAAAGTATCTTTGGAAGAAGACAATTACAAAGAGAATGTAACACCCCCAAATTTAATGATTCGCGGAAGCATACTTTGGGTGTTACTAATCAATAATCAAAGCACACAGATATATAGCTAACGACTCTATATGCTCATTTTAACAAAATATATTAATATTAGAAGGATTACAACAGTTTGAACTCATACATAGCTAGTGTTCGTAATATGAGAGATTTAAATACATAATTAGTTATACAAAATCTAATAATGCAATGAAATCTCTGAAGTTTGCATGAAGACTCGAGCTAAGATGCATCTTGATGTGCAGTCCAAATCTACTGCTGAGTACCTGTGATACATGCTAAAATGGGTCAGCTAACGCTGGTGAGCTCACAGGTTTGAGTATCAAATAGTATTCTATGAACCGCAAGATTTAAGTATTGATTTGCATCCAGCAAATAAAGTTACAGATAATGTATACAACCATGAGCGCATAGTCTGAGCTTAACTCAAGGGTCGGGTCCCATATAGAGAATTCCGAGCGAGGTGCCTCCACGAGTGCCTAATCTACACTCGTCTTCCCAAATATTAGTACGTCCGTTTACCCGGTTAGTGCTTGCTAACCCGGACGAGGAGGGTCAATCGTATATGGTACCATATACTAATATTCACGCTACTTTCGTATTACCAGACTATACTGACGGAGGACTTTGATTTGATTAGTTGAAAACAACTCATGTAGTATATGGAAATATGTACTCGCGTTCATGTGTTAAAAACAGAGCAATGTATCACACCCCTATTAAAACAGTAAAAAGAGGGGCCATGAGACTCACCTGAGCCTGGAGAGTTTATCTTAATAAACTGAGATTGATTAGCCAATAATCGAAGTCCAAAGACTTGTAACCTGAGGGTGTCCACGACACGCGATGGTTATAAACATGTGAAGGCATCTAATAAGACTACCTTGTAGTTGTTTGTCCAACTAGAATGCCCAAATTACCATGATTTGGTTGTTTGTTTAAGTGTTCGAAAATGTGTACGATCCGTTGGTGATTGTTTGTAATAATAATCTCACATTATTATTTTTATGATTTTGGAGTGTTATACCTAAAAGTAAGTTCCAATGTGTTTTAGAAGTTGTATCGCATTCGTATTTGATGTTATACAAGTTTAACACTTTGTATGAAAGTTTAGATGTAACACCGTTACTCGTGAACCTAGGGTAAGGGCGAAGCCCGTTAATGGCGGGGGTCCGGGGGTAGCGCCCCTGGTAGCGGGGTCCAAGGGGCGGCAGCCCCTGGCGGGGTCCAAGGGGCAGAGCCCCTGGCTGGGGTCGAGCTGGTGAAAAACGCACCTGGACTTGAATTTGGGTGAAATGGGGCGTCAAATTTGGGCCTCAAAACTTAGTGTAAAATTAGTTTGAAACCTTCTGTTTGTGCGTCACTTAGGGGCTTGGGCGACACTTGGGAAGTGTCGCTAAAAATAGTAAATCTGAGCATGTGCGTCACTTAAGGGAAGTGACGCATGGTAGGGCGTCACTAAGGTAAGTGTCGGTATAAGTGTCGGGTATGGGTCTAGGCGTCACTTAGGAAGTGTCGCTATAAGTGTCGGGTATGGATCTAGGCGTCACTTAGGAAGTGTCGCTAGGAGTGTCGGTTAAAGTTGTTGTGCGTCACTAGTCAAGTGACGGTAGGAGTGTCGGGAAAAAGGGGTTTTATGCGGCACTTAGGCAAAATTAGGGTTTCATGCGACACTCAATGTGTCACTTAAGTGACGCACGAAGTGACGCTATACTGGTCGTCTTTGCGACACTTAGGTCTGTTTGACGGATTTTTGAGCCAAAACGAGTTTTCCGGCCACTGTTTGGCCTGAAACTTTTACCCAACCCATATTTGGACATTTTAAGCTTAAAGAAACAACTACTTGCTAAAAACACTAAAAATCGAGGAGTTGCGGGTTTTGTCGGAAACTTACAAATTGTCGGATGAAAATTCCGAAAAGATGAAAGTGTAGATCGTTGCTTCGTGGTTATTTTCTTCCAAACGAGTGTGAAGATTCGAGGTCGTTTGGAGGTATTATTTTAGGATTTAGTGAGGTGGTGGTGGTTTGTGATTTAGAGAGAAAAGAGAGGAAGAGAGAGAGAAGAGTAAAGTGAAAATGGGGTGGGGAGGTGGTGACCTCACCCCTTTTGGCAGATTTTTCATGGGGCCCACCCCATGTAGGTGTGTCCCAAACTTGTTCCTCACGTTTGCGTTCCGTGCGGTGTTCGTCACCCGATTGTTTAAACGTTAGATAATTATTTCGCGCGTTATACACCCGTTTTAAGGCACGAATAATTACCCAATATTTTTACTTAAAATATTTCACCAATTACTTTAATAATTGAGTTATAAAGTATAACTTAACATTGTTTGCGCGTTTAACATTCTAATCGCGTAGGCTTTTAATTGTACGATACGAAACATGTATGAATTATCATCAAAATACTATTTTAGATATAATAGCGTTATTAAATAATGTTATCTTATTTAATAATTTTGTTCACCAACGTCCGTATAAAATTGAATCGAATTACATTCGATTTAAATTGCGTACGATTTAATCAAATCGCAAAATTGTATATATTCATCAATATAAAATCCGATACATTAATTAGCCTAACACAGAACTAATTACATATATTAACAGTTGATTAGGCACTAATCACTAGTCCTAATTTAGCGGGTGTTACAGAGAAATACGTGATGCATTGGTGACTAATTGTGTGAGGCAATTATCCAAGAAGTATGTTTCCATAACACTGCAAAGGGGTCGTGGTATGTGGAAGAACCTGTGATGTTAGGATCAACAACCGTGATAGTTGAAGAAGGCAGTGAGTATGCCAAAGAAAAGAACCCACATGTAAGTGTTGGGTTAGATGAAAACGAAAGGGAATTGCTGTAAGTAAAGGAAACAAGATTTGAAGAAATGTCATGTGAGATGATCAAGTTGAAGAAGATGGGTGATATGCCAAAGATAAATACTAACATATGGGTGTTGGCTTGTTACAAAGAGAAAGAAAATTGGAAGGAAATTGTTGTTCTAAACGGATTAATCGAAGAACATGAAGAAGAATTGTAGCCTTGTTATAGAAGAACCATAGATATGGTTAAGTGCTATTATAGGACAACTTTGAGGCCCCGGTTCAATAAAGAACCTTGTGAAGTTTGAGACAACCGAGAAGGTTGAAGATGGCTATGTCGGAGCCAATGAAGAAACCCCACGTGAAGGTGATGGGTTGAGTGAGAGTTACAGGCTAGGAGTTGTGGCAGAAAGCACAAGGGAAATTGCGAGAATCTTCACATAACAAAGCCAAGAGAAACACAATTCAGTGTAATCCTAGGAGACAATGGTGATCAAGGAACAAGAAGATTGAAGAAGAATGAAGTTTTGGCATTTGACATTAGGGGGAATATGTTGGACGTTTTAATGTCAAATGGGCCAAAAATTATCAAGTATGGGTTAAGTAATTAGTAATGGGTCAAGTAATTAGTAATGGGTCATTATTAGTATTAATATTAAATAAGAGGCTGGTTAAGGTTCTGTTTGGGCCATGGGCCAATAGACCATATATACTGGAAACAAAGCAAACGACAGTTAGGGTCAATGCATGGGTACGTCGCTTTTGTTGTTAAACCAATCGATGCATATGTTCACTATGAAATGATGTATCTGTTGGTAGTACATGTTGGTAGTACATGTTCGTAGTATATATATATATATATATATATATATATGTCAAAGAAGTGTTGTAACCCAGATTAAGTTTTATATATCGATTATATAGAAAGGGTTCAACCCATTTCTTGTTTTCCTTATTGATTCTTGAATGATGATTGATGATACATGATGTATGTTTGATATATATGGAGATCCTGGAAATCGAATTAAAGACCCGTGCAACAAAACTTACTTACATCATTCATTTATAGCATCTTCTTATCCGTTGTTTTGTTATGTTTTTATGATACACCTTCATTCAGGGGCGGCGGATACTGGACGTGGTATCAAAGTGTAAACTTGATCTTAATTTGAGATTATATATATTATAAATGTGTTGTTATATGTAGTTGCGTTCTCTTAATTTAATTATCTTTCAATAAATTTGTGTAACAATAGAAGAAGAAAAAAGAAATGATAAGTGCATAGAAGAGTGATCAAGAAGATCGGATATAAATACTGTTAGAAATAAAGGATATTTGGTACGTACCTGAATACACGTAGCGGAAGCGATCGAACCAACGTTTATATCACCAGTCGAGATAGCGATCACAAACGGAAAGCTATCATGCATGATTTCACAACCTAAGATCCCCCTTTGTCATGTTTGCAGTTCTCATACACGAACCCAATGAGTACTAACTCATTTCTCTCATCATGTCTCATATGTGTGTTTAGTGAGTCCAACCACAAAATAGAATCACAAGAACCACTTATATAGTACGTCAGGTATAACTATAAAGGGAACTTGGATATTATAACCACCTATCCATTAACACTTAGTTAGTGGGCGGGTTGGATCCGGGTCGAACCGGATCCATGTTCCAACATCTTCCACTCGCACACAAACTAAGTTGATATTCTCATTATATCTTGAGAGAACAATCGTGTAGCTAGCAAAACAAATCATACTTGGAAAAATAGGTCGTGCGACCGGCATACTTCGAGAGCTTAATTGCTATACATCTGTAAGGAGTATATAGCCGCTCAATAACGTTTGATAAGAGTAGATATTGTATGCAATATCCTAGATCATTATTCACATTACAAATTCTCATGATCTCAGTTTTATTTATAAAACCCTCTGTATTCACAATTATCTTTTATGGCTAAGATATGTCACGGAGACAAGATAATTGATCGACTGTTGAATACAACTTAATGTGAACTTCAAATGATCTTCCCCCTTCTTAGATTCTTTCGGACTTAACTCAACTTGCTTTTCTAAGAGCGCCCTGCCAGGTCAAATCATTCATAACCCTTAAGCAACATCTTAAGATAGCAAACATCAAGCCAATCCTCAAGAGACAAGAAAAGGTCATAAGGATATTCAAATTGAGGTTACTCATACCTCAAAGGGACTCACATAGCATAGAAGTAGAGACCGTTTCTTCTATTTCCCTTATTGGTCATCTAATACACATGTGGTATGAATCACATGTTGCAACATTTCTCCTTTCCCATGGAGGTATGTCTTTCAATCAATATTGCACAGATGATAATTCAAACATACTCAACGTTCGAATCCAAGTTCACTCATGTACTCATAAAACTCAGTAAGAACTCGCATCTTGTATCATAGACAGATTAGGTGAAGCTAAGTAATTCACCAATTATTGTAAACTTTACAATTATAGCATTAAAGATTTTAAGTTTGTGCTCTCAATTGTCACTTAGACAATATACTTAAAATACGATATTTCTCCACTTATTACTAAAATAATGGAGTTGATCACCCATGTGAGTGGGCTGATCTCCAATCTGTCTGACATACTTTGCAAACGAAGAATGTAAACACAACATTCCTTTGTATATAGAATTTGACAAACATATTGTCATGGATAGTAAAACGTAAATATGTTTAGGAAACATTAATTAGTACATTTCGACATCTACACAACCTTGAGCCTTGACATGTTACATAAACACATCTCTCTCGGTGTTCCAAATGATCTGCTACATATGTAGATATATACTATCATATTTGTCTATTTTCTTGCAACCATGTCTCACAAAATTGTACTTGATATTTATGTGCTTAGTCTCACAATAGATATTTAGGGTCTTTCATATATGCTACGGAAGAACACGTTATGACCATATCAATACTAAATTGATAATTTAGTAATAACTCATAAGTTATTCAGAAAGTGGTTAAGCCACACAGCTTAGTTGAACCACAATTGATGTTTTCAGAACATCAACTTCCGTTGTATACAAGGCTTGCGACTATTTCTCGTTACTCCAAGCGATAATAACTAGGTCGGCATATCTATAACCAGCCTTTTTACCAGATCAATATTCATTGCACAATAAATGAAAGTATTACTTGGATACCTTAGTATCCTTGCAAGTTATTGTAGCCTTTTGCTAAAAACTAAGCTTTTTGTCCTTTGGGAAGCTTAACTAATTCCCAAGAATGATTTTTATCTCATAATTTCAATTATTTATCCATTGCATTGAATCAATTTTTTCTGTATAGGATTTTTAGGAGTTTCATATGAACCACAAGGTATACCTTTCCGATCTTGTAATGAAAAGGAGGTTCTTTTCTGGCATATTATATTCCCATGAAATGGATTCTTGGTTTCTCAAATTGCTCCCACTCGGGTTGAGATTTCCTTGAAACATATTCTTGAAATCTCATAATACTCCCACTCGGATTGAGATTTCATTGAAATAAATTCTCAGTTTCTCAATTTTCTCCCACTCAAATTAGAATTACTCTCATTCGCAATATGTTGAGGAATTGCCGTAAAGAAACATATTCTTTTCATTAATTCCTCAAATTCTCTCACTCGAATGAAGTGATTCTATATTCTCAAATAAGGACAAACTTTTATTTTATCCCTTCATTTAGAAACTCATTTTCCAATGATGTGACATTCGAGAATTAAATCCGATTACACTCCCACTTTCGTGTTCACCTTTAAACACATAACCTTAACATTGTTCAAAGTATCTAATGAAAAACACATTTCTTTCCTCATGGTCTAAAGTTTACAAAAATTTAAACAATGAGGAATGTAATATATACTTATACAATATCAAGGTACATAAGTCGTTCTTACAATTTAATCATAATTCATATGGTGTGGAAGATACTAATTTTGAAGACACTTGGTTAAGTACGAATATATAAAACAAAAATATCACCCCAAAGATGATAAACAAAGTTATCTCAACAATAGTCGACTTAACCATTTCAAGAAGCGTTATGTTCCTTCTTTCCACAACACAACTTGTTGTGGAGTCATAGGAAACCGTGTTAAAAAAAATTGAATACTGTGAGCATCACTGAGTGCATTGAACTAATCATATTGGCATTCATTTCCTCGATTAATAAAAACTTCTTCAGTTTTATATATTAATTGATTTTCAAGAAAATTAAATATTTTTTTGAATACTATAAAACGATTCATATTCGTAAAGAATCATATAGACCCAATCAAATCGATGAACAATTTAAAAAATAAAACGCTTTGTGTCTTACTTGGAATTTGAAAGGACCACATATTAAGAATGTGTCGATCACAATGGATAACTATTCCAAATGGTTTTCTTGTAGTTTTTCCAACTAAATATTGCACATAAACGGACAAGTCCACTTAATCAATTTTTTTATATCAAACTCAAAACTTATTTGAAAATGTACCTAAGGAAAAGCTTAGGTTATAACATGAATAACCAATATCCTTAATGTCATTATCATTTAGGATATAATAATAATTATAAGAGCTTGTTGAAAGATTTAATAGCTACCTTGAAAGTATGAAAGAAGAATTATATACACAAAGGATAAAATTCAATAAGGAAAACATAACTACAAACACCATGTTTGCAGGTGTGAAACCATATGGTTAAGCGTTATTAGAGGTCATGCCACATACAACTTATTGTCTGGTTAAAGGCCTTAAGCCAATTCTTTTTAGGCTCTAAAATTCTTTATGTTTTCATTATAAATAAGGTGTAACTTCTTATGCTCCAAAATTTGAGATTAGGAAAGAATTATATATTATTCTTGGTGTGAGATCTCACTTTGATACTGGATGTGACTTACAAATAGTCAGCCATTGCCGATCACATCTCTATAGTAGATTAAACCCATTTAAATCAAACCATGAGACCATCCATACCAGTCAGCAACATAATGCGAGCAATGATGTTCTTATGACTTTCCTTCCCTTAATTGTTCCATTAATGTCATTGGAGCATTTTGAGCCTTTTGCTCTTCCAAACATATTGGATTTTATGCTCTCTTAAATTCAACAAAATCTAATTATTGTAAAAACCATTATTGAACACTAAGTTCTATTGAATACATAATTCAATTATAAAGAAGTTCTATTGAATATATAGTTCGATTGAACACAAACTTCAAGTTGAATACAAAGTTCTAATGAATGCGAAGTTCTATATAGCTCAATTAAACGTGATGGTACACTGAACACGAAGTTCTATTAAACACTAAGTTTGATTGAACGCGAAGTTTCAAAAAATATTGAACACAAAGTTTTAAACGCAGACAATAATGCAAGAACTTTTAATATCTATCCGTATATACAAATACTCTGCAAGTAATTAATTATGCCAATTATAGTTCACAATAGGTTATAAAGAAAAATGTCACTACGTTTTCAATTATCACCCATAAAGCCTACAATAAAACCATAATAACATAACCAATTAAGATGCAAAGTCATCAAATAAGAGCACTTATGCATATAAATGGTATATTTTCAATTTCACTAAGAAATGTAACTTTCATACGCAAAGAAAGTTTAATTTGATCATTACACTAAGAATGATCTATTAATATATTGTAAGTTTCACATAGAAATATTATTTTTAAACAAAATGAAAGGTCATAATCATTACAAAATGATTTACTAATATGTTCAATATTTCTCAAAGAAATATAACTTTCAAACATAAAAGAAAGTTTGATATAATCATTTACACTAAGAAATGATTAACTACACTCGGTATTTGATGGTGAATTATAACTTTCAAACAAAGAGAAAGTGCAACATAATCACTTCACTAAAAATGATTAACTTATATTGATCAAAATTCGAGAAACATTTAAAATAAAGAAAATTCAATATAATCATTTTACAAAAAAAAATATGATATAACTAATATCGATGAAAGTATTAAAATTTTCCAACAAAAACCCTTTTGTATAATCATTACACTAAGAATGATTAACGATTATTTTGATCAAATTCTACAAATAAATACCGAGTACAATGTTGAACATATACAATGTTGAAAAAGTCGTAAGTCGGGGATTAGTCGGTCGGGGCATTTTACGGACTAGTCGGGACTAGTCGGAGACTAGTCGGATTTTGACTTTTATTGACTTTTTTAGCATTTAAATAAATTTCAAACAGTTTATATACAAGCTTCGATTTGATGTGTTTTGGGAGTGAAAAGATGCGTCGCCCTCACAGAAATAGTCGCAAATGGTGAAACGCAGTAGCGGCCCATTTTTTTCTTTTAATAAAACCCTAATTTGACCCGGTTTGACCTGACTTTGACCCGATTTTGACCCAAAAACCCGCCTAGACCCGACCACGACCCGATTTTGACCGTTTTTCCACCGTTAACCCGACCAAGACCGACTTTTTGAGCGACTTGGGCTTAGACTAATCGGCACCCAATTTGGCTGACTAAACGCCGACTAGTCAGCCGTTTTTCCTGACTTTTGCAACACTGAACATATATAAATCACTATAATCATTATACAAAAATAATGATTAACCAAAGTGCTTACAATTTTACATAGAAATCAATTTTCAAACACAAGGAAAAATCATTATAATCATTGGGCATAAAATGATTATCTAATCTTGATACCAAAATCATTACACTAAATAATGATTAACTTAGGTGCTTACAATTTCACCGAAAATCGAGCTTTTGTCAAGGAAAAAATATCATTTTACTTAAAAATGATCAATTAAAGGGCCTACTATCAACTTATGATAATTCCTTATAATCATTATACTTAACAACGATTTACCAAATGATTTGAACTTTCACAAAGAAATTGGAATTTCAACAATGAAAAATTAACTTTAACGCAATAAGCCAACACCCTTTAATTCCTTCGTTCACACTATTATGATTCGACTCGCCATATATAATCTCTTTGGATACTTAGTCAGGTTGTGGATACCTTGTGCCTTTCTCAACATGATCAACATTGTTGGCAATTGGCAATTCAAATCCGAGTTTGGAGGCGATTTGTGCAGCCAAAGATGTATAAATAAAAGCAACAATCCCTAAAGAAGCACTTAGAAGCGAAAGCACCCCACCCATTGCAAGTAACCCATGCAAATAGCACCTATTCGGACCATATGGATCAGTCGAGTTATCACCCATGAGCAATACAATAATAGCTACAACCGACGTGATCCTGTAATAAGTTCTCCAACAAAAATAGATCAGTAACATCAATTTAAATACCTTCTTACTTCGACCAAAAAAATGATAGTCGTGTACGTACCATGACCAGATATTACAAAGATTAGCAAAACCGATTGAAGTAGGACCACTTGGACCGCAACTAAAACTGCCGACTACAAGTAGTACGATCAGTAGATTTGCCATCACAAACATTGCTCCCATTGTTCCAAGGCCGAGTATCGGACGAGTTGGATAAAAACAGTAAAACGAGACGTGAACATGTGATGTCTGTCCGAGGTGCAACAAATTGAACAAGGTTAACAACACTGTCGAAATGAGTTAGGATTTTATACAATAAATCGTTAACATATAATTTTGTTACCTTAAAAATAGTAGTAGCCTCTGCAATAAAGCTTACAATCGCAGAGGCTATTCCGAGCGCTGCCATGGTCCCGCTTATCAACACCACTTTACAGTTCATCTCCGACCTTCGAATTCTAGACAAAACCTTAAACTAGGACTCATAAGATTTATGAATTTAACCTGAAAATGTATAGAAAGGTGAGTAACACAATATATTTAGCAGGTGTGCATGGTTGTCACTTTCAATTTTTGTAAATTTCAAAAAAAAAAATGATAAAAAAATGGAATATCCATGTTCAATTATATTCCAAACAATATAAGAAATTTATAAATTTAGATACTAAAGTTGGCTGTGGAAACTACAAGAATTTTACATGTAACATTCATTTTTAGCATCTTTTTCGTCCTTAATTTTATCTGTTGTTTTTTCAAAAATTTTGATATACCTTTGTCCTGAGCGGATGGTTAAACGAATAACAAAGATTTCAGAGTTATCTGTAGGTTTTAGATGTTGAATTTATACAGGTTTGACTATTCTTATGTCCTAAAGTTATAGTTATCCTGCAGAAAACTCACTTGCAAGTTGCAATGTAACTGTAATAAATACAGTATAATTTTACTAAAAGGACTAATGATCATTTTTATCACAAAAAGACATGTTGATAATGAAGCCCATTTAGCTCCATTAATTGATCATGTTGATCGTTATGGGCCTCATCTAAATTCCCTCTTCTGGGCCCATATCGAGGATACCATTTCCATAGTTCCATATTTCCAATTCCATTATCAACTTATAAATCAATCACGGACCCATATCGAGGATACCATTTCCATTCCATTATCAACATATAAATCAATCACTAACTTCAAATTGGAGTCAAAACAACCACTTTAAATATAACGTACATCTAAATAGTAAAAAAGAATATTAAATGGTAGTTTACATACTGTCTTACCACGTCGTCTTAGAAAAAAAACGTAATATGCTATAAAAATTAAAGAACAAGCCACAAATTATATTTTGATCTTTTACGATTCCTTGTATTGTTGGTGGACGGGTTGCACTTGCCTCTAGATCCACATTGCAGGCAACTGGGAGCGCTAACTCAGGTTTTAAGGTTGTTTGCTTAGCCGAAGATACAGAATCATAAGCAACAATCCCAAAAACCGCACTTAAAAATGAAAGTACCGCACCAGCTGCAAAGATCCCGGGCTTTACTACATAACATGTAGTTCTACCGTTAGAATCTGATTCCCCACCCTCTCGATTACTTAGCTTTGCAGCCGCTAGCAATAGACTCACTGCAATAATTGACGCTATCCTGTATATATTTTTACACGAAACTGTAATCAAATTATTGATTAACAATTCGCTCAACTTAATAACAGTTCTTGTCTAAATTTATTACACACGTACGTACCATGATAAGATATTAAAGAAACTAGAAATGGGAGTTGAAGTATAGACGCGTGAACGACAACAACAACAACACCCAACTAAAACGAGTAAAATGAGCGGATTTATTATTGTACAAATTGCTGCAACTATTCCTAGTCCGGGTGATGAGCTATGCGGATAAACACACGAAAAATGCGTGATAAACACCTCTGATTTCTACACTTGATGGAACAACATGGTTATACATATATACACACAGTTGTCGAAATGGTTATTATATTATGGAAATATGATTAAAGTACTAACGATATCGTTACCTGAATTTTATTAGCCTCGGCAATAAAACCTGTAACCGCTGATGCTATTCCGAGCACCACTATAATCCCATTCACGGCCAATACTTTTCCGTTCATCTCCGATCTTCAACTTCAAATCAACCACCTTTAATTTAATATAAAAGCCTGTGTATATATTATGAAAATGGAAGCTTGTCATGAACTCACAAATATATATACAAAGAGCGAGAGATGATATAAGTAAATTATCAACATTGAAACAAAGTACGTTGCTACTATGTAACACTTTTTACCGATACATTATCTACATTGATAATTAAATTAGTTCATTACTAACATTGGAACAAGAATGAGAGTACGTTGCTAATATATGACTCTAACACTATTTTTTATATAAGTGTTTTTTTAATATACATTAGTTTGAAATTATATATCAAATTTTAATAATTTGGAACTTTCCACATCGATCCAATATAACTATGAATTTTTTTGTTAGGAGGTGATTGCATACCGTTATATTAATTAGAACTTAGTTGATAAATTATATTTTAAAATTTTATTATTCTATATTTCTATATGAAATTGTGATATTTAAAGTAATGAGATCTTTGAACATCAAATTATCTGACGTAAATTACCAAGAAATTACACCATAGTTTCACTTTCTATGCGATTTAAATCTTGGTATGTTTCCTTCGCCCTGTTTTTAGTTTTTCCCATTTGTACATTTTTTGTTTATATGCAAATAATGTAAACAAAATGATACATATTTTAGTTTATCTTTATTTAATAAGATTTATTTTATATGCAAATAATTACAACAAAATGATTAGATTACTTAAATATGGGCCGGGTTTCCCAGATTATTTCAAGGTCATTATCCTTTAATTATCTTAAATTGGATCACCAATCAAATTATACATATTTTAGTTTATCAATGAAAAAAAAATAGTAAAACGGGTCAAAGTAGACCCACTTGGACCGCAACTACATCAGCCTTGATTTGTCATTGCATAGATTGCTCCCATTGTTCCAAGGCCAAATGTCGGAGGAGTTGAAAAAGACAGTCAGATGAGACACGAAAATGTGATATATCTACGAGCTGAGGTGCAACAAACTTGGTTAACAACATTATTATTGAATTTTTTTACTTATAATACCGTTACCTTATAACCATTAGTACCCTCTGCAACAAAGCTTGAAACCGCGGATGCTATTCGGAGCACTGCTATGGTCCCGCCTATCAACACCACTTTACAGTTCATCCCCGACCTTCGAGTTCTATCAACACCACTATATAACAAAGAACTTTAGAAGATAGAAAGCCTGTGAACCTGAAATGTTTAAAGAGATTAACAATTCAATATTAGTTAGCAGGTGTACATGGTTGTCCCTTACAAGTTTTGTTGAAATCGAAAATAAATACTCCTTTCGTCATATACTTTTAATTACCCTTATATTCAAGGACTTTGATTGAACTTACCGAGGCTAAAAGGGAGAGTTTAATGATATTTTTTTTTTTTTTGTGTGCAAGTGTAGAATTACGTGGGCTGGATTGCTTCGATGCTCTCAAATTTACGTGGTTAACCCGTTAGCCTGTATAGAATGAATGCCAAGGGTGGTGTAAATCGACTTGGAAAAGATAAGTTTGTTATCTACCCTTGTGAAATTAGGGTTTGTGGATGAAGGTTTTTTGAAGGTGCTTGAAGGCAAATGAGGTACATACTGAGAATTAGGGGTGTTCATTAAACGGTTTGAACCGAAAACCACCCAATCTAAATAGGTTTGATTTAATTGATTTTAGGTTATTTGGATTTGGTTCGGGTATCTGGTTTTAACCGCTATTTTAACTGGTTTTTTGTTCGGATTTGGATTTGAATACATCATATTGGGTCCCACCCGAAAACTTGATATAATATTAGTAGACTATTACTCATATTTTATATGTACGGATTAACAAATTGATATGGTTGATTGGATTTTATAATTAAAAGCCATTTGTCCAATTCCTTATATTTTTATGAAGTAAAATAGTTTTAGCTTTACAAAACCTTCACAGACTTGCTACTTAGTGAAGTTTCCCTTTCTCGATTATTTTTATCAGTATGAGGTTTTTGTATAATTGTTTATATACATACATTGTTACACCTCTTACAATTTCAAGTAAATTGATACGTAGTGCTTATATTTTAATCAAAATCATAAATTTCTTACATCTCTGAGTTTTTTATTTGGTTTGATGGAGAACCGATCCACATAAACCGATTTATTATTTGGTCGGATTGGTTTGGTTTTGACAAATTTGGTTTGGTTATTGGTGTTCAAAAATATTTCTGAAAACCGATTTATCCAAACCGATTAAACCAAGTAAACCGTAAACCAACCGAACATACACCCCTACTGAGAATGGACCCGTAAGAACTGTTACCCCTTCTTTTTACATGGCTCCGTCCCTAAGCACCTTTGATCAACCTTGAGGAGCAAGTTTGGCCACATGACATCATCTGGTGATACTAGTGGTATAAAGTTGTTGCATGTAGGGCCCTCATGCTTACATGGACCAATGGCAATGGCCAAATTGTGCCCTTGTTTGCCCTTCGAGGTGGTGATCCACCGTACAATGTTATTCCTTTGATACGGGACAACAACCCTAAACGCCTATGGACCTGTGCATACTTCTGGGCCTGGTGTTTGTGGCCTGTACAAGTTCTTTTTGGGCCAGAAAGCCTTTTTTTTATTTGTATGGTAGGTCCAGTAACGGTATTTATACCTTTTACACCTTTTCTATATAATTTTATAGCTATATAATTAAACTTAACGGGTTAACATATGTCATACTCGCTTTTTGATGCATATTTTAGGATAAATAAGTACACCTATCTATCAGTTTTATATTTGAATAAGTCAGTTAATAGAGGTTTTTAAAAATGTGATGATTTTAATTAAAACGAATTTTAAACTTTATGTTAAATTGTAAGCGGTTGGTTAAACTGAGTAACACCAATCCACGTTGGTCATTAGCCCATTTAGCTCCACAAATCGATGACATATATGCATCATGGGCCTCATCTAATTTTATTCCTCCGGGCCATTCTTAATCTGCTTGGGACGTGTTTTAATCTTTCTTTGCCGATTCTACGTACAACTTAAAGAAATCTTCGTTTATATAAGCTAATAATTAAGTGATACTGATGATACTGATACATAATACAAACACAACAAACCAAATAAGAACATATGAAGTTTATCGTACAACAATCGTTACGAATCACGTTTGTTTCTTGAATGTGAAACTCATAGCAAAATGGTATGATTCATTCATCTGCTATGGGAAAAGCAGATCCAAGTTTGTTGCCAAGACGATAACACTTGATGTTAACATAGTACGGACCTAGTTCGACATGGTTATCCTCACCACCCATATAGAAACATAATGTGTATAGTGCTATCTCAAACTCAGGGCTCACTCCAATCATTGTGCTCGATACCGATTTCAGCACACCATTCCATTCAAACTGAATTGTTAGCAACTGCGTCTCCGAATCAGGCTGCATTTGCAAAAGTAATCATTAGTGTTCGACTCTAATATTGTTTTCATACTTTAAATTTAAAAAGCAGCTGACTTTGGGATATATATGTAATCTGCTTCTTGAAGTCAAAATAATCACTATGAAAACGCTCTTCTAAACAGTAAAGAAGAATAAACAGATGTTAACTTACCATCTCCCCACGCCTTCGTGGAAAGATATAGCCTTGGTAATCTACCTTCCCCTTTGCTTCTTCCATGTAGAACTACATAAAAATGATAACAAATTTTTAGAAGAATGACCATTTGGTCATATTCTTCATTAAATGTCTAACTTATGATGAAGGAGTCTAAATCGACAACAACAACAACATGTAACAAGAATATAGATACGTAAACAAGCCAATTTTGCTTGAAAGTGACCCTCAAGGATTCCCCTGATTTGCTACAAAGAAAAAAGTTTTCAGCGTATATATGATTCTTACTTCACGGTTATGTACAAAAATATGTACCTGAAGCCAATTATGGAAGCCTGAAACCGACTGCTCCCCACGGCTCTTAATCTCTCCAACAAAAACATGTTCAAAAGCTGAAGAACAACTAGACGTCCCACCTCGACCATATAAATCAAACCAAAGACTAGTCAACAGCCCTTTGAATTCTCGAGTATCTTCAGACACAATACCCTTTGAACACAGATACTTATGCAGATACTTAATGGGTGCAGTTCTACAAATCTCCTCAATAAAAGCAGCCTGTTCTTGTTTCTCTTGAGATGTAACTTGCTCTTTATACCCTTCATGTGGATTGTAGTTATCCAAAAGAGAACAGAATCGAGAAATCGTTGGCTTCTTCAAAACATCTTCACCTAACCATGTAAACAAACTTCCTTCTGCCATATCTTGCTTTTGGTATGTTTTCTTACCTTCACCACAATCAATTTCATAGTCTTTTCCTGGTACTAACCGGTTATAATCAAGCTCCCAAAGCTTGTTGCACGCTTGACCAAGGTCGTTAAGCTCATTTTGAGACGGGTCCATTTGAGAAGTATATTCAACTTCATTAGAATACTCTTGCTCGTCAGCAGGACGTTTGAAATTATCCCAGTTTTCTTTGCGAACCTGTAATATATCGCTCAACAAGATTATCACATACGATTCTTCTAAACGTGTTGTATGTTAAGTTGTGTGAAAGACAGCAGAGTACAAAACCTGTTGGGTCTTTTTCGGGTTTTTCTTCCCAACGGTCTCCCAGCCATCGTTACTTTGCTCATCATTCTGTATTATGCGATAAATTATTAAAATTTTATATATATTGTTTTTTAAAAAAAAGGAACCTTAGAGCAAGAACAAGAACACTACCTGTTGTTCAGGATTTCTTCGATTATACCCATCTTCCTTATTAGCCTCATACCTTCCATACCCCTCATTCACAACCTGAATTTCAATCATTTCTTAGATTATTATGTCACGATTAATAAATCATCAGGTTCGGGTTCAGATCACGTTTCAGAACAACACTAAACATGCCCATCTAACTTAGTTACAAACAGCCTTTTAACCCCTTCTTCGAGTGTTAATTACCCTCTTTAACTAAACATTTCATGACCAACAAAAGTCGTAACAACTAAAAAGTAATTATTTACCTATAGAATATGAATCACTAAATCATCAATGGACTAATTAAACCATATCAACTAATCCTACCAAAATTCTGTTAATAATTTATTAGGGATGGTATTTAAAAATTACTTTTTGAGGTCTCCCTGAAGATTGTGATCCACCAGATCCCCATTGCTCATTCTTCCCATAATTCCCTTCCTACAAAACAAACAAACAACCTCAAAACCTCGAATTTCGCTTTAGAAGTAAAACCTTAATTCCAAACTAACCGCATTTCTCCGATTATTACTACTTCGATTATCGTTCTGTTCATCATCCTGATCGCCAGACACAATCTGCAGATCATCATAACCTTCATCAGTAAACAATACTAAAATCTGTTAAATAAAAGAACAAGTAACAACATTAACAAATTAATACTAACATTCGCCCAAGAAGTCGATCTCGATCGTTCATCAACTTCATCTTCTTCTCTCTTATTTCCATTGCCTCCTCCTAATGCAACATCAAGTAAACCTTTCACTAGACCTTCCATTTTTTTCCAGTTTTTATTTGTTTTCCAGATCGAAAGTTTTGGTGGGTGATCGAAAGTCGTTATTGACTTTTAAGTGGTTTTATTTATAACCAAAAAGGTATGTCAGTTGCTTATTACTTTTTCCAGAAATGAAGTTATTAAAAATTGTGTAGATTTTTATGGTGTACAAGTTGTTAAGCGTAATGTACTTGTATGATGGTGTGGAGTTGGGAATTTTATAGTTGGAAAAGATTGATTATTAATGATTTCCTACTAATTTGGATCGTGTAGGCGTGTCGGCAAGTCATTGGTTGGATATTTATTTTGCGATCATATCTCGTTTTTGTCGGCAAACTTATTTTAACAATTATTTACGGAGTATAATTTTGTTTTGAGAATTTATGGACTAATATAGAAAATGGTTAAAGTATTTATCAAGTAAATATAAGGTATTCAACTTTTTTAAAAAAATTAATTATTAATTACATGCAATAACAATGAAAAAGGTTCATAACAAAATACACACGATACAAACTCATATAGTTCGATACACCATTTAAATGTCATAATTTAATTTGATAAATTTTAGTGCACTTAACCTTTTTCCAAATGATAATAAATCACGTTTATAACGAATCTATGTCAGTTTTAGTAGCATATGTATTGGTGAAAATGGTGATTTAGTAAATGCACAATGAGAACATTGTAGAAAGTACATTTGTGAAATTGCGATTGTAACCTAAATTCATTATGGGTTTTTATCCCTCGTCAAGATCACGCAATTGTGACATTTTGTACACTGTCTTACTTCTTGTGAAGTGCAGTGGCGGATGTGTTTGGAATTAAGGGTATGCACTTGCATACCCTATAAACAATAGGAGCAGTGCAAAAATACTGACTTTTTAGAGATATTATAGATTATAATAGAGAAGTGCACACCCTATGAAAAAGTTGTGCACACCCTCTAGTCAAATGAGAAATCAAACTAGCTATCAAGTTAAACTATATAGAAGATTCAGTAATAGAATGATGCATCATCGTAGCACCATTTAATATCCTGGTCCAACCCATTAACCAATGGTTGAAACATCTCATATATGATCCTTTACCGGTAAGACTTTTCTCCTTTAATATTGATATTGTTTCCCTTTGTTAATGTGTTAGATAGTCCATATCTACCTTGAGTTGTTTATCCACTAAAATGGTTCCAATATAATTTCCTTCAATTTTATAGGAGTTTGTATCTCTCTCATTCTTTTTTAGAATGGCTTTTTGAACTTCCCATTGAGAGAAGATAACACGATAAATTATATAAACGGCTAACAACTTATACTCGTAATTTCTTACCCATTTTAGGTTAACGTAATAAGTTAATAGAAAGTATTAAGCCTTAACTACCCAAGTGAATTTAAATTATGCTTATTTATGGTATGTTTTGTAGCTCTTTACTTCCTTACACATATAAAACTTACATCCACATAATACGGATTGACATAATAGTATATCGTTTACCCATCATTTTAATAGAAGCTTCAAAGTCTTATTGAGGTATTCAATATGTCGATTGTCGTAAGTGATAATGTAATTTATTTAATATAATTAAAAATATGATCAAATTTGAATGCCCAGAACCTCAAAACAATTAGACCCATAGTCTCATACCCTGAAGACTTGAACCGAAAAATTAAGCAGTACTCAAATTAGTGGAACCCAAAAAACCAAACCATACTGAAATACCCTTCGAAAAATCAAACCTTAATCGAATAACCCGACCCGAAAAATATACCATATTGAATTAGCTCAAACCCGATTAGCTGAATTGTTAGAGTTGGTGCTATTATATTGTGTATACCCGAACTCGAAATCCTAGATCCGCCACTGGTGAAGTGCATCCAAAACACTGATTTCAAAGATAACAACGTAAACAGTGAACTTGGAGGCAAAAGCACATTTTGCTTTTCAACTAAATAATATAAAGAATTAACAACCATCACTAAGTAGAGGTGAACAAAGTCGGATTTCGGGCATACCCGACCCGACCCGGTACCCTAACCGGGTTTTTGGTCAAAGAAAGAAAAACCGGGTTGTTGACCTACCCGACCTGACCCGAACCGGGGTTTTGAGCCATGAATACCGGTTTTTACACCGGGTTTTCCAACGCGACCCGATTTCAACCCGGTCCCAACCCGATTTTGAAATCCGAAACCCGGAACCGATACCCTACCCGCCGGGTAGTGAAAAAACTCGAACCGGGTTGGGTTATACCCGATTCTTACCGGGTTGATTTTTCGGGTTTGGACCGGGTCGGTTTTAAAAACCGGTTTATTTGTTCACCCTATCACTAACTAATAGGTATACTTGAAATTATCTCGAACTATATCTATATTTTTCTTTTCTTTTATCTTAATAACTTGACGAGTTGACGTCTTGACGTTTAAGTGTTTAACATACTCAGTTGCACAAAGCCCAATCATCGTAGCGACCCATCTCAGATATCCATGAATCCATCCAAGGTATAATGAACTTTTACAAATGCCTATTTTTATTAGACGTACTGGGCTCAACTAAAATCTATGAGCTGGCCATATCTACTCTTTAGTTCTTATTTCTTAATACACATGAAAAATGAAATGTTTTTGGGCTTTATTATCTTGGCTACAAAACATATATTTCGGTCCAAATTAGGTATACTGCAAAATGTGATATACCAAGATCTGATTTTCTAAATTTGGCAAGGCATGTCATTTACTCATTTTGCCTTTTGACTAACTGGACCCTTTATGCTTTTGCTTTTCTTTTTATAATCGTGATGTACTAATGTTCCTCTCTGTAATTCAACCGGTTTGATCTACTATTGGTTATGTGTTAAATTTTGAAAAATAAGGAAACACACAAAAATATAGAGAGAATAACTTGTTAGCGGGTCAACGCAACTCAAACTATACATGTATAAGCGAAAATAACTTAACAAAAAAGTTCACACTTTCAAATGTGTTAAAAATTGAGGTTTGTGTGGTATACTCATAATTATTTCACCTGTTGTAAGTGGTAAGTAAACATCATTGTCAATTATTTTTGGGTGTAATTCATGCATCTAGAAAGCTCTAAACAATTTAAGCATGTTTAAACAGAACATACAAATTTCAGAATGAAAAGACATAAAATAGTCATTTCTACTTTTTGACTATAGACACAAATAGAGTGGTCCTCCTCACTAATATATATACAGGTCCACGTATGATTAAGACAACTTATTGGTAAACGTCCAACCTAGATATATGATTTAAAAAATTAAAATTCATTTATGGCAAACAAATTAAATATCGTTCTCCTCGTATATATCATGACTGCTAGTTTGGTACGTTAAAAAAAGTTGTGATATTTAGTTGACATAATGTCAAACTATCCACAATTTACTGTGTGTACATGAGAAAATTTAATATCATGAAGCCACATACATTCATGTTTATATATATACTAAACATTTATACTCTGTAGTTTAATCTTTTATTATGCCTTTGTTTTGCAGAATATTTTGGATGAAATTAAAATCGATGAAAGAAATTGAAATTCCATAAGAAAATGTAAATTTCTACGAGTGAAGGAATTTCGTGAATTTTAATCTAATTCGATCTTGAAAAAACCACCTCTATAAAATGTAAATCGAGATTACAATTATAACAAATTCTACGTAGAGTTCTGCAAATCAAACGCAAAATTAGATACTTGTTACGAATAACACTTACATAACCAAAAAAATACATAAATAAAGCACAAAAATCCTCCTAATTAATTAACGACTTCAATTCTTTGTTGTAATGGTCGTATAAAACGACAATATATAGGCTTTCAAACATACATAAACCTGCAATTTTATTAACTTTTTGGTGGTTGTGTGAATATCCCGTTGTTTAGGTTGGGTCGACATTTGGGACCATAATCATATCATGGAGTTAAATAATGATTACAGCTCATAACTATTAGGCTGGCATTATGGATTGTTGCGAGTTTGCATGCCTAAAAATGCTATGCATGCTTCATTTCATACTCCATTATTGAATAAAAACAGTTTTTTTTTATTACAATAATTATTATTATGTATCATGAAATGTTACACAATAATTAAAGAATAGGTAGTTAGAAGGGAGATTTCATGATGAACAACTGGCCAATAATAATTTTTATTATGTTTAAAAAGGGGATATTTTGGTGAATAAAAATAATGTTTGTAGTATATATGTTGTTCATCGACAACTCTAGCTTGATGCAAACTCGATATCATAACACCAAGACAAGTGCTTAATTATGTAGTGTTGTGACATGTCGATCAATTACTCATTTATTGTTCTTGTTTTTCACTTTTTTTGTCGTCGTTGAAAACTTGGTTTATTATCACATCCGTACATTTAAGTTGTAGGTATATAGAAACTTCGCTTTTATCATTAAAAGAAAGATAGGTCACGTATGACCGATCAATTCTATGATATATATATTGTGATTAGTTGATGTGTTTCGAGAGAAATGAACCGTTGTGTTTAATTTTGAAAAATCTTTCGATTTTTAGTAAATGGTTATAAGAAAATTTAAGACTTGGAAAATGTGTTCAAGGGTGATTTTTTGAAGAAGAAAAAAATATGAGAAATAATAATCAATCATTTACGATTTTCTTCTCTTACATTTAAACGTGTTTTTCAATTCTGATTAGCTTTTAAGTCACAAAACTTTAGAAAATGAGAAGGACATAGTTTTCGCTAATTAAACACGCTCAAAATGATCGACAAGATGCATAGATGGATTAATCATTTTCATTTTCATTTTTCCTATTTTCTCTACGTATTATTACCACACATCATGTTGTATCTTTTATCAATAAAAATATGTTAACTTAAAATATAGTAAGGAGTAAGGAGTCCACATTAAATATAGTAATCAATCCGCATTAGTTAGTTTAACATCAAAGGTAACTTAAATTTCAATTCTTAATATTAAAAACCTTAGAATGTCATAACGCAGATATAACATGTATGAAAAGCCACTTTTCCACTTTTGAACCCACTTGAAGCTCACTTTAACGTCTTATACCAAGCGAAACACCCCACTTGTACAATTTTTCTGTCGTCTAATAAAAATTTAATTTCACGTAACATATAATAAATTAATTTTCAAACTACTACGATAAAAGTATAAAACCAATCTTACCATCACGAATGTTTTAGGGGAAAATGTACAGTAGTTTACTGCCCTTAACACGGTGATCACTTGGTGACCCGAGTTTTAGATGTTTGGTACTATCATATCGGATTGTCCAAGTTCAGTAATAAGCTACATTTTTACCGATATTTTGTGAGTCGCGCTTAATCGCAAAGCATAAATTTAGACAAACGATATAAGAATTTTGTAGAAATGGTCTTAAATTAAATCTTAAACGTCAGACTATTTGGATGCGTGATTTGTTCAAGAAAGAAAGTGCAAGTGTATGTTACTTAAATTGATCAATTCCTTACTCGGTCAGTCAAAAAGGTTACCCACCGACCATATATGTGATATTTTGTGTGCCTTACGCGTTAATTTCCCAAATTTACAAGAATCATACATCACCTTGATTTACTACAACTTTACGAGGAATCACTAATTATATATTCTTATATCTCAGAAAGAGTTGAACTAGGTCTGACAAAAAAACACACCATTTAGGCCACTCCCATTGAAACTGATTGAGCCATGTCAGCGTCACGTTAGCTTTTTTCCTAAACTAACTCATCACTCCCATCAGTGGTCCGTCACTTCATTTTCTAGGACCCACTAACTAATTAATTAATCAATTTAAAAATAATATTTCAAATAAACACAATAATTTAAATAAAACACACTTCATTAAAAATAAAAATTACAAAATTTCCTAAAAAAATATACAATAATTTTTAAATAAAAAAAAGGAGCTGATAAATACAACACTCAATTTGATTCATACACCAAAATCATACTATTATATACTTGTACTGTCAGCTTTAACTGTTATACAGTTTGGTGTAGGAATCAATATCCGTGTTGTATTTATCAACCCCCATAAAAAAACTACAAATCCTAAAAATTTGTAGGTACAATAATTAAAAACTACAATTCCTAACATAATCTACTCGGAGCTCGTTTTGTCATTTTCTTCCAACGTTTGAGGTACGGTGAAATTAGTTTGGTGAATATAGGATTGGAAGTGCTTGGTGACCATTGTGTGTGGTGGGAGAATTGTGGTTGTGGTGGTGACCATTATGTGCGGTGAGAAAATGGTGGTTGTTGTGGTGACCATTGTGTGTTTTGGTACCACCCATAATGTTGAAAATTGTTTCTCGGATCATTCGAAGCAAGATTGAACGGTTGGGCAATCGGTGGGAAGTTGGCAAATTGTTGTGGTTGAGATGAGGAACCGGAAGCTTGAGTGTTTGGTGGTGACGGGTTGTTCAACAAGTTTTGCCACATATCATGGCTGACATTTTGTTGATCTTTGTTTTTGGTTTTCGGTTTGGAGTTTGGTTTGTTGTTTTTTGACATTTTTGTGGTAGAAAGGTTGGAAGAAAGTGAGAAAGATGAAAAGTGTTTTGGTAGTGTGTATGAAAGTGTGAAAGATTGTTGTGTGAAAATGGATAAAATCACTAAAATGGTGGTTGTATTTATAGGTGAAAAGTGTATTTAAAAATAAAAAGTTATTAAAAACGGTCATCTTAAAAATAATAAGTTGAGGGTCTCACCCCAACGTTTCACCTCGTCGTCAAACCGAAGACACGAACTGACGGCCCAAGCCAACGAGACCGTGCTATCGGCATCGGTCTCGTCGGTTTGAACCGACGGCCCGTCGGTTCCACCGATGGAAGCGGCCTTAATTATATCTGTATTCATATGTAGTTATGTACGTTAATCTTTATCGACAATACCACAGCCAACACTTTATTACGGTATCTATGCAGTGATACGACTCGGAATAGCTTTTAGAAGGCGTTACATATATATAGTACAAATTCACATACAGTAATTGCTACAAGAATATTACGAAGTACATTGCCATCGTATAAAACATCAAATATGCATCCAGTTATTACAGAGATGATTAATGACGTATACACGATTTTTACAATAATGTCGACTATACCATTCTTATCAAATTATTACACACTAGTTAACACATTGTAGTATTCTACATCAAGGTGTTTATGTTAGAATTTAACAACGTATTAAGTTATGTCATTGTAACATTATTCGAATATATAAAATTAAAAAGTCTAGGTTGGTGGTTAAATATGCTTTCTTTTATTCTCTAATAGAAAGTTTAAAATACGACGTAGAGATATTTAGACCATTATTTTAATCATTAAAAAGTCGTTCTTCAATTATTATACATAAAAAGTAAACACATTGGACACGCAAAAGAATATTTATTTCCAAACTTTAAATGAACAAATTCTATATTTTAATCTTGTTATATTATACGAGTAGTAGAAAACTTATTTTGTATATAAGATGACATCCATATTTAAACTTCTTTGATTTTAGACAAACAGTAGCTGAATATAAATAATTATTCTTAATTTTTTAGAAACATGATAACTTTATTGCAATAATTTGCTTATAAATTATAAGAGTAGCTAAGATAATAACATCAAAAACAATACTCCGTAAAATGGTAGCAATAGAAAGGGACAAAAACAACACATATACGGTTAACAAAGGACTTGTACTATTTTTGCATATATACTCAGATGTACTACACATGATAAGCCAGTACAGTAACTTTATGCATTAAGTCATTGTACTATACTGCATACACCATAATTCTTCTTCTTGGTTAATGATGGTATTTCTATTTCTCCCACCATATTTAACCTTTGTTCCTTTTTCCTTTGTACTACTAGTAGTAGTAGACTAGTAGTTGCATTTTTTACCACGGTAAAAAACCCATAGAGAGGTAACCATAGTAAGGTTAAAAAGCAAAAAAGAGAAAAAAAAATATTCTTGTTCTTTTTCACCTCACATACTTTCATTACTTGTGTAAAGTAATAGACAAAATTTGCCATTTTTACCCCTTGATTTAAGTGGAAATTACTGGTTAAGCAGCAGCAACTGCACCAGAATGAAAAGGGTATTTTTTGGAAGTTTTGTTAGTAGCAGTTTCACTCTGTTCTTTCTTCCTCAAAGCTCTCATTGAAGCAGAAAGATTCTTGTTTTTTTCTTTAGCCTCATCAATGTCAATCTGCTCTGCTCTACACTCTTCAGAGCAAAAAGGTGTGTCCCCTCTGCAAGATCCATCAATATTACAGATCAGAAATGGAAACAAACAAATACCCATCTGAGATATCATCCAGATTTGGAAAGTTATTATGGAAACTACAGTAAATGATGAGAAAAAAATAGGAAAACAACAAAATTCATGAATATTATTTGCCTTTTATTCAAGTTCATCAAATCCCCAAATCAGAAATCAAAGAACAAAAGAAACCCATCTAGAATATAATCCAAAAACTGCAACTTTAGGTGTAAATCACTTAGATTGGAACAAAAACTAGAATTCATCTAAGCAAACCCGTATGGATGTGATCTACAAATCCTAAAAAAGTTTCAAGATTCGTTTTTTATTCCAACAAATATATCAATAAAAAACAATATATAATACTGAAAAACAGAGCAAACCCATATGATGTATGATCTATGATAACTTTCAAGATTTATTTGTTCATTGAAAAAATACACCAAATCCAAATTAAAAAATGAAAAACTAAACCCATCTGAGATATATGATTCATATAGACTACTTACATAATGATAAAAAAAAATATAAACTTTTTTGAATCAAAATGATTACCTGTACATAAAGATGTCTCTGTTACAAAGTGGTTTTTTGCAAAGAAAACAAGCATCCAAGAAATGAGGTTGTTGTTCTTCAAATCTTCCATTGTAAAACCTCCCAGATCTTGAAAATGAAGAAAGATTTCTAAGACTTGCTTTTCTTGGTGAGTAAAGTGGTCTGGAGATCAAGTGGTTTCCGGCACGGTGGTTATCTTCGGCGGATGACGATGGTGATAACCCATATTCTAAATCGGTGATAGATGCAAGCCCGTTGTTTTCTTCTACAAAATAAGGTCTCCTTGCGTTTGTGTTAGTATTTGTGGATTCCATTTTTTTAGTTATAAAAAACTTTGCTTTAATAGACGGCGGAGAACGGTAGCGGAAGACGGTGGCGGAAGAGGGAATGTGAAAGGAAGGAGGGAGTGGGGTTTATAAAGAGGAGTTGGTGGGGTGGGGTGGTTAATTATTAAACCACGGGAATAGGAATCCATTGGCCGAAAGAAAACTACTCCTGTTTTTAATGGAAATTAAACACTTAAACACGTGTAATTAGTAATAGGAAATATTAAATATATCGCTTTCAAAACTTATCAAAATATCATATATATATATATATATATATATATATATATATATATATACCCGAATATAATTTTTTATTGCATGATATACAATGATTTTAATGCATCATTAGGTATATATGTTATTATGCAAAATGTTAGGTAAAAATATGTAATTGCCCCGTAGTAATACTAGCACTGCCATTATTACTTTTTTCCCGATTTAATTCTTTAGTACGGAGTATTTCATTTTGGGTGTACTAAAATTATTGTTAACTTTTAATTTCAATCGATTAGGGTATAAGTGGATAGATATTAAATTATATTGGTTATTACATTATTTTGTATATTTTCTTAAAATTGTGTGTACTCTACTGGTGACAATTGAATTGAGACGGATAAAATAATATTTTTATATTTACAACTTCGTATTATTATTATTATTATTATTATTATTATTATTATTATTATTATTATTATTATTATTATTATTATTATTATTATATTACTCGTAGCATTTTACTTCATCTGTCTCTAAATAAATGTCAACATTACTATCTATATTTGTGAAAAATAATTCTTCACTTTAAAAAAATAACTAATAAATATCGTTAAATTATGCAATTTACTCTCATTTTGTTACTGTAAATCAGTTATTTATTCGATAAATTCATTCAAACTTACATTCAAACTTACTCTTAATATAAGAGCATAAATGACCTTTACCAATATATCTTAATTCATACAAAAACTGTTTGGTAACAATTGGAAGGAAGTATATTTGAAATAACATGTTGAGTACAACTACTTTACATAAATAACAACATTGAGGAAATTCATATGAATCAACTAAACTTTAGACTAAAAGAAATGAGTTTAAAAAAAAAACGTTTAATGGAATTGTAACTAAATTAACTACTAAACTGATCCAATTTAACCGCTCTACCACACAAATTGACAGTTCGGTAAAACAAAATAACTTCCTGTGATGATTCGGTTACGGTTAATGTCCATAACCGATCCACTATTAACTGCTCTGCTTCAAATATTTAACTTATTTTTTATTAGTTTAAATATATAATACATATATTATTCTTATTCTATATGGATAAGTGCTAAAATATAAGAAATATATACAAGTTAATTTTTGTATTATTGATTTTAGACTTTTGTTATGTTATTTTGCTTTTGTAATAGACCAATATAATACATAGACTTTACATATGGACTTTTAAATTGATATATGAATTTTAACACCCATTCATATTCACTCTTGCCCAATTAGATCTAAAAAGTAAGGAAAATGATAGAATTAAAAAATGTTTACAAAAACAAGCATACAAAATGAGACGTACTAGTGATGTGAGGAAAGATAAATAAAAAAGCAATGTTAAGCTTATAAGACCATCCGTAACCATAACACCAGAACGTTACTTTTTCAGCTGCCACATCAGCATCACACCAGAACACCCTTAATCATAACACCAGAACGTCACTTTTTTAACCCATTTTGGGACCCACCCACCCACTAACTAACTAAATTTAATTTTCTTTTATGTAAAATACAATACAAAATAATTTAATTAAAAACACAATACACCACAATAATTAAAATAAAATGAAATACATTAATTAAAATAAAATGAAATACATTATTTTTTTAAAATAAAATACGTCACATTAATTTTAAAATGCAATACGATCCTAAAAATTAAAACGTTAAATTCCTAAAAATTACCCCGTTACAATCCTAAAAAATAAAACGTTACAATCCTAAAAAATTAAACGTTTGAGGTAAATGTCTTCGTGTAGGTATTGTAGTATTCGAATACGGCTTGATCGTAAATCATCTCGTGATCCCGACCGCTACCTCAAGCTCGTTTTACCGACTCATAACACCGTTGAAGTTTTTGCAATTTCGGTCAAGTGCACGCCACTTGGATGATAATTGGTCGGCGTCGCGAACCCAACCATAATTGTTGGCGTAGAACTTTTCTTCAATAGTACCCCGTTTTTGTGAGTTACCGACTTCCGAGTCTTCGGATGCGTCGCAATAACAAGTTGCTAACCACGCCTCTTCAGTTGGCGCCCATGCCCGTTTGTTGCAAGTCTTTTTGGACCCGTCCGTTTTCTTTAGATGGCTTCTTTTTTTTTTGGTGATGACGCGATTTGTTTTCCGGATCTTCGGGTTGGTGCTTCATCCGTTTGTTCGGGTTGCATAGCCGGTTGTTGCGGGAATGGTGGTTGCCGGTACGGTTGTTGCGGGTGGGGTTGCGGGAACGGTGGTTGTTGAAAATTCGGGCTAGGAAAATATCCGTAGTGGTGTTGGTTTGGATCATAGTGTTGTTGAAAATTCGGGTTAGGATAATAGCCGTATGGTGGTTGGGTTGGGCGTACATTTGGGTTAGACCCGCTCGAACCGGGTGTGTTTGCGGTTCCGAATAACATACGGTTTGTATACGACATGTTTTCCGGGTTGTTGGATTGATTGTAGTCAGAATTTGGGTTGGAATTTGGGTTGGAAATGGTGATGAAAGTTGGTAAAATAGATGGAGAAAAGAGGTTGATGGAAGAAAAAGGGGGTTGATGGAAGAGAAGTGGTTAAAAAAGAGGTTGAATTGGGTTGAAAAATTGAGTAAAATGGGGTAGTATATATATAGATAGGTTAGGTGGTTTAAAAAAAATCATTTTTTTTTAAATAACTGTTGCCCACCACGCTCCTCTATTTTTTTATTATTTTTTTTTATTTTTTCTGAAATCAAACCGTTGCATTTTTTTGAAAAAAAAAAATTTTAATTTTCGTCGATTAATACGCAGAAGAAAAAGGGAAAAGAAAAAAAATCATGTGGGGCCCACGACAACGCGTAAAACGAACTCGTTATCCATCTCAGAACGCCGCGTTACTGGCGTTCTGGCGTTCTCGAGGTCCAGAACGTATGCCACGTCTTTGCGTTACGGATGGTCTAAAAGGTTCAAAAAAATGGATATAGAATGAGATGGACCAATCATGTAAATGAAGATAATTAAGAAAGAGAAAAATATATGTAATTTGATTGGTCAAACTTTCATGTCATGTCATTTTGTATAATTATGTTTATAAATTTTTTGTAACTTTAGCATCTCTAAAAAAAGAGAAAAAATCATCAACAATTTGATTGTTTCATGCATTGCTCAAAAATTTGATATTTTTTTGTAAAATTTTAGTGGATATAGCATTGCTCAAAACGTAAATTCGTACGGTATTTGATAGACTTTTTTTTTTCTTTTCAAAACCAACATATTTGGTTAACCGTTTTAACCATCAAATTAACCGATCCATCAAAATTACAGTTTTATTGATCTGCCAATTAAATGAACCCAACGGTTGCTAATATCAATTAATCCCCATATTCGATTCGGTTACAGTTAGTGTCCATAACCGTTCAAATTGAACCGTGCACAACCACAAGTTAACATATAACAATAGTTAAATTTAAGCCAACATGAATCATAATAGATTGTTTTTGAGGCTAAATGATTAATAGTTTGGCAAATGTGCCAAACTTCTAAATTTAGTAAAGGTAAATGTCATATATTAATAACGGATTTGTTGGATGTTTGATTTAATGAATGTGGTTTTCAATAGCTTGAAGTAGTCACTAGAGATTCAGAATCGGCTACTAATCTATATTGCTAAACTCGGCATTCATATTAGCGTATCCAAATAAAGTTAACATCTCTATATGTAGTTTCATTTCACTGGATACATAATATAAGAATTTTAAAAGTATAATACATAGAACAATTAATATATGATGATCCCTTATAATTGATACGCATATAGTAGTTAAAAGTAAAGGTTGATTATTTATGATTTGATTTGCCTATGGTTTATAGTAAGAAATAATGGTGGCCTTAGAGCACTCCCATCGATACCCGTTGGTGGCCGTCGGTTCAAACCGACGAGATCGACGCCGATGGCACGGACTCGTCGATTTGACCATCAATTCCGGCCCTTCGGTTTGGCGACGAAGGGGACGAGAGGTGGTGGAGCCCAGCAGTTATTTTTTTTCTTGAATCTAGCCGTTTGACATAAAAAAAAATTTTAAAAACAAACGGTCATATTGCCTTTTTTTTCAAAAAAATATTTTTTTTTTAAAAAAAAACCCCACTTTTCACCTTTAAATACCACTACCAACTTACCCATTTTCACCCACCATCCAACTTTCTCATCTTTCTCCAACAAAAATGTCAAGTTTCAACAAATCAAACCCCAAATCCAAAACCAAAAAGAAAGAGTCACAAAGTGTTGGCCATGATATGTGGCAAGCTTTGTTCATCAACCCGTTATCAAACCCGTCACCACCAAACACCCAAGCTTCCGGTTCCTCCCAACCACCTCAACAATATGCCGTTTTTCCACCGAATTCAAACCCGTCACAACCAAACACCCAAGCTTCCGGTTCCTCTTCTCAACATCAACAATATGCCGCCTTCCCATCGATTGCTCAACCATTCAACCTTGGCGCCAATGATCCGAGAAACAACTACCAACAACCCGGGTGGTACCAAAATACACAATGGTCACCACAACAACCACAATACCACCACACACAATGGTCACCCACAACAACCACCCAACTTTTCACCATCCACTTCCAATGCTCACTTTCACCAAACCAATTTCACCGTTCCTCTAACGTTGGAAGAAAGCTCCGACGAGGCCGAACCCGAAAATGAAGAAGTTGTACCCGAGTCCGAACCCGACATTGAAACCGATCCCGCTGCCAAAAAAAGGCCAAAAAAAGAAGTAAACAACCCGCCGGCAACCCGAAACGCAAACAACTACGATGGCTTGATGAGGAGGCAAGAATCTTGGCGGAGAGGTGGATCCACTGTTCCGAGAATGGGGTCCAAGTAAGAAATCAAACAAACGAGTCATTTTGGGCTCTAGTCAAAGCCGGTTACAACTCTTGTGTGGCACCTTCACGCGAGCGCAACCTCAACCAACTTACCGGCAAGTGGAACAAGATTTCACACGATTCCAAGACTTTCCAAGGCATCTACAAACACTACAAGGAGATTCAACCACAAAGCGGTGCCGACGAAAACGACGTCTTAACGGCGGACCGAAAAGCATTCCGAAAGCAAGTCAAACGTGCTTTCATCTATGAATCATCTTGGAATGTTTTGAAACGTTACCCAAAATTCTTTGCTGACCCGGGGGTGATGGCTAACGAAGACACCTTCGCACCTTTTGTCACTGATCTTGACATAGACGACGAGCCGGTTCATTCTGCTCTAGATGCAAACATGAAACGGTTGTTTCAAGACGACTACATCTGCCGTCCAGCAGGCCGAAAAGCGGCCAAAAGTACGGCTTCTAGCTCCGCCGGTTCGTCTTCGCGAAGTGTTCGTTCGGAAAAGATTGACACACTTGATGCAGTAAAACAAACCGCTTTAGCACAACAAGAAGCTATCAAGTTGATCAAGGAAAACGCAATGATAAAGGCGGCGTACAAAGCTATTTCTTTTCTTGCTAAGACACTTGGAAAAAAGCCGTCTAAAAAAGAGATCAAAATGATCAAATCTGCTCGCCAAGAAGTCGTATCACAATACGAATAACAGTATGGCGCCGACGAGTCCGATGCAGACGAGGAGGAAAACGCAAACGACAACGAGGAATCGGGCTCTAATTAGATTAGTTTATGAATCGTAGTTTTTAATTATTGCACTTTTTAATTTTTAGGATTTGTAGTTTTTAATTATTCTAATTTTTAATTTTTAGGATTTTTAGTTTTTTTACCACTCTCATTATTGTATTTTTAATTTTTAGGAAATTTGTAATTTTCTTATTTTTAATGAAGTGTGTTTTATTTAAATTTTTTTGTTTATTTGAATTTTTGAATTTAAATTGATTAATTAATTAGTGAGTGGGTCCCAGAAAATGAAGTGACGGAGTGCTGATGAGAGTGGTTAGTCAGTTTCAGTCAATTTGTGGAAAAAACTGACGTGACGCTGATGTGGCTCTGTCAGTTTTAGTCAGTTTCAGACACGGATGAAAGTGGTCTTATTAAACTGCCCGATAATAAAATTAAATTTGTTAGTATACTTATGAAAATTAGTGATGTACAAATCATTACTTTATTTTCTCTCGTATAAATAGGATATTGTCTTTACATAAATTAATAATGTTACCAAACACGTCATAGTTTTCTAAAGCGTACATTCACTCAAATGGCCGAAGGTTAATTCTTTTATTTCACGTATAACTTATGAAGGTTTTTATCTTGGATTTAAGCTTCAAAATATGATTCTCTCCTTTATAACTAACGGGAAAAAAAATTCACACATTCTAAAAGAGACTACAAATAAAAATCAAAAGTGTTTTTACTATTTTTTAACTCAATGTATGTAACAGATTAAACCCTTTATTATAGATATATATACTCCATTATCTTAGAGCAACAGCAGTTGTAATTGAAAACATGACACTATTTTTAATCCATAATGTATCGCAGATCACTCTCTAGCAATGTTCTTGTTACTTTATTAGAGCACATGGAGTGGTTGATGGAGTTTTAGTGTTCAGTTGAACACTGAACTTGAACACTGAAGCTGAAAAATGAGGTAATGATTAACCATGAGGTTCAATGTTGAGTTCAGTTGATTATTTTATTAGTTTTTTAACATAACAAATTAAATTAAATTAAATAAATAAAACAATTTAAATAAAAAAATATGTTAAAAGAAAACAAATGAATTAAAATACATTAATTAAAGTTCATAAATATTAAAAAGTACATGAAATAAAATACAAGACTAAATAAGTATAAAACTACGGACGATTCTCCCAAATATGTGTCACAAGATTGGCTCGGATGTTGTCGTGGACATCTCTATCGCGTAGTTTCTTGTTTTTCTGTCTTTGTGTATCACATCTCTCGATCCAAGTCGTTTGCACATTCCTAACAAGAACATAATACTCTTCGTTTTCAGCAATGTTGAACCCTTGGTCTTCTTGGATCATATTATGAAACAATATGCATATATACATAATTCTTTTAATATGGTTGACCTAATAAGCTTTTGCCGGTTGTTGTAGTATATGTCATCGGCCTTGAAGCACACCAAAGGCCCTTTCAAGATTTTTCATGCAGACGCTTGTGCTCGAGTAAACTTGACTCTCTTTAGATCAACTTCACTTAAAAATCCTTTAACAAACGATCCCAATGTTAGGTATATCCCATTAAACGGCTATATTTTTGAGAAAGAAAAAGTTTTTTTTAACCATTTAAAACCATAAAAAAAAAAAAATTAACTGGCTTTTCTTCAACGTGCTGGGCCGCACGGCGGTGGTGAACGTCAAGGGTGAACGCCGATGGGGAGTGGAGAACGTCGAAGGTCGGCGTTCTCCATGATGAACGACGATCAATTTGTAAGTCACTCCGTATCATACCTTTTTATCTTTATATTTTACGGATCACATTAATGATTCGTTCATTCTCATATCCGAATGTTACAATATGAATCATTTTTTTTCCACACTAAATTTCACATTTACCACTTTTAAGAGTCTTAATGTATCACAGATTCACCATTGACACTTAGAAAGAACGCGAACTACTTATTTAAAACGTATAGTTACAAACTTAAAATAGAGAAGAGTTACTTTATTTCACTCTTGAATGACAAGAAGAAATAGTTGATTGATATAAACAAGAGGTTTAGTTTGAAACGCGTCCTTCTGTAATAAATAATTGAAAGTCGTTCGAGATAATTTCAAAAGCCAAAAAACTGATTAAATTAAAGTGCCCAACTTAAAGTTTTTTATAATTTTACTTTAAACATCTATATGTATATGTATTTCCCCGATTGGATAGTAAAATAATGTTGCGTCAACAAAATAAGGGCTCTTCTTATTAATTTTAGTAAACAACAACATTATCACTTTCAAATTCAACATTTTAGAATCCGTAATGTATATCACATCAACAATGTAACATCAACAAAAATTTATTTTGATTTAAATAAAGAAAAGGATCATAGGAGATGGGGGGTTTTGAGAGGCAAGAGGAGCAGCCTCATCTCAACCCTTTATTTTGTGATCCAAGGGTTGATATCATCCCATGTCATTCAAATGTTTATTTTGTAAATCAGTTTGGGCAGAGGGGCCTAAATGAAAATTTCATTAATTGAACTGAGAAGGGGTAAAAGCTGGGCAGACTTTGATCACCATTCCTCATTTACACAAAACACATACAACACCAAACTCTCTCTCTCTCTCTACATACACACACAAACCAATCACCACAACCACCACCACCTTCACTACCACCACCACCACCTTCACCTTTACCACCACCGCCATTCGTTCGCCACCGCCACCGTCGATGCTGCTCTGTCACCACCACCATCGCCACTCTTCATCCACCACCGCCACTCCTCGTCCACCATCACCACCACCGCTCCTTTGTCACCAACACCACCGCTGCTCCTCCATCATCACCACCACCACTCCTCCGTCTGCTCCACCATCTCCTCCATCTTCTCCACCATCTCTTCCATTGTCTTCGTCTCTACTCCCACTGCTTCACCGTCACGACCACCAACACGTGATGACGACGACATATCTGGAGGTTCTTTTCATGCGTCCTGCTTATGGATCTATAACATGTATTATCAATGGTTCTAGATCTGGCAATTTTAATGTTTATTAGAGTGTTTTTTGATAGATTATTTACGTAAAACATGTAGATCTAATTTTTTTGATGGATTATTGTCGTCACCACCACCTTGATCATCTAAATTTGAAGTTGTATGCGTAGATCTAATTTTCAGATTTAGATCTTTCAGATCTAGATCCAAAAAAGTCGCTGCATTTTACGTATATGTTACTGCATTTTAGATCTACTAAGTAGATCTAGAAAAAAATACTGCATTTTACTTTTCGAGCCTGCATTTTACGTTTCATCTACCGCATTTTACGTTTGTTTGACTTCTTTATGCAATGTTACTTTGTTTACTGCATTTTACGTTTCATTTACCGCATTTTAAGTCTTTTTTCAGAATTTGTATGCATTTTACTTAGTTTACTGCATTTTATGTTTTTCCACCGCATTTTACGATTTTTCAACATTTTAAGTTATGTTACAGAGATTTATGTAGATCTGGTAACTTTGATATTATTTTAGTGTTTTTGATGGTTTATTTCTATTAGGTTTCATAGATCTAGTGAATATATGTGTGATATTGTTGTTGAAATTATAGATATAGTTTGATTGATAGTGATTGTTGATTTTTGAGTAGTTATCAAGTGTATGAAATGTTAGATCTGTGTTGAATTTGTGAAATGTTGATCTAGATCTAAAAAGTAGATCTGAAAATTAGATCTACTTTTTAAATCCAAAAAGAATCTGAAAAAAAGTTAACTGCATTTTACAGTTTTCTACCGCATTTTACACTATTGCATTTTAATTGTAGTTCATGTTAATTATGCTAGTACTTGTTTACTGCATTTTGTATAATTGTTACTGCATTTTATGTCTTTTACCATTATATGTAATTGTAAAACTTGGTTATATACTTAAAAAAAACTACTTATATTTGTTTCACTGCATTTTGTATATGTGTTACTGCATTTTATGATTTTTAGCATTTTTATGTGTTTTTGCAACTTAATTTATATTTGATCAAAAAATTAATGGTTTTGGTTCACTGTATTTTTTTTATTGCATTTTATATTTTTTAACCATTTTAGTTGTTTTTACAGCTTGCTTTTTTTGTAAGTTGTCTTATGTTTGTTATTCATTTTGTAGATAAAACATTAAGGAGAGTGCAATGAAGAATTCTATCAAATGGAAGTTCGTTAAAGCTTAAAGTTGAAAAGAATGACCATTTGTATCTTTTAATTCACTAAAATGATGTATTAGTATAATTATTGAGTTTAGAAATATTGTTTGTTTTGTATGAAAACAATAATGTATAAGTGGATTTTTAACTGCATTTTACATTTTTTAGCATATTTATGCAATTTACTTTTGTTTACTGCATTTTATGTTTTTTCAATGCATTTTATTTTTGTAAGGAATCTTGCGTATTATCATGTTTTTTAAATGGATACTTTTTTTTTGCAATTTTTTGAAAAAAAGTTTGGGCAATTTTTCGAACAGGTCCCTAACTTTTTGAAATTGCAAAAAAGTCCCTGGCGACCTGACAGGAGGGGACCACGTCTAACACTTGTCAGTCTATGGTTGGTCAAAAAGTTGCTCTTCCTGCTCCTCATAAAGCTTTTGCTCCTCTGAACCACACCCTTTAAATAATAGCTAACTTTTATATAACATATGTTATCATATTCATACTAAATAAGAACTTTTAAAATATGCACGACTTGTGCTATTACTCAGAATTTTGAGTTTTCAAATATATAGCTTATACAAGTTAAATTTAACATAACGAAATTCTTTGGATTACTTGTAAGTGTTATAGAGATTTTTATGTAGGGGTTATATAGATAGAATCGGGATAGATGACTCATAGTGTTTCTAGTTATTTTAGATATTTCAGCTAGATATGTATGTATATAGAGATATAAAATAAATAAGTAGCGTAGATAATGGGGTAGATATATAGAATCGTTATAGATGGAGTTTTTATTACTTTTATTAATATTAGTATTAGTAGTTACTATTATTATTATTATTATTATTATCGCTGCTGTCTCTTTTGCTAGCTGCAGTTGCTGTTTGCGATTGCTGGATGTTGATGCACTGCCGATGCTGTTTCTGATGGTTTTTTGATGTTGCTGATGCTGATGCTGACGCTATTGCTATTGTTTTTGCTGATGCAGTTGTTGTTTGTGGGTGGCTGTTTTGATTGTAGCTGTTGATACTATTAGTTTATTTTATTACTTCATCCTACATTTTATTTATACATATCCGAGTCTGTCGGATGTCTTTCTGGAAGCAGTCTCTCTACCCTTGAGTGGAGGTAAGACTGTCTACATATTACCTCCCCCATACCCCGCCCTCGACGGGATTGGGTAGTGTTGTTGTTGTTGAAATTCTTTGGATTAATCCTCATACGCATAGCTAGTGTGATTATGGATGAGAGATTTGGCAAAGATTTCACAAATATAGTGATATTTTATAGTATTTGTGTATAGCGTATACTTTTGTAATGGATGAATATGTACGCTCGAAGCATCTGGTTAATAATACACACTCATTAGGGCCGATCGTATGACTCAAATAATTGTCAATATCAATTTATGCGTATGCATTCAATTAAAAGTAATGGTACAATATACATTTCTAGAGTTTTGGATGTAATGTATAGATTGCCTTTAAAACAAGTTAGACCTACAATACAAATTATACATTAAAATTATACATTACTAATAAGGCACACGCGCTATTTAACGAAAATACATAAAAGACTTAAAATGGTTGTTGGTCACACGTTATTTTCTAAAAAACGTGAAGTTCATGTGATTTACCTCAATAGTCTAATATCAAAACATCTAGTTATTGTTTTTTCATGATCATTTTATGAAGAAGTAGCATAGTAGCATTTTTCTTTCATTCATACATAAATATTTAGAGAAATTCAAACTGTGGTAAAACATATTTCGTAATTCTCTTTTTTCCTTTTCTTATTTATTTACGGTACTATTATATTCTGTATTTATTACGTAGTACTCCGTATTATTTATTTCTTGTATATTGTGGAGTAGGCCACACTTAGATGATCGCACCATCAGCTAACGTCATTCATCCACACTTTTATGCGTGATTCTTTTGTCGCTTTGCGCTAGGCCCCTACCCAGGCCCACACCATCACCTCTGATGGGCCCCATTTCTGTAAAAGGGCCCCTACCAAGTAGATGCTTCTTCCCTCTTTTTCCTCAAACTTGATTCAATTTTCCCTTCATCTTTCTTCACATGTTTCTTTTCTACCCTCAAGTACTAAAAACATCAGTTTTTGTCCTTCAGTTTAAGATTCAAAACTTGTTTAATATAGCAATAAAAAACAAGTGACCAATGCTTTCAACGTTACAAGGTCGCCTTATAGAGCGCCACTTGTGTGTTTAGTATAATCACCAAGAAAGTATTAAGCTTGGAAAAGAGATTTATTATAACTGAATTTTATTTCTTTGAACGACTTGCAAAACCAATTAGATACAATTCTTATATTTTGAAAATCTTAAATTATATATTTTGTATATAAAAATGTTTTATAAAATTAAGTATGAATTGGATAGTAGCAATCATTATAAGATTAAGATTCATATACTGATAATATTAATAAATAAATAAATACAAAATAAAATAAAATAAAATAAAATAATTAATTAGATTGATGACATTATCATGTCCTAAATTTTAGCTGATTGGATTAAACTAAAGAATTTAATTGGTTAATACGAGTATAATTTTTGATGACATCATTATATATATCTTATATATAATTTAATTAAAATTAGTCATATATTATTATCCACTAGACTAATTCGTTTGAAAGACATCATACTGTATCAAGTCAAAGTTTTTCGAAGTTTGATCGATTTATCGGATAATGATATGTCTATATGAATCCCTTCGTACCTCGCTACCGGGTCAGAAAACGTCGTTGTGGCCAAGACACCGAACCAAATAACTTCGGAACTCGCAACTTGCAACCCATCCGCAAACAACTCAACACTCGCAACTCAGTGATCATGTTTGCAATCAATTGGTTGCGATTACGAGGGCATTTATTAAGCAACTTTATCTTTGTGTAATCTTTTTGGCATTGTTTTAGAAAAAGTATATTGGTTTAATTTTCCATTTCCAAAATCTTAAAATAAGATGATGAAAAGACACACAAGAATGACAAGGGGTGGCAAGTGGCAAACTGAGAAACCTAAAGTAAGTGGTTCACTTTATGCTTAAGTCGTGACAAAAGTATGAGTGGTGGTGGTGGAGGGGGATATTTAAAACCTTTTTAAGGGAGTACTATGATTGACAATTGTTCCCCAAATGTGTGGCTCTGACCGTTGCCCGCGGGCAGTACTTATTACTCTCATTATTTATTTGTTTATTTATTTATTATTACTAACTATTTTAAAAGTGGAACGATACCTTTTTCTTTCTATGAAAACCTTTATACGTAATATAGTTTATCAATTATAATATTTACCAAAATGACTTAGAGCAATTTAATACATTGATTGCCTATAATTAAGCTTATTTTCCAATCATGACGTTATGTATCTTTTATAAAGTGTTTCGGAAACAGATTCAATGTACTTGAAGTGAGTTTGTACCTTCACGTTTGTCACTTTTTTTCTTCTTTTTTTTACACTATTTATCAAATCAATGAAATATATTAAATTACACCCGATTTAAAAAAAGAGAGTTAGAAAAGTTCTACAACATTTTACCTTTTCTATCGTAATTCCTTGTATAAAGTATAGTTAACAACTCCGTGTAATGGTATAATATATATCTGATGTCTTCAAAATAAAAAAATTATCATGGGAAAATACTATATAGAGTTATCTAATTCTGGTTAATAATAATAATCCTTTATCTTTGTATTCTACTTTTACCCACATACCTTCATTTAATTCTGAAAAAAAAGAGAAAGTCTATAATATTCCTCTTATGTATAGTCGCATTTGCAACATATTTTCTCCAGTAAAAATTGAAAGCCTTAAATTTTTTCGATTGACATGTTTCCTAAATACTATAACGCCTAATAATTATATTCAATACCGCCTAAAACATATAATGTAGTTCCACTTCCGTCAATGTTAGATTACCCGATTACCCGATTACCAAGTTAAGGGTCGTACAAACTTCTTTTGTGCAAAAATGAAGTTGGGACACGCATTGTGCAATCACTAGAAATAGCAATGGAGCCAGATTTGTTGAAAATCTCATTTTCCATTTTCATTCCCGTTTTCCATCCTCACACCTCATCTCCATCCCATGCCTCATGATAGTGACATAAATTGCGAGTGGCGCGGTCATGGGGATTAGGTTCAAGATTTGGGATTGCAACAAATTAAATGTATATTTGTATAGATCTGTATATGGTGATATATGTGTGATAGTATTTGTCTTTCTATTAATAATCGTTGACAACATGTGTAAATATGTATATGTAAATAAATATGTATATATTTCTTGTAGAAGTACGTGAGCATTTTACTTTCTTAATGTGAAGGTATTCTTAATTAACAACACATTTAAATGTTTAAAAATCACCATACATCATCAACAATAAAAAATTAACAGTGGCATTGACTATTAAAGTATTGGGTTAGACTTTAGTATATTAGTATAGCCCGTTTGTGGGTTTAGGGTTTTAGGGTTTAGCTATCGTTGTCTATATATTGTTCGCTAATAATAAAGTATAACCTACGGGTATTCATTAGTTCAACATGGTATCAGAGCGGGTCTAATCCTTAGACCTAGTCGACCACCATGAGCCGCTGCCTCTATGCCACCCGTCAAATCTCTCTATCTCCAAAACCTAAGCGGTCATCTTGAGCCGCCACAAACATCTTCCTCACTATTAGTTTTTGTTTTTACAAAATATTAAAAAAAAAACTCGATTGACCCCTTCATATATACTCGATTATCTTAAGAATTAAATCTTATTGCAGTACCATCGAGTTCGGAATCAAATTCTGATCTAATCTTTTAAATCTCTGTACGTAACTCTCACCGTAGAGCCGTCACATTGCGGCTGATGCTGAACTTCTTTCCTTCATTTTCTCATTTTCTCGGCGATTTAAACGTTGTAGTTCGACCACTGGACCCCTTGGGAAATTACGATCCAGATCCGACGACTTCTCTTAGTTCCACGCCCGTTCTGCCGCCATCGGAATATGCCGTTCCGTTCCATTTCTGTTATCGTTGGTTTGGTTTAATATGGACCCTTAAATCCAAGATTTCCTAATTATCACTTCTTCGTCCTTCCCTTATAAGTTCTCTTTTCTTATCTTCTTTATCATTATCGATATATATCTTTTTCCGGTATGTAGTAAAAAAAAATTCAAACGGAAAGGTTGCTGGTTTGTTGCTGTCAGAACTCAGAAGCTCCAAGATTGACGATTTGGAAGACAGGTGTTGGGTCCCATCTGCTTCTTCTATTAGTTTTATTTTATTACTTATTGTTTTAGTTTATATATTTCGTTAGGATTGTTCTATATATATCCGTGTTTCAGTTTGAGCCGTCCGCTTTACTCCCGCTCCAACTGCGGGGGAATATTAGAGTATTGAGTTAGACTTTAGTATATTAGTATAGCCCGACCCGTTTGTGGGTTTAAGGTTTTAGGGTTTAGCTATCGTTGTCTATATATTGTTCGCTAATAATAAAGTATAACCTACGGGTTTTCTATAGTTCAACATTGGCATTTGGCAACATGATATTCTTTTTACAATTTTACAATTACCGACATTGTTTACAAAGATCTAAGAAAGGTAATTTATTAATGGTATACTATTTTTAGGTGCATACTATTTGCACACCTCTATTTCTTGATTGCACATCCCCTACCATATTAAATCGTCTTTTTTTTAATCAAAATTCCTAATTGCACACCTCATAACTACCAAATTGATTTTCATTTTCTGCTTTTGTTTTTTCTTTTTTTTTTTTTCTAATATTTTTAAAGGATTTATTTTTTATAAAAATAATACGTTTTATAAAAAAAGTATGTATTAAAATATTTTTTACTAATTTTATTAAATTAAATTTATTTCTATAAAAAAACATTTTTGCATAATTTTGTTTCGGAAAAAGGAATATATATGATGACTTCATTGAATGAAAAGTAAGTTTACGTGACAAAAAAAACTCTAGTCGATTGATATGTATTGTAAATTATAAATGTAGTCGATTGACCTATGCTGGTTGATTTATAAATAATAATAATAATAATAATAATAATAATAATAATAATAATAATAATAATAATAATAATTGTTCTGTATAATAAAAATCAACTTCTATCAAAAATTTATCTTTATAAAAGTTTCATCAGTACAAAAGTTTATATTCTATAAATAACTTAAAAGACTATAAATAACTTAAAACACTAAAAGACGAAATAGACAAAAACAAAAAAAGATATTTATTTGATTTAACCAGGAATGGAAGCGTGTTTAAATACAATTGTCCATGTGTATAATAAAAATATCTTTTATAAAAAATTGATCTTTATAAAAATTTCTATTATATAAATAACTAAAAGACGAAGTAGAAAAAAAACATTTAGTTAATTTGATAGAGTGTGCATCCAAAAATGAAGTGGCGTGCAAATAGAGTTGGCCTATTTTTATTATTACTTTACTGTATTGAACACAAATTTTCCATGCTAAATAAAAGCAAATGGAAGACTTACACCTTGACTTTGACACAATCACTTTCGGCCATAATATATATATAAACTTGAATAATTAAAAATATCAACTCCTTATAGATAGTACTCCCATCCGTCTCAAAATTACTTTTAACCAACAAAAAACATACAGATTAATAAAAGTAGGACCACAACACTTTCCAATTAAGCAAATAGAATCTTCACCCACTAAAATCTCCTTCTATTGATCGAAATAAGAAGTTATTTATAATTTTGGGACAGAGTGAACACTAACTTATTTCTGTATTGTATCTATATTTTAACCTATTCAAAATTGCTGGTGTAAGAAAGACATGTTACTTCTCTATCAAAAGTTTATTTAATTTATGAATAATTAAAACTAAAATTAGATTGATTATAAAAACTAATTTCATTTTTGGGAACATATTAGATGAACAAGGAGAAGGGGATGGATCTTTTTGCAATTTTGACATAATTGTGTAATAATGCAATGTTTTAAAAACTGGCTGAATTGGTCTGGTTAATCTGATTCGATCGGATTAAATCACGATCGAGAAGAAAACCGATTCGAGAAAAAACCCGTTTTTAGAACACTAGTGTATGGAGCGGAGGACTTTTTTGCAATTTGACAAACTTATGGACCTGCCTGCAACATTGCCACTAAAATACTCAAAAATTGTCAAAAATTTTGTTCAATCATAAAATTATATAATATGCAAGAATCAATCAAAAATATTAAAAAATGTAAGTTGAAATTAAAAAATATACAAGATGTAGTAACATATATACAAAATGCTATAAACAGAGTAATATTTGTTAAAAATTCAAGAATATATTGAAAGGTTTACAAACACATCAAAATGTTAAAATATACATAAGATGCTTTAATAATATACAAAAGATGCAATAATATGTATTAATAGTTTTTATTTAAATCTAAAAAGTACGATGCAGTAGAAAAAATGTACTATGCAATAATGTAAGATGCAATTAAAGAAATGTACCATACAGTTGATTTTTTCAAATTAAAAAGTAGATCTAAATTTAATAAGTAAATCTACTTTTTAGATCTTGATCTACGAGTTTCAAGATCCAGATTTATATAGTGGTGGTGGTGGTGGAGCGACGGTGGTGGAAGTGGAACGGTGGGAGAATATGGAGAAAGGACCACGGTTGGTAACGTCCGATGGGGGCCGGTTCACCAACGGTGGTGGTTTGTATATTAACTCTCCGGCCACAAAATCTGCTGTCATTTTTTCTGCTTCTTTTTTCTGGTCACGACTCACGATGACGGTGGTAGTGGCGCTGGTGGTGGAGTTGCGCTGGTGGCAGTGATGAATGTGGTGGAGCGCCGATGACGGATGTTGTTGATGATGATGGTGGTGTGTTAGTGTGTGAGTGTTTTGTGAAGATGAAGAAAAGAGAGTGAGCTCCCTTATTTCTATTTTGCATAAATTGTAAAATAGTCTTTTGGCCTCATTGCCTCTCTAAGCTCATTCTTTTTTAATCCTAAATCATCACTTTTTCACAATAATTTCATTTAAACTAAAATCCTAATATGAAATAATGTTTTACACTCCAAAAGCTACTATACATTGACATAAATGTTGGAGTTTCTTGATAGGAGTATTAATGGGTGAGGAATAAAAGGGGAGCATATTGTTTGTACACTATTATTTTATGATTGAACACTACTCACCACATTAAGTCGTCCTTTTTTCTGTTTTTCTTATCAAAATTCCTAATTGTACACTTCTAACTATGAAATTAGTTTTCATAGTTTGTTTTTAGAGTTTTCCTTTACTATATTTTTAAAGGATTCATTTTTACAAAAATACTACCCATCATTTTTTTAAAAAAAATATTAATACTCCATCCATCCAAAAATAAATTTTCAGATTTCGTTTCAACTAATCAGAAAATACTTATGTGAGTAAATATGAGATGTTATTGATCGATAACGACTATCTTGGAACGGTTTGCATTTTGGAATAAGACAGGGATAGTACCCGATGTCTCTAAGTACGACAATCTGATGTTACTATAAATATTGTGTGCAACTGAATAAGAGACCATGTATAAGAATCACCTAGATATGTACATGAACAAAACTTAAGAGAGAGATAAAAATCAAACTTAGAAGATTTTGTTGATGTTTAGTAGATAAAAGTTCATTTTTTATGTATTTCTATTGTAACATCTTATTTCTGGGTTTAGAAGTAAATAGTATTTTAATAAGATTTTAAAGGATTATTTAAAGAAAACGGGAAATAAATTTTATTTGTTTAACTTGAAAATAAATAGGTAAAAGAGTCACATGATTTATTGTGACTAATAAAATGATACTTGTTTTAAATTAATAATATTGAAGGTAAAATAAAATATTTTATTTCGTAAGTATTTTCGGGTTCCAGGCAATAGGATTAGAAGGGCTATTATATTAAATTAACCAACAGGGAGTCGGTTGGTGTATAAACCGACCACACCAAATCCATTTCCCCATTTATTCATTTTATTCTTGTTCTCATAAGCTCTCACCAAATTACTTTCAAAGAAATCAAAAGAGATTAAGGAATTGGCTTGTGTTTTGGATTTAAAATTTGTAGAAATCAAATTTACATCATCTTGCTCACCATTTTAAGTTTTCTTCTTGAATTGTAAGTGTTCTTTTTATATATACATACTAATGAGTTAGGGTTAGTGTTGTATATGTGAAATTGAAGTTAGAAAAGATGATATATGATGTTATATGTTCTTAGTTAACTGTTGTAATCGATTAGAAACTAAGTTTTTTGAGTCATGGTGAAGATTGGTTCGAAAATCAGACATCAGCAATGAAACTCGCAAAATCCAGTTCGTCTTGCGAGTTGAGTTCGTCTTGCAAAGCGAGTTGAGCTCTGCGAGCCGAGTGAGCTCTGCGAGTCGAGTGAGCTCTGCGAGACGAGTTGAGCTCTGCAAGTCGAGTTGCGAACTGAAATTCTGCGAAGCGAGTTGACTGTGCGAACTGAGACATTGCGAATTGAAATTTTAAAAGATTATTTTGCAAATTTTGAAAACGCGTCAAGTGTTTTCGGGGTCACGGATAAGTGACAATTTCATTAACTTGGATTGGGTTGAAATTCGCAGGGTCACTCGGAAATGACCTAATTATCCAGTCTCTATTCAAAGAGCCTAGGTACTTTTTGGTCTTTCGGGGTCATCTAGGGTTGAAAATGGCATTTTTCAGTTTTTAAACGTCATTTCGGGATTTATTGATTTCTTATATGATTCAACTTTTGTTTGCTTAGACTTTAGGGATTACCTGATTTAATAAATATGCTAGAATGATGATTATGGGATGAGTTACTGACTTGTTATTATTTGTGTTCTCAGATAAGTAGAAGAAAACTTAGTGGTATAAGACTATTGAGTTCAGAGACTGAGAATATCGGTGAGTGGTAACTGTAACCTTCGGTTCAACCCAGTTGTAACAAGTTTGGTTACAACGGGTGAACATATATATGGTTATTGGTATTGATTTTTTAATCTTTTGGGTTACCGTTATTAATGATTTGTGTTGATTGGTTGTTGTTATTCCATGATGGCATGACTATTATGCATTATGTGACTATGTGAATTATTCAGAGGTCAACATTGGTGGGGTTTGTTGCTATTGTTTAGCTTGCGGGGTTTCCGATACACATCTTTGATGGATGAACCCTAGTCGATGAAGATAGCTTCAAACTATCGGTAAATCATTGTGATGGCATACCAGTGATTTAAGGTGTTCTTGGTGCGGCTACACAAGAATCGCCGGTCCTCTTTGACGTTATGTGCTTATGTATTTATTTGTTGTAAGATTTATTATTTCTGGATTGAACTGTCGGATACAGTTTCATTCACTTAACTGTGAGCTAATCCCACAATATTTAACATTTTGCAGGTTTTGGTTAAGTTATGGATTGGACTTGTGGATACTTGATGCGATGTTTGACTATGACCGCGCATACTCTGATCTTTTTGGAAATTATAGTCATGTTTTGGAAGTTAATATAACACCCGACTGTTAAGTAAATGTTTTGTAATTATATAAGTATGTATAAATGTAATGTTTTATAACTTTAAATATTTTGTACTTATGAATGTAAATATGAATATGGTTAAGTCTATGTTTTGGACCTCGCTTCCGTTGTTTAATGATATAATATGTTTGTGAAAATATGAGGTGTTATATCTATTTAGTCAATTGATATGTATTATAATTTATTACTATTAAATATTTAATAAATATGTAATCGATTGATTTATAAATGATTGATTATAAAAAAAATAATCTTTTATTATAATTTCTTCTTTTAAAAATATTTAAAATTACTGATTTCTTAAATTACAATTTTTTCCTACTATATAAATAACTAAAAACACTAAAAGTCGAAATAGACAAAAAAAGTATTTAATTAATTTGACAGAGGTGTGCATCCACAAATGAGGGGGTGTGGAATTCGAATTAACCTAAAATATGAGAATTAATAACGGTGTTGATTAATGCGATTATTTATTATCTATTATAGTTGAGGTCACTCAATAATAACGAAGTGGAGTAATGAGTATTATGTAGGGATGAGCATTTAGACCGAAGTATCGGTATCGAATCGGACCGGTCCCGTACTGAATCGGTACCGATCGATACAAATGGTACCGGTATTCGGTATTTGATTTGTGGACAAAAAAAAATCGGTACCAACTGGTCGGTACCGGTATAGTACAATGCACACAAAATACCTAAACCGAACCAGAACCAACCGGTACCGAACCGAACCGGTACCGACCGATACAAGTGGTACCGGTATTTGGTATTTGATTTGTGGAAAAAAAAACCGGTACCAACCGGTCGGTACCGGTATGGTACTAAGCTCACCCCTAGTGTTATCACCTTTAATATCATAACATATACTCGTAACATTTATATACTCATTTCGATTCGCTAACCTTTAACTCTCTAAGTCGAATAATTTTTGTGGGTTGGATTCTGATCAAGTTTTGGGTTACGTCATACCTAAAAGTAAACCATTTAATTTAACCCGTTTAAATGTAAATAGATCAAGAACCAACATGTCTGCCCAACTAGCTAACTCAAATATTGCGAACCCATTAAAATTTTCATGTGGGAATCCACATATTAACGTGTCAACCCACCAATTCAAGACTAACTTATTGATTTAACCCGAAACTAACATATCAGCTCATTAACCCATTTAACTCGTTTTATCAACATGTAATTAAATTTTACTGGTTGTAGTATAGGAAGATGGCATTGGGTATGAAAAGATTAATGTAGTAATTTTATTCGTAGCCTAGTAGGTGTTCATTCATGGTAGTTGACTAGGTGGGTAAACTTGTACTCCGTAATAGTGTACTCACGGATTTGGGTACTCGTTGACCTCCGATTATCAGTGATATTATTTCTTTTTGTTAGTAACTGATTTGAATCTAAGGGTTTGTTTGGTAATTGGTATTTTTGATAGTTAGATTATGATTACTTATTTTGAGTTTGTTTAAGATTAGGTTTAATTAATTTGCTTTATAAATAGAGACTATTAGTTTAGAAATTTTGTATCATCGAATTTGAATTTGTCAGTTTGTTTGGTATAATTGAATATAATTTGTTTGATTAGCAATTAGATAGTTGATTCCACTTCATATTTGTCGTTGTATTCGTTTCACAAGGATATACATGTTATATAAACATATTATTACGTGTGTTGAGTAATCACAAGATCAGAAAGAAACCATGACAAAAGCTAACCCCCAAATGTCGAAAACCTTAAAAGCCTGGGATAAATCTCCAACAAGTGGTATCAGAGCTAGGTTCAACCCTTTGAATTAGTCATCATCCGAAGGGATCCCGTTTGTGTTTGAGTTTGTTTCGTTTTTGTTGGTTTGGTTTTTGGTTCCTCAATGTTTGTGTAGCTGTAGGAGAATTGACGCTTCGGATTTGTTATCCGTTGGATAGTCTTGAAATAAAAACTGTAGATTCTAGATACATAGATCTACAACCTGATCGTTGGGAGCTTTGATTGGAGCTTTGAGTTGAGAGGGAGATTGTCAAAGTTTATGTTTAAATTTGATTTCGTTTTGAATTTGGTTACGGTTATTGTTTGGTTTTTGGTGGATCGATCTTTGGTTTTGGAATCTGATTGTGACTAAATCATTAGGTTTTGGATCACGTTAAAATTTTCAAACTTTGGACCGTAATTCTTATCAAATAACTGGGTCTTTGAATTTGAATTGGAGATTTGGAATTCAAAGATCGATTTGGTGTTTGAAGAGTTAATTATTATCATGTCATTAGGATTTGTTTGATCATTTGGAATTTGTTAGATTGAAGATCTTCGTTTGTAGGACTTTTGAAATTATTGTCTGAGTTTGATTGTTTGTTTTTGAAGATCCTTTGAAGCCGATTTGATTTTGTTTGGTTAACTGTTTTGAATTTGTTGGTTAGCGTTTGATTGTTTGGTTTTAAGACATCGACGTTTAAGTCGTATCGTCTTAGAAAATCAATCATTTGATTTGTTCAGAAATTTGAATCTGGCAAGTAATTTGGCTTTAAAAATCGATTTGAATAGCATTTGGTTTGAAGTTTAAAGACAGAGTTTAAGTCACGGTGAAGATTGATAGTAATTGACTTGAATCTAAGGGTTTGTTTGGTAAATATTAGTTGTGTAATTGGTATGCTTCCTAATTAGATTATTATTAGTAATTTGAGTTTGTTTAGGATTTTGTTTAATTAATGCTCCCTAATTAGATTATGATTAGTAATTTCAGTTTGTTTAGGATTTTGTTTAATTACTTTAATCTATAAATAGAGATCATTAGTTTAGAAATTTATTACCTTTGAATTTGAATTTTTTAGTTTGTTTGGTACCTTTAAATTTGTTTTGTTTGGTTTATTTGATTTACAATATAATATTTATTTCCACTTCGTATTTATCTTTAGTTTGGTATCTGTATTCTGTATTCGTTCAATAAATCTCCAAAACTTTTTTATGTGGTTAAAAATAAAATTAAGAAAGACAATAATCTAAAGGTTAACATTTTGTCGGCCGTTTATACCTTTCGGTTATACAGTAATTAATTAAGAATCATATATATTTGTGCTACAATAATCCTTTATCATATCTGATCATCAAACTATACTACCCGAATATAACTAGATATCGTTTTTATTACCTCAAAGATTTTTGTTTTATTTTAAATACTAAACTAGTTTAGAACCCGCGAAATCGTCCATAAAAAATACTTATGTCACCTCGTATATATGTACGTCTGGACTAAGTTACATTATCAATGTACGTTCAGTATAAGTGAAAAAACAAAAGCCAAAAATTAAATATTTTGATATTAGAAGTTCATATCGAAATTTTATTACACTTCTATTGACAATCATGTAATGTGATTAACTTTGCTTGTATTACAATCATTAGCAAATACGCGGGTATGGGTATAGTGATGGGTTTTTGAAACGCCCTAATTTTTTTTTAAAATACGAGTATATTCTATTCAAATCTGTATACTATTAATTAATAAATACATAACGTTGGTCCCATCACTTTGACTTTCTGGTCAATACATACACAGATATTACAATCGTCAAATTTTTTCTTTCATTTGACTTTTAACACTAAACATCATTGATTGGGCGACTTATACAAGTGTAGTCATAACGATAATTTAAAAAAGAGAGAGCTTGTCTAACCATTACATCAAGCTCCACTCCACGTATACTCTAGCATCCATAGTCAAATCTTTACTTTATTGGTTCATACGAACTACAGACCTACAACATAAACATCTGAACGGGGTGAGCAAAAGCTTAGTGAATAATACGAACAATTAAATAAATAATGAACCTTTACATTAACATATAGTCTGCACATATCAAAATTCCGATCATTCATATAACTTTTAGGTAATTGCAGAGATCATCGGAACCTTTCTGACTAGTACCCTGCGTACTATAACATTATCTGTACCGTTAAGGATCCTTAACCATCTAACATGCCAAATTTCGAAGAATTGACATAAACCAATCTAATGACATAGCCATTACTTGGATACCGCCAAGCCAATGATAAATCATTCCTTGGCTCCACATATCCATATACTTACTCATGTAAGTAATGAAAACATAACATAGCCACGTACAATGCACACCTGCATCTGAATTTGTAATATGTCATGAAACTGATCTCTACAATTTCCAATATACGTAATTCACATAACAATAATCTTTTTCATATCTGATCACTATCTGATCACTTATCACTTATTAGCATACCACATCTTAGCAACTTTATACACATAACAACTGAAACATATTGACTTATAGCATACCACATCGTAACAACTTTATACACATAACAACTGAAACACATTGACTTATAATTAACTTTTAACATAACACTTCACAATGAAAATCTGACATATAATATCGTTCGCAACGTACTTTAATCAATTGTGTAAACCCTTTACTCAAAGGCTAATAGGTAGTACACAATCTATATTTACTTAATTCTGTATATTACGCACCTTAGCCTTTTAGCCGGATAAGTAAGTAAATCATAACGCTTGTAGATGCAATGCCTCGACTATGATATTACCTATCATATGTATCACATAACATGTGTATTTAATAACACATTTAGATGTTTAACATTTTATCAATAATCATATAAACTCATTCTCAATCAAACTATATTTTAGTTTGATTATTAACTTCTTAAACATACTTACTTTAATTAATCATAAACCTTCCGGTTACAATTATTTTACGTACTTCATTTATGCCCATTCTTTATCTTAACAACTTTTTAAATATGTTTAGTCATAAGTGACTATAACAGGTTCCTAATGAAACCCTTCGTTCTTAACAATTTTATAAAATTTGTTAGCTTATCCCTTTATCCGCCGAATTGGGTCTAATCCACCGGATCCCCAGGTTTTGGCTAGTATTCGCCGGATCTATGGAGGATCCCTCGGATCCAACCTATACTACCCGTCGGGTAGATGAGGTACCCGTCGAGTCCTCCTTCTTCCCCAGCGATCTGTTATAGCTTTTATCATATACCAAATTTCAATTTCTGTATCAATAACAACAATCTCAGTTTCTACTCATACTAACAAGCTTATAAACATCATCTAATCATTATCTACCTCAATTCTCAATCAATTCATCAATTTCCTCGATAACCCTAAATTCATAGTTTGATGAAATAAAGGAATTTAACTTACAATTATATGAGAAAGGAGGTAAAGATGATGATAATGATTGCAGTTCTTGATTTGTAACTTTTTCTTGTTTCTTCAAAATCACAGGGACGATTCATAGGGTTTCTCACTTTTTTCTTCCTCTGTTTCTTTCTTATGCGTATGTGTGCGTGTAGTATGTGTTAGAATTTTAAAACACACACACACACACACACACACACACATATATATATATATATATATATATATGTATGTACATATGTACATATGTAGTACATTTAGCCCTCCTTTTTAACCTGTTGTCTGGAACTTAAAAACCATTTGCGATTCTACCACTTTATTTTTCTTACATCATTATCGACTTAAAATAATTATTTATTCATTTTTCATAATAATACTTTTTAAATTTTTGGGGTGTTACAGTTTTAGTAATACCCACCCAATTATTCGTACCCATATCCATAGCCGTTTACCCATATTCAAACCCACATAATTGTTATTATTAATTTGAGTTTTATATCCACTACACATATAATCTTTTTAGTATATAAAAATATATATATATATATATCAACTTATGAACCTAATACCATACGTGTTTATATTTGGATTTTCATCATTATTATATTTAAGTTTTGTATGATATGGAGACATGAAATTGTTCGTTATTTTAAAATACCGAAACTTTGAATTTGGTTTCATTTTTTACCGTATTTAAGTTTGCATCGTATTTTTCATAACTAATTTTTTTAGTTGTTTACTCAAACTTATATACATGGTATTAACTGAAATCCGCAAATAAATTTGAAAAACTGATGGTTAATACTAATTGGGTACCCGACGAGTATTCGACCAGGTATGAATACAAATATTCAAAATTTGGATACATATACACTAAAACCTGCTCGGATCCGACCTGTTATCCTAATCCAATAATTGGAAATTAGAAATTGATAATAGAATTCAAAAAGGATGATCATAGAGAAATTTAGATTACTGTGTGATGGAATGAAGCATGAAATCTTTTGAAAATTGAAAAATAACATATTAGAGCTTTTTTCACGAAAAAAAATAAAAAGATTGTAGGAAAAGTTTGAATTATGAAAGAAATAATGAAGTAATTGTTAAATTAATTTTTTCATAGATCGTAGGAAGAGTTTGAATTATGGTAGAACTAATAAGATAGTTATTATTTATAATTTTCATAAAATATTTGAAGGATTATCTATAATCATAGGGAAAAATAGAGGATTTATATCGTAAATATAGAATGGTGTATATTGTAAATATAGAAGGGTATATTAGTCATTTAATCACATAAAAATGAGATTATTGATGTCATGAAATAAATTAAGGGCTAGATCTTGATTGTTGATCTCCATCTAATGATCCTTACTATCCCAAGATTTTTCTTTTAATATATAACTAGTTTAAGACCCGCAAAATTTGCGGGTTGACTTTATGATATATCTTATATGAATGTGTTATATGGATTTAATAAGTGTTTTTGTGTTAGTGTATGGTACATCGATTTGTATAGTTTTAATTTAAATGAAAAATATATTAACGATTTGAATTGTGATAGATTTCAAAAACCAACCCGTTGACATCCATAATCCAAGCATTGTAAATTAGAAAATGATAAAAGAATTTAAAAAAGCAGTAGTATGAGTACAAATACACTAAAATTTGTCGGAACCCGAACCATTAGCATCCATGATCCAAGAATTGTAAATTGAAAATTAATTAGAGGATTCAAAATAGTATGTCGTATAAGAATTAAAATCATTGGGCGATGGAATGAAGATATTAATCTTTATTAAATGAAAATAACTTATTGAGATTTTTTTCAAAAATAAAATAAAAATAAATAAGATTGTACAAAAAGTTTGAATTGTAGAAGAAATAAAAAATCATATAATATTTGGAGGACTATTTAAAGTTAAAGGAAAAATATAGGTTTTAGTATGGGTACAAAGATACTAAAATCCGTCGTAACCCGACCAGTTGATATCCATGATCCAAGAATTATAAATTTGAAATTGATAAAAGGATTCAAAATATCAGGTCGTATAAGATTTTAAATCATTCGGCGATTGAATGAAGTTATAAACTTTTTGGAAATGAAAATAACTTATTGGTGTTTTATTCAGAAAAGATAAAATAATAAAGGTTGTAGGAAGAGTTTAAATTATAGAAAAATAATAAATTATAAAATATTTGAAGGATTATCTACAATTAAGGGAAAAGTATATGATTTATATTGTAAATATTAAAGGGTGTATATTGTAAATATAGAAGGGTAAATTAGTCTTTTAGTTATATAATAATAGGATTAATGATGTCATGAAATAAATTAAAGGTTAGATCATAATAGTTGATCTCCATCTAATGATCCTTATTATTTTAAGATTTTTCTTTTAATATATAAGATACATATAGAAAATATAGATATAGATTAGTATTAAGTGGTAATCAACCTGGTTTTACCCCACTTTACTTCTCGACATACTTCCAAAATTTGATCATCGTCCTTTTACTCATACGAACAAAATACTAAGTCCAAAGGCAAGGTAAGAATAAAAAGAGTTTAGTTGTCATTTGTCAATGAATGCATCACGAGCAATATTTCAATACTTCCTCCGTCCCATTACAAATATCTATATTGCTATGATCAATTATTACAAATAAACGTCTACTTTGATGTATTATAACCAATCAAAATAAACTCTAGTAGGTAAATATGCTAATTCAATGATGGAGAATATATTTAGTGGAGATTTCTAGAAACTTATGTATAGTCAAATTGAATAATTTGACTCGGTCAAAGGGATCATTTAATGACTTATGTCTAAACTTAGAAACTTAGACCATCCGCAATCGTAACATCAGAATGGCCATTATTCATTCGTCATATCAGCATAACACCATAACACCATTTCATCACACACAATCATAACACCAGAACGCTCATTTTTTCCTCTGGACCCCACTTTTTTCCACCTAATATTCATTTATTTAACAATACAAATAAATTTAATTAAACACAATACATTTAAATAATTAAAACACAATAGATTCGTGTATGAGAGGTTATCCGAATTTGAGTTTTGATTTGGGTTGGGATTAAGGTTTGAATTTGGATTATCCATAGTAAAAAAATGAGTTGGTGATTTTTTGGGGGTTGGAGATGTGAAAGAATTTTTTGAGGTTTGATTTGAAAAAAAATGGTAGTGTATGTATATGTATATATAGTGTAGTATAGAGATTGAAAAAAAAAATTATTTTTTTTCCTTCCTACCGTTGGCCCCAACGAATACATGCCCCCCTTTTTAATTTTTTTTTAATATTAAAATCTTGTAGCTGTTGAGATGTAAAAAAAAATCGAATTTAAAACGAAGGAAAGAGAAAAAACGATTTTAATATTGTTGTGGGTCCCACTTTTTCTTCGTTATCGTCCTGTTGTAGCAGCACGAACGCCTCCAGAACGCCCCACCAGAACGCCTGGTTGCGGGCGTTCTGGGCGTTATACGATGACACCACCGTCCAAAACGTCGGGTTGCGGATGGTCTTACGTTACACCGCAAAGAACGACAACCACATCCATCGTTAACAGATAACTATCTGGTTTTTCTTCCAAAGTCTTCACTTACTTTGCAAACTCTTATTTTTACTCAAAAGCCTAGTGGTAAGGCAGTTTATAACATTCTTGAGGCCATAGGTTCAAAACCAATAATAGGTATTATTTATCATAAAGGTATCAATCACCAATGAAACACATAGCCCATAACGTTAAGGCTTAATCACCGCGAGTTCCGGCTCGAACCTTGTGGTATGCGTGATGCAGGTGATTTGTCCGGCGATGTTGGACCCTTGCGGGGGGATCGGTCGTACTCTATTGAAATATGAAGCGACTCCAATGGGTAGTTCGAATATCCAAAATTTTCACCACTGACATGTAACACAGTTAGTAATAGGTAGGGCATCTTTACCCCAAATAGCACAAGGACAAGGGTTCAAACCCTGGCACCCGCATAGGCCATAACCATAACCGCTAAGTGAGTCAGGTATGCCCCACATATTATGGAATTGACAGCCGATTGTGGGCCTGTTGGGGTTGCGAGTTATCAACCTTTTGCCCCAAATACCCAAAATTCTCTTGCTGATATACTTTTAACACTAAGTTGTCGACGTGAATATTATGTGAACCAAGTTATATTGTGTTTCCTAAAATAAACGTCGAAAACGTCTTTCAAAATATTCATTTAATTTATTGTATATGACAAACTAGTAGGACCAAAATGCTCAAATCAATCAAATATAAATAGTCTTTTACTTCGATTGAATCGAAGAAAACGTAGGTACCATGATGTCGAAATAAAATTAATGGACTCACAGATTAAACCAAACCAACTATCCAACCAATGTTCCAAAAATTCACAATCTTATACGTCTTCATCAATTATAATAGAGAAAATTACAAAAATGGACAAATTTGAGCTTATATATTTCTAAATATGGGCAAAATTTTGTTTAGCTGTAAAGAAAAATGCTTACTATAGTTTTAAGAGCTATTAATCTATTATTAAGCACATAGTATTTAGTTAATTCCACATTTATAACTACCATTTATTTTGAGTAAACACTATTATCAAAATGTACATAAGGAAATTTAGTATTAAAAATATATATATATTAAACTTATAAAGGTATAATATAGAAATCTTTGAAATAGCCGAGGTAAGCAATGTTTTAAAACCCAGGTTTTTAGTCGACCCGGAAAAGTGTTAATTTCTGGTCGTACTGTTTGGACCGGTTGGGTCGGAAGGTCGGACCGGAGCTAATAATAGTATACAGTACTCCCTCCGTCCCATATCTATTGTCCGGTATTCCTTTTTGAGATGTCCCAATTTAATTGTCCACTTCCATAAATAGAAAAGAATAATGAGATAAAGTTCAATTTATTCTTTAATTTATATATGTAAGACAAAAAGGTAGGTAAAAAGTAAAGGGTAAAATTGTCTTGTTACCAAAAAGTAAGAGAGATGGTGATGTTTTTCTTAAACTGCGTGTTTTTTGTCGGGGGACAATAAAATTGGGACGGGGGGAGTAGCATTTAGTGATTTTTTTAATTTTCTATGATTATAATTATTAATTATATCATGTATAATAATTATAATCCATAGAGTAGTATAGAGTGATGACACATTGATTTCCTTGTTATTCTTGGAATACACATCAATATAATAATTATATAATCCATAAAGTAATAAATGATTATGACACATCAATCAAAAATTCCCTCATTACCCTCATTATTCTTGAAATACATAATCAGTCAATATTCCCTAATTATAAATGATTAAATGTACATAAAAATTGTAAAAAAAAAACATGAAACAGGGTTAATGCGCCGGTCCAACACGGTCCAACCGGCCGGGTCAACCGGGTCGTTGACTAGTCAACATATTGAAAAACCCGGGTTTTTTGGCCCGGAAATCTCTAAAAATGCGGTTCGACCGATCTGACCGGTCCGGTCGAACCGGGTCTTAAAACACTGGAGGTAAGGTTATCATTCTCCAATTTTAAATTAAAAAAAAAAATGGATTAGGAATCCCGCTCTATCAATTCAACATTGGAGGGAATTGTAGTATCGTAACTGATTGCTAGTTCAATCAAATTATAAAGACAAGGAATTTGTCAAAATGTTGTTTCAAAAATAGTCATAGTTTGCTCAAATGCCTCACAATTCACATATTTTTCCAACAATTCACTCTAAATACATGCAATTCACTTAAATAGATTGGAATTCGCTCAATTGCGCAGGGATTTTGTTCAAATACCCAAGGATTCGCTAAAACTTAATTCGCTCTAATGTTAATGTGATAGCAAAACTCTTGACCAAAATATTTCAAGAATTTTCTCTATATACAAGGTATAGAAAGTCAAATAGACCATTTTGGTAACATTTGTTCTTACTCAGTACTCGTATTACTCATGTTTACTCCTTGGCCTTCTTATTAAATCTTAAACAACAATACATCTAGGAACATGAGTAACAAAATGAATGCTCTAAGTAAGATTGGTAAGTATTTTATTTTATTTGTATCTACCTTACACAATTACACAACAAATAACTCCACAAACATTGAAAGAATTCAGTTTGTGAATAGGTCATCGCAAATTTACAATCTTTAACAAACTTTAAATGAACGTTGTAATCAAGCAATAAAAAAGATAGTTATCAAACTGTTATAATCAAGTTGACTCGTACCAAATCCGGCATTCATAAGTAACATCCCCTTTTCAAACATGACAGTGATATAAGAACCCATAATACAACACCCAATTAGACCCCACGTGTGTGTGTCTATATATATATATATAGAGGAAGTAAAAAAATTGGGGGAAGAAGAGAAACTATTATCAGCCACATATTCTGATCAACTCAAAAGTCAACGCGGTAGCATTTTTGTAAATAACTTGAAATCACCTCCCAACACGTTAACATGCATTTCAAAAGTATGTTCATCAAATTACAATTTAATATACATAAACATTTATTTACCATGAATATTAACTTATATATGTTATTTATATTAATGAATATCATAATTTAACATTTACTACTCTATAATAATATATACTAAGATTCATCATCTTAAAAAATGTTAATATCTTACTTTTTTTTTAGTTTTTAAGATTCAGTGATGATGAATGTTAGCTTATATGTGTTATTGACAATGATAAACATTATTACATTCATTTACAATACATATTAAATAATACATATATAGTATTATATATACACAATGATAATAATAACATTCATTTACGATGAATGTAACTGATATACATTATTATACACTAATGAATATTATGATATCATATTCAATTGTGTGTAATAGCATATCTACATTCATATTCATCATAAATGAATGTTTAGAACTATGAAATTGTAATTTGGTTAACATGTTCAGATGAATATTAATGTTCTGGGAATTTTGTGAATTTGTGAAATTCGATTGTAATGACGACCATAATTTGATTAATTACTTGTTTATATGTTTTTTACAAAGAAATTCGTTTAATTCTATTGTCCTTCATCATCAAATCAAAATTTTCTCAAAGAACCCAAAAGTTACGCCAAATTCATGATTTTGGATGAATCTGATTATGACGAATTGAAAATGTGTATGAATATGTTTGATGGATTTGAAGATTTACAATGTTTTTTATTGAAAAATTATTGAATTACATGCTTTAATTTTGGATTTTAAACAAAAAATTAGAAAATGAATATTGTAGAAGATGTGAGAAAATAAGTGGTTGTGATTTACTTCTCTCCTTAGTTTCCCTCTTGATTATTCCCATATATCTATAACTACTTATAAAACATCTTCATATGTCGAGTCTTAACATCTTAACTTTTTTTGGAATAAATTACCCTTATCAAACTAATAATGAATACTACTTCAAATAGGAAAGTCTTTTTTTTTCTTCTTCAAATATTAGTTCTTTCTACTTTAGTAAATTATGTGTTTATGATAGATTCATTCAAAATTAAGATATTTTGATTATCATGTAATAAGTAATGTTATATTATTTGACGAAAATTGTATCATACAATAAAAGTGGTCCAAAACTAGAAGTGATTTTTTTAGTAGTTACAACCACCACATTGCGTGGACAATATGCTAGTTTATACACGTGCGTGTGTGTGAATCTCAATAATTGAGATGATCGGTATCTTTTACAATAAAAGTGGTCCAAAACCAGAACTGATTTTTTTCCCCTCCTAATTTTGTCATTATTATTCACAACACGGTTATCACACTATTTTCAACCTAAACCATAAATTTGGAATAATACTACAAACGCATATATTTTAAGAGTTTTAAGATTATTCACTAACTACATTTTTCACCAATTAAATAACATACCTACCCATTAAAGTCTTTTTCAATTGGTTGGAACATGGAAGTGGACATTTAATTGAGATATCCAAAATAGTAACGTGCACATTTGTGAAGGGACGAAAGGAGTACATGATTGTTACATAAAATAAAACTATGGTATTCTTTCTTTAGGTTGAGTACATATTTGTTGGCTCAATGATTTTTAGTTTTGTACAGCTTATTATATTATATTGTTGATAATGAAGCCTACATTTTTTGTTATCCATGATGATGATTTTACTTTTCCACAAATTTGCCCCGTAGGCCGTAGTATTTGTGGGTAAAATCGACAAGCAATGACAATGGGACGTTAAAAAGGACAAACGATTTTATGTCGTAGTTTCTAAAGATTGATACAACGCGCGCGCAACAAGCCGGCTAATTTAGAAAACAAGCCGGCTAATTTATAAAATACTCAAAATAGCCAAATAATTTCTTGAAATCCAGAATTTTTATACTAGTAGTACTAGTACCAGATTTTAATTACCGTTATATAGAGTTTCAAAGTATATAATGTCATATCTGAGTAGTTACAGTTACTAATTAACACGTTGATGAAGTAATATTTAGTTTACTCCGTAAAATACTTCTGAGAAAGATCGAGAAACAAATACATATTTGGTAAGAAATATGTTATTGTTGAGTCACTGATCGTTAAACTCAAGATGATCACTGATTACAAGGATTAAGGGGGAGATCATAAGGATAAATTATGGGAGATTGTTGAAGTCATTAATCGCTGACAAAGTGAAGTCACTGATCATGCCTTATATTCACAGTCTCTGTCCTACTCAATAAAAGAACTCTCCATGAAGAAAATGATTCAAGTCAAGCTCCTGTTGCTGAAGTTTATAGTCGCTGTTCGTCTCTTACACCAGAGAAAGTCAAAGAACTTATAAAGATCAAAGACTCAACTATGTGTGTCGCTGATACTCATCTATCAGCGAGAGTCTCCAAGTCTTCTTGAGTTCCTCCTTCTGCTGAATAAAATAAGTCACTGAAGATTAGCTTTTCAAGTCATTCTTTAGGGCATGTTAGCCCGCATCGAGAATGAGGAGGATTGATGTATCTATCAGTGACTGCAACATTAAATGCCGCATTTAATGAGAAGTTGACATTCGGCGTTATTACGGCGCAACACGTGTTCCTCGTAACTTGAAAAGAGTAACGTGGAAGCATCTGATTGGTTTAAGGTACAAGGTGATATTTCCCAAGACAGAATGTCGAACCATGATGTATCACATCTCAACTACCTCACCAATCAAGCAGCGACACGTGTCCTTCCAGATCCGGAAATTAAGGATTTCAGCGTCTATAAATAGCGTAGTATGTTGTACTCCATTTTGTGTCGATTGTTTGTATTGTTACTTGTTTGTTAGTAACTAGTTTGTCTAAAATACAAACAACACCAGCGAGTGAACTAGTAGTGTGTTTGTCCACTATTAGTCCACCTCAACGAGTGAGCAAGTTAGCGTGTTTGTCCACTACTGCTCATCTCATTTTGTAAGAGCTGTATTGTTTGATTTAGATTAGCTTTGGCTAATCTATTCCGCAATCAACAATAGATAAATTTTATCAATAAAAGAATTTATCTTTCAGCTAGTATTGCATCAGCAACTGAAATGCTTATCATACTTATATATTTGTGTTCATATTGTTGTCACTTAAATACGGTTAAAAACTTGCTAAATAAGTTAACACATTAAAACAGAAAAGTTTTTAATTGTATTCAACCCCCCCTTCTACAATTAACTCACTGTTAACGATTCATAATCACTAACATAATAGTGATTAGGGACTCACAATAATCACTAACATAATAGTGATTAGGGACTCACAGTTATCATAGTTGATTTATACAAAAGATGAACATGATTCGAAACTGAAAACAAGTTTATATATCTGAATTATCGATCAACAAGTCATTGATGTATCAGTAGTAAAGTGACTTATCACTATAGATATATACTGTGATACTACATTTCTACAGGTGACAGATTATATATTAGAACATCTATATTTTTATTCAAATAAAAGTGCTTTGTTGTTGAACAGAAAAGATAAACAATCCATAAAGGTTAACATAACTTTCAAATAAAAGTGTGAGTTTGTATGTTTATTGCAAACTCAAAAATCCACGTTAGCCCTATATATTAAAAGTTTAATTACTTTATGTGTTTGGTGGTTAATTTTTCTAGCAAAAATACAAAATATGGATAAAAAGTCACATTTTCCATGCTCCTTACTATTTTAGGAATGTAATCTTCTAGATACCATTATTATTAATATTATTGTCTATATATATACTAAAAGATACACAATCAAGTTGCACTTTTATAACATGGAAAACCGTGGGCTCGCATTTTTGATGTTGTGTGCTACACTACTACATGCCTATATTCATTATTTTAGGTGCACCGTGCACGTACATAGTCATGAACCATATATATATATATATATATATATATATATATATATATATATATATATATAAAACTACATATAATGTATCTTAGGTTTCTAATTTTAAAAAAATTTAAGAATAAAAAACTCAACATTTTTATATATTTATAATTTTAGAAATCTAATTATTATAAAAGCTGTAACTACCATAGTAAATAATAATTAATACACTTTCTCATTCACTAAACATAATCATTTCAACACTTCAAATGAACAAATTTTAACAATATAACTAATCTATTGAAAAAGAAAACAAATAATATAACATTACCACGGGTTACTATTATAAACAGATTTTGTATTCCGCTGTATTGCGCGGGTTTTTTGCTAGTATATATATATATATATATATATATATATATATATATATATATATATATATATATAATTTTATTATCAATTGGTTAATAAGTAAATAAATATTGTATCATTATTATAAACTAGTTGGAGACCCGCGCTATGCAGCGGTAAATCGATAACAAATAAGGAATTCTAGTGGTCGATGATGATGGATCAGTGCATCGATAATGGTTTTACAAACTTAGCTTATCATGTTTCAATTTTTTTAATAAAATCTACTTTGCGAAAATGATCATTTTGTCTATTTTTTATTTTATCATAATAATAATAATCATATATAATAACGGTTTTAGAATGACACTTCTTTTTATTTTTTAATATATGATCAAACACCTTAAAATAATATATTGTAAATTAAAGTTTGATTGATCACTTTAATTTCAATGATTGTAGTTCTATTTATTACGATTGGTTTAACTAAAGTATTGAATTAAAATAAGCAAGTAGGTATAATTTATTTGAATTTATTAGTTACTATACTTAAAGTAATTAGTGGAAGGGTATAACTGTAATTTCCGATATTTCAATTTATAAACATTAAGCCTAATGGCTAAATGCTTTATAAGGGATTAAGATTAAGATAACCGGATAGCTGAGTTAACTAAAACCGTTTGCAGTTAGTCATGGTTCAATAACGAACGTTTGAATAGTCTCAACAATTTTTTATAAAAACTTCGTATGGGATGATACGATATGAATTTGAAGAATCTTATAAAATTGGGATAGATATGAATTATTGTGATATATATCTTGATGGTATTATTACCAAGTTAAACTTGACAACACACAAAGTTACAAGCTGCTAGCATTATACATTATTTTCTCGTCAGGACGGAGATACATTAAAGATAGAACTAACCGTAACTACTGATGCAAAAATATCACTTTTTGAAATTTATTTTAAATAAAATTACATGAATCTTCCTGGTTTGGTTCAAATTTCACTAACAGTCCATGAATTAATTTAATTACACATATCATTCTTTACTTTAAAACTTATTACGTCAATAGTCCTTTAAACTAACGATTGTTAACTCTTCGTTAAAAAGGATCACGTGTGATTTTTTTTGTTCTTATAGTTTTTTGAACAAAACCTAGGTTATAAAATCTAAAATATGTATAGACACGTTATTAGATGCACAAAATATTATGGTCACATTTCAATTAGCAAATTCCTCATCAAATTTGGTTCTCTTATGCACTGATATATCAAATTTTATAGTCAACAATCATTTTTCACCATCCACTGACCCTCCATCATCAATTTTTCTTATCTTGTTACAACTTTGGTGGCCACCGTCTATTTTGTTTTGGATTTATTCCATACTCGAAAAATATCTTAAATGATGACCCGAACTTCAATGTAAAAGGAGGTTGAATTATGGGAACCAAATATGTGAATATAAGCCACAAATGTATGTTTGGGTGGTGAAAGCGAGTGATGGATATGAGTGGTAGACTATAAAATTTGATGTTTAATTGGAGAGTATCACCGAATCCAATATTGAATAATATGGGGAATGAAAATAATGTTTTGTGCACCTAATAATGTATTTATACATATCTTAGATTTTAATTATAATTTTACGCAAATAATTAAAAGATTACAAAAAATATCACACGTGGTCCTTTTTAACAAACAGTTAACAATCGTTAGTTTAAAGGACTAGTTATGTAACAAGTTTCAAAATTAAGGATGATTTGTATAATTAAATTAAATAAAAGACTAATGGTGAAATTTGAACCAATCCATAAGGACGATTTATGTAATTTTTCCTGATTTTATTTTCATCACCATTCTCCGATAACAAGATAACACGTGATTTCAACAAAGTTTTCATATACTATTTCCCCTAAAATATATCTGACTATACATCTATCTATCTATTCATATATGTAAAATAAAGATTTGTTTTGCTTATGTTTCATTTTTTTAATTATTATATGATGACACGTTTAAAATATAGTTACTCTTAAATTATTTTTCAAATTTTAAGGATGCCACATGACTTTCCATTTTAGATAATTTTATTATTATTATTATAAATCATTTTAAATAAGGGCTAATGATAATTTAATCACCACACTTTTATTTTTTTCGTTTTAACTCTTCTAATAATTGTTTCTAAACGTTTAAACACCTTAATTTATAGGATGACCTAATTTTAATTATTTAAGTTTATTTCGAGTAAATATGTTTTGCATTGATTTACACAAGAGTCAACTATACCCTTTATCTCATTGTCATTGTCACAATGAGTTTATATTCATTAATAATCAAATTTCATTCGTGATCAACTATATGTAGAGATTTCACGAGTTAAACCTATAAGTAGATTAAAATGTTGAGTTGAAACAACGGTGTTAGAAACTATTACATATATGTTGCTTATATTAAAGTTGTATAATATTTGTAATTGTGATATTTTAGGTTAACATTTGTGAATATGTTGTATTTGTTTCTCATGTTGTTACTCACAAAATTTCTGAAGTTTTATGCGCATATGTTTAGGTTGTTGTATACTATTTTTCTATTTTCAAATACGATCACGGATTCAAAGACCTACAATTTTTTATGAATACATGTAATACTTATTATTTATCTTTCTACAATTCAATTCATTGTATTTTATTTGGCTCCATATATTAATTTTGACAACTAATTCTAATAGTTTAATTGCTTTATTATATACTGTTATTATTAATTTTCAATTGTCAGTGACAATTACACCTTTTAGGTTAACAACGCTAATTCATTGAACTACTTAATCATAAACATATAATTGTATTTTTTAACGAGTGTGCATTGTACATGCTAAAAATCTATTATCTTTTTTTATATATTTATATATTATATATTAGTATAGCTAAAATACGAAAGTGCCAAGTATACACGTGGACCTCATCATGTGAAGCCATGTCTGTCTTGTCTTGTAAATACTCGAACATGTCCTCGTTCGTGAAACCTCCTCTTTCAATTTGGCTGTCATGTGAAAACTTACCTTTTTTTGTTTATAAGCTTTTGTCCCTTACAACTTTAAATTTTATATTAAGCTAATTAATTAATGTTTAACATATTTTAAAACAAAAAAATCGTGTGACTCAACTTATTCTAATTCTTAATCAACCACGTATACACAATACATCATTCTATGCATCATTATTCAAAGAGCAATTACAAAAATATATCAAATTTCATTATTAAGAGAAAATACAACATGATATCAAATTTAAGGTGTAGTGTATTGATATGGACACAATCTTTATAATTATATATACTAAATAGTTTGGCTTTTAATTAAGTTCTATATTTCATTTGCATCTTAGTTTTATCTTTCTTCGGATTTTCTGGGTAAGATTTTTACGGATTCAGTCCCTTGACTTGATATTTGGATAAAAGAGTATCCAAATTTTAAGGGTATTTCAATCATTTAATGAGGGATGAAGGACCGAGAGCGAAATGAAAATTCAGGTGAAAAGATTACCCCGCAAAAAACTCAATTGAGAGAGTGTAAGCGAAATTTATGACAACCTACGTACATAGACGAATGAAGTGTTTTGTAAGAGCATAATGAGCATCTCCAATGTATAAAGCTATTGTAAAGCTTTTTCTAAAAGTATATCATCAACTTCTAAAAAAGCTTTAGAGAAAAGCTTTTATTTTGAAACTTACACACAAAATTGGTAAAAAGCTTTTGCTCAAAAACTTGAGAATTATCAAGCTTTACACTTAAAAAGCTTTATATTCAAATGATAAAAAGCTTTTTAAAAGCTTTTTTACACAAAAAAGCTTTATAAAAATCCTTGGTTGGAGATGCTCTAAGTGATTTTTGTAGTTAAAGTATTCTTTAAATTAAATATATATCGTTACACGTACACTGAACCGAATAATATCACTTTAAGTACAATATATATCTTTCCTTCAATAAGATATGCAGAAATCTTTTAAAAGGTTTTAGTTCAAATGCTAATAGTAAGTAATTGAAATTGTTCTTGCACACTAACGTATGATCTTAAAAAAGATGCAATGTATTAATATCCAAGATCGGAATTATATTATAGGAAGCTTCATGGCTTTAATTATACAAATTAAGTTACAAAATATAAAAGAGTTTTGCTAACGTGTGTACTTATATGACACACATCAAAATGCAATTAATGAACTCGTAATTTCGTTATATATCAGAATTTGTAATCATAATTAATATATGAATACAAAATGTAATATTAGAGTAAATTAATGAGTATTAAATGTAAATTTTGATATATAAGAAATTACGATTAACATATATCATGGGACACATGTTAACAAAACCCAATATAAAATCTATCTATCTATCTATCTATCTATCTATCTATCTTTCTATACTTATAAAGAAGGTTTTTTCAAGCATCCTAATTATGCCACATCAACAAATATATATATATATGAGATGAGATCATTAAAGTACAATAATTATTGAAAGAATGGAAGTACCAATGATATTGTGTCATGTGTACAAAGAGAATGTTCCACATGTACAAACTCATTTAACCCCAAACTTAAATATCTCACAAACGACAAATCAAAAAATTATGAAAATTGCACCATTATATTCAGCGTTTTATCCTCTTCGATTTGCCGTCCCCCAAGGTATACTTTCGACAAGTTTTTTTTCTTTCATTTTTTGGTGGGTTTCACATTTTACTAACACATGTGTTATAGTGTTGCGTTTAGGGTTTAGGGGTTAGGGTTTGAGGTTTGGGGTTTCTTCCCGAAACCCCAAAAACCCAAAACCCTAACCCCTAATGTAACATCTTATTTTTGGGCCTAGAAATAAATGATATTTTAACTAAGTTTTAAAATGGTTATTTAAAATAATGGGAAATGATTTTATTTGATTTCTTTAAAATAAATAGGTAAAAGAGTCACATGATTTATTGTGACTAATAAAATTGTACTTGTTTTGAATTATTAGAGTTGACGGTAAAATAAAAGTTATTATTTTCGTGAATATTTTTAGGTTCCAGACAATAAGTTTAGAAGTGGAGTAAAAATTAAAATATATATAATGGGTCAGTTTGGTTGTTGCCGACTCAATCTCACTTTCCTAAACCTTCATTTTGTTTCTCTTTGATAACTCATCAAAACCTAACTCATAACTCATAACCAAATTTAGAAGAAAATTGATGTTAGTGAATTTGGAATTAACATTAGTTCTTCTTCATCATCCTCATCTTGAATTCTATCTTCTTCTTGAATTGTAAGTAGGGTTTATTGATGTATTTTATTAACATGATGATTTTGAGTTAGTTAGGTTTGATAATGATGCAAGTATGTAAATTGAAGTGGATTAAGAGAACATGATGTTTGTTGATGATTATATAATGATAATAAACCTAATACCTGTTGCTCTTCATGTGTTTAATTTGGGTAAATGGTTAGAAGTTAGGGTATTGTATTTGAGTTTGAAATTGAAGGTTGAATTTGATGTATATGATGCTTGTAGATATTTATTGTCATAGGATGTTAATAGTTGTTATAGGAGTAATATTACTACATTTGATTGTGAATAAAACCTGAGTTTGAAGCTGATGTATAATAAATTTGGATTTTGGGTATGCTGTACATCGACTAACAGGTTCAGGGTTTTTGGGTTTGGGTCTCTTAGCCGATTGGCTATGTTTGCTTAGCCGATCGGGTATAGACTTTTAGCCGATCGGGTAATTTAATATGAACGGCTAATTTAGATCAAAATGATTACAGCACGTTGGGTCTGAACAAAAAGGTCTCAAATTTGTCATGTTAGACGATCGGGTCAAATGGAGCCGATCAAGTAACGGTTGATAGCCGATCGACTATGGTTTTATAGCCGATCGGGTAAGGCTTATAATCAGGTCAAAATTAGTTTTGAGTTTGTGTTGCACTTTCAATGTATTATAAACGTTAAGTAAATTAGTAAGTGATACATTGGTATTAGGATATTTGTATTAACTTAATGTATTACTATGAGTAATATAATTAGTTATGATTGTTGATTATTACATGATTATTAATTGTTGATTTGTTATTATACATTTAACATAAGTTATATGAATATGGAACGGATTATTAACTTGTATTATTTGTATTCTCAGATAAGCAGAAGGAGACTCAATGATATTAGACAACTGAGTTCTGAGTCTGGAAACTTTGATGAGTGGTAACTGTAACCTTCGGTTCAACGCCGTTGTAACAAGTTTGGTTACAACGAGTGAACATATATATGGTTATTGGTATTGATTGTTTAATCTTTTGGGTTACTGTTATTAATGATTTGGGTTGATTGGTTGTTATTATTCCATGATGGCATGACTATTATGCATTATGTGACTATGTGGATATTCAGAGGTCAACATTGGTTGGGTTTGTTGCTATTGTTTGACTAGCGGGGTTTCCGATACACATCGTTGATGGATGAACCCTAGTAAGTGAAGATAGCTTCAAACTAGCGGTAAATCACTATGATGACATACCAGTGATTTAAGGTGTTCTTGGTGTGGCTACACAAGAACCGCCGGTCCTCTTTGACATTATGTGCTTGTGTGTTTATTTGTTATAAGATTTGTTATTTCTGAATTGAACTGTCGGATACAGTTCCATTCACTTAGCTATGAGCTAATCCCACCATACTTAGCATTTTGCAGGTTTTGGTTAAGTTATAGATTGGACTTGTGGATACTTGATGGGATGTTTGACTATGACCGCGCCTACTCTCATCTTTTGGGAAATTATAGACATGTTTTGGAAGTTAATATAACACCTGGCTGTTAAGTAAATATGTATAAATGCAATGTTTTAGAACTTTAAATATTTTGTACTTATGGATGTAAATATGAATATGGTTAAGTCTACGTTTTGGAACTCGCTTCCGTTGTTTAATAATATAATATGTTTGTGAAAATATGGGGTGTTATAAATTGGTATCAGAGTATAGGTTTGGGTGAATTGGACATTGGTAAATGTTCAATCCCAAATCTGTTGTGTGTTACTCAAACATTCCAGTATGTGGGATTAGCTATCACATGGGGGTTGATTAGTTAGTATAGTAGGTACTAACGATTAACAAGTCGTAAGTTATTGTTTTGAGTACAGGAATGGCTGATAACAAGAACCCGACCAACACTCCTAATAATGTTTCTAGAAACGATATTCCACCTCCAGAAATTCATAATGACAGACATGCACAGACTAGTATTTCTCATCTAAATATGGAAGATACTAGTAGAGAGGATTATCTATTGCAGTTAGCGGATGAGGTATTAAGACTTAGAGGAATTGAACAACAGTATTTACAGGATCATTAAGCTAGAACATCTCAGCAGAGAAATTTCGGTTATCAGTTACCTGTCTTTCCTCCACCACAGAGTCAGAAAAAGGTTTGTTCTTTTAAAACCTTCATGTCCAGTAATCCTTCAGAATTCCAGGGAAGTACAAATCCTACAGTTACTTTGGATTGGTTATTAGTCCTGAATACTTAAGTAAAGTATTAAACTACTAACACACTTAATTGTAGAGGGGGGGGGGGGGGGGGTGAATACAATTTTTCAATTTTAAAGATATTTTATTGATATGAATCAAATAATTCTTTACAACAATTACTTGCGGAAATAGAAAACACAAACTAATCTAAGTAATTGACTTGATGACAAATATTAAATACAACAAGTCACTCAGCAACAGACGCTGATGACTGTCAGTGATCTCAAACACCAAGTGTTGGCACAATGCTCACTGATGAAACAGGAGTGGCTGTGTGACACCCGTCAAATTAGGACTAGTAATTAGTGCCTAATAAAGGGTAATACATGTAATTAGTTCCGTGTTAGGCTAATTAATGTATCAATATATATATTGTTGAATATATACAAGTATACGATTTGATTAAATCGTACAAGTTTGAAATCGAATGCAATTCGATTCAATTAATACGGACGTTGGTGAACAATTTTATTAAATAATATAACATTATTTAATAACCCTATTTTATCCAAAATATTATTTAGATAATATTTCAACTCAAATTCGTATCGTACGCGATAAAAATAATAAACGGGCGAAAAATCGAAATAAGAATAAGTTATATTTTATTACTCAAGTAAAAGTATTTGATGAAATATTTCAACAAAAACATTAACAAATATTCGTATTTTAAATTAATTATTTAAACGTTTAAACGACTGGTGTAACACCCCCAAATATAATGTTTTGCGGAAGCATAATTTAGGTGTTACTAATCAATAATCAAAGCACACAGATATATAGCAAACGACTCTATATTTGTCGTTTTAACAAAATACATTAATATTAAAATGTTTACAACAGTTTGAACCCGTACATAGCTTGTGTTCGTAATATGAGAGATTTAAGAATGTAATGAACTCTCTAAGGTTTGCATAGAGACTCGAGCTAATATGCATCCTGATGGGCAGTCCGAATCTACTGTTAAGTACCTGTGATACATGCTAAAATGGGTCAGCTAACGCTGGTGAGCTCACAAGTTTAGATATCAAATAATAGCGTGTGAACCGCAAGATTTAAATGTTGATTTGCATCCAGCAAATGATAATGATAGTGTATACAACCATGAGCGCATAGTCCGAGCTTAACTCGATGGCCGGGTCCCATATAGAGAATTCCGAGCGAGGTGCCTCCACGAGTGCCTAATCTACACTCGTCTTCTCAAATATTAGATCGTCCGTTTAACAGGTTAGCGCGACTAACCCGGACGAAGTGGGTCAATCCTATATGGTACCACATACTAATATTCACGCTACTTACGTATTACCAGACTATACTGACGGAGGACTTTGATTTGATTAGTTGAAAATAACTCATGTAGTATATTGAAATTTGTACTCGCGTTCACGTGTTAAAATAGAGCAATGTATCACACCCCTAGTAAAATAGTAAAAGAGGGGCCATGAGACTCACCTGAGCCTGAAGAGTTTATCTTAATAACTGAAATCGATTAGCCAAGAATTGAAGTCCAAAGACTTGTAACCTGAGGGTGTCCATGGCACGCGATGGTTATAAACATGAGAAGGTATCCAATAAGATTACATTGTACTTGTTTCTCCAACTAGAATGTCCAATGATTACAATTTGGTTGATTGTCTAAGTGTTTGAAAATGTGTACGACCCGTTGGTGATTGTTTTTCACAATAATCTTGATGTTTTCATATTGATTTCGAAGTGTTATGCTTGAAAAACATGTTTTACAATGTTTTTGGAATCATATTGTATAAGTATTTGAGGTTGCATAAGTTCGACGCTTAGTGTAAAAATAGTTTGAAACCTTCTGTTTTATGCGTCACTTATAGCGTCACTTGGGGGCTTAGGCGTCACTTAGGAAGTGACGCATGAATCAGTAAAATCTGAGTGAGGGCGTCACTTAGGAAGTCACACATACTGAGGCGTCACTAAGGTAGTGTCGGGTGCTAGTGTCGGATAAGGGTTCTAGGCGTCACTAGACAAGTGACGAAGGTAAGTGTTGGGAAAAAGGGGTTTTATGCGGCACTTATGCAAGTGACGCAACTTTAGGGTTTTATGCGTCACTCAATGCGACACTTAAGTGTCGCAGGAAGTGACGCTATATTGGACGGCCTAGGCAACACTTAGGTCTGATCGACGGATTTTGAGCCAAAAATGAGTTTTCAGGTTTCCGTTTGGTCCGATTCTTTTACGCAACCCTTAGATAGACATTTCAAGCTTAAAGAAACAATTATAACTTGAAAACACTAAAAAATCGAGAAGTTGCGGGTTTTGTCGGAAACTAACAACTTCGCGCGTGAGAAATCCGGAAAGATGGAAACTTAGATCGTTGCGAGGTGGTCACTTTTCTCCAAACGAGCTTGACGATTCGGGTTCGTTTCGTGGTGTTTTTAGTGAGTTTAATGGTGATGGTGGTGGTGTGTTTTGAGAGAAAAGAGAGGAAGGGAGAGAGAGTGTAGATGATGAAATGAGAAGAAAGAAGGAAAGAGGAGGGAAAGAAAGGGGGCAACGGCTGGTGGGGTCCACCGAGTGTGGGTTTCACAAGTACAAAACATCGATATATTGACTGCATGAGTTTGTTTTACCTAATCATGAAGCCCTCCACTACATAGTTTGTTAGTATTGCTATAGCGTGAATGTTAGTGTATGGTATCATATGGGATTGACAATCCCCGTCCGGTGTAGTCGCGCTACCACGACTACGGTCGAACGAACGCATTATTATTTTTTCATACGTGTGTAGATTAGGCACATGCAGGAGGCAGCCTCGCTCAGGTCCTTAAATGTGGATCCTGACACCCTCAGTTAAACTCAAACTATGGCCTCATGACAGTAGTATACAATCACTATTTTATTTGCTTAATTGTAAATCATCATACTTAAATCTTATGGTTCATAACTCATATTTCATCATTATACAAACCTGTGAGCTCACCAGCTTTTAGCTGACCCTTTTAGCATGTATTCTCAGGTACACAGCAGTAGTAGGACTGCTCAGGATTAGCTAGCTCGAGTCGCATTCAGATATCAGGAGATTCAAATGCATTTTTATATTTTGTACAATTAGATATGCCTTGGAATCTCTAACATTTAGCTTGCGAGCTTTTGTAAACAGTATAACATTGTAAAACTTTTATATTATCAATGTAATGGGTTAAACAACGCATATAGAGTCGTTCACTTTATCTTATGTGCTTTGTTTATTGATTAATAGCGCCCCGACCCGATTTGCTTCCGCAACCTGAATTTGTGGGTGCGACAGATTGGTATCAAAGCTAGGTTATAGTGAACTAGGTTGCATTTAGTGGGCCGAGACTATGACCGTTAGGCAGTATTCCCTATTAGGTATAACTGGTTCAGTGATTACATCATATAAGTTTAATTTAACATAGCCTGATCAACTATGTACAATTAAATGAAGATGATGTGAAATAAGAAACGGTTATGGCTGAATAGGATACACTAGTTGACTCTGATCTCGAGAGAACCGGGACTTAAACATGTATGTGATTAGACACTCTAGGTTATTATGTGATATGTATATATACATAGATAGTTCTAGTACACATACTATATCCTAGGCTATATTATATATGGATGATATGAATATAGGTCTCATTCTCTCTCACGCTTTGTCACAGAAAATGGCAAACACTCCTATCGAAACACCACCTACTTCGTCACGTTCTCATCAATCGGAATCACATAACTCGTGGGTAGCAAGGAGGACTAATAGTTCACCTCGAGGTAACCCCTATCCCACTCATGATACCCACAACAACCGAGCCCGTCGACTGGTTGATGCCCGCCGATGAAATTGGTTACCCGACAAACTCGCAACATGGAGAAACGAGGAAGGAATAAAACTTCCCAACGAAACCGGGGAATCTTCCAACATGGAAATCTCTCCCTACACTCGAGAACCTGCTCACTTCATTGCACCAGTTTTAGTTGTTAGGTTAAACTGCCACGAGCAACAACTACGAGATATGGACGTAGAATTACATGAGACTCGCGAGAACTGGAGACTCACCGCTATGGAGCGTATCAATCAACTCTCTGAAGATCATGAAAATACCGTTAGTAACATGGACGTTCTTCATGACCAAATGGAGGAAACTACTGAGACCATGGGGATCGTCCACAATCAAGTAATCAATAACCGAAACGAGATCTCCGTTTTACAATCAAGGCTAAATGAATGTGAAACACGCTTGCTGGAAACCGAAGAGGCGGTCAGGGTGGTTAGCAGACTTGCAAAGTCCGTTGACCGTCTCACTTCCCTGCTGCCACAACTCAATCTACACCAAGATTAATGTAGTATCTATCATGTAGCCTGTTAAGATATCTATGTAAACTCATTCGACCGGATGTAATATTCCCGACATCTTTTGTAAAACAACTAAGCTTGTAACCTTTTAGAACTCAAATTATCAATCAAAAGTCTACTTCTATTATCTTACTATGATGTTATATACTTACCACATTAGTATATACATCCATGATACCCATCATCCTGGTGCAAATTCTAATGTACCTATTATTTCTTTTCTTGAAGAATCATGCAGCCTAAGAGGAAGAGTTTCACTGATGCTGAGATTGCCGCGCTCATTTCTCGAGGTGTGGCCGAAGCCTTGGCTACAAGAGATTCACCTCGGATCACTCGCAGAAGTGATGAGACTGTGAACAATACCTCTGTCATCAAACCCTGCACATACAAAGACTTTCTGAACTGCAAGCCTCTTCACTTCAAGGGCACGGAAGGTGGTATTGGCTTAATCAGATGGATCGAGAAAATGGAGTCCATTTTTCGCATTAGCAACCTAAATTTGGGGGTGCGACACCGTCACCGTCCACCACCGTCACCACCACCACCACCTCCATCACCGTCCACCGCCACTCCACCACTACCACCACCGTCTGTGTGACCGGAGAAAAGAAACGAAGAAACGACGAAGAATTTTTTGTCGGAGAGTTGATGCGTAGTACCGTGGTTGATGAATCGGCCTACCCGGACGTAATCAATTGTGATCGTTTTTACCGCCACCACCGTCGTTCCACCACCACCGTCGTTCCACCACCACCGTCGTTCCACCACCACCGCCGCTCCACTGTCACCACCGTTTACCTCATCATCTTTACTAGCTACTATCACCACTTTATAGATCTAGATCTGAATATTTGTAGATCTAGATCTACGTTTTAGATCTGAACACTAGCTGCATCCTATGTTTTTTCTACTGCATCTTAAAATGTATTTAATGTATATTTATGTTATTACGTCATTACTATTTTATGATTTTTCAGCATTTATATGTATTTCAACAGCTCGATTTTATTTTTGAAATCGAAAAATTATAGTACATGTTCATTGCATCTTATTTTTTATAGCATTTTATGTGTTTGAAATAAAAAAAACTACTATTACTCATTTAGTGCATCTTGTTACTGCATCTTATGATTTTTTTTGCATTATTACGTGTTTGTAAATCTTTGATTTATTAATGAGTTTAAAATATTACTGTTACTTCTTTACTGCATCTTGTATATTTTGTTACTGCAGTATGTATATTTGTTATTGCATCTTACGCATATTTGCAGTTTTGACTGAATCTTTTATATTATCAAGTTTTCTAACAAAATGAATTTTTTGAACAATAATTAGGAATTCTTTATGGCAATTTTTTAAACAGGTTCAAAACGTTATCAAAATTACATTATAGTCATTGCCGCTCATTTCCCTTCCCTCTCAACCATTCCCATAACTATTTAGGATGAAGAGAGCCAAAATTAATTTACATGAGTAAATTACATTGCTCGTCTCTGTGGTTTGCACGTTATTACAAAGTCAGTCCCCGAATCGGGTATTCCTCGGAGCCAGTCCCTTGACCCGAAAATTTGTTTTACTCCCAATTCCTACTTTAAACGGGCGTTAAATGTGCTTGTTATCTCATCCCACGTGACTTGCACATGACCGAGTAAATTGCATTACCCGTACCCGTGGTTGTCCGTAAATTACATTGCCCGTCCCTGTGGTTGTCCGTAAATTAAATTGCCCATCCCTGTGGTTGTCCGCATAATACCCGACCCGAGGACTGGGACCGTAATATACGTACAACCACGGGGACGGGTAATGTAATTACGCGGCCATGTGCAAGTCACGTGGGATGAGATAACAAGCATAGTTAACGCCCGTTTGACGTAGGGATTGGGAGTGAAACAAATTTTCAGATCAAGGGACTAGCTACAAGGAATACCCAACCCGGGGACTGACTTTATAATAACGTGTAAAGCACATGGACGGACAATTAATTTGATATTTATTATTATAGCTTGAAAATTAAATGATGATTCTGATACTTGTGTTATTATTATCTTGTGACCACAATCAGAATATTAGTAATATTATGATTATATATTTATTTATTGAATAGTAAGAAATTTTTATTAGATAAAAAAACAAACGATATTAGTATTGATTAATTAATTAATTGGAGGGTAAATTACCAAAACAAAATATATTTCCTGGATCGATTGGTAAACGTGTGGATCAGAGAGATGCACGTGTTACGTGATTTGTAGAGTGTGTCAAAATACCTTGTGGTGCAAAACATAGGAATTGTCTATATAATGCTCGGTATATTCTTATTTTTTTAATACATAAAAAATATATAACTTTACCCTTTTTCTTTTTATTAAGGAGACAATGCATGTGTAAAGATTCTGCAAGGTATGGATGATGTGTACTCAAAAGTTGCAAATAAAATGGGAATAATATCTTAATTATTTTATTTTTTAGAAAAATATAAAAAAAATATTATTGGCTTTTATTATGATGATATATTTAATATTTTCTTTTACTTCCTAAGAACGCAGAGTGCTTGTATTTAAACTCCTTTCTTTAAAATATCATAGAAGAAGATTTAATTCTCATAAACAGACATGAATGGATGATGAATAATTAATTATATCTTATGATCTTCACTATTATTATTATGTAGCTTTTCATGGGTCCCTTGTGATTTCGCTGGTCATTAGTGAATTCGGTTAGCTTGCAGTCATGGTTTCCATCAGTGACTAATGTTTTATTTGCATAATTTAGAGTTGTTTTCGGCACACATTAACAATTTCTAAAGGTGGTTTATGATACTTTCCAACTGTTACATGTAATATGTGATGAGTGGTTCGGAGTTGGACCTGTAAGAGAGGTGAAATTGTAATGGTCGCCGTAAAAAATATAAGGTTATGTGCTCTATGCTTATTGGTTTCTATCATAGTTTAGTGTGACTCATTTTTACTATGCGAGGGGGAAAAATAAAATACATGCGTTACTTTTTTATTGGAGTCGCTTGTCTACAGAAAAAAGAAATTGTTTGTTAATTAGTTTAGCCCAACCCAATAAAACAGCTCGTTTTCTATATTTAATACTTTCCTCACATCATTTGAAAATAAATCAACGGTTCGGATGGTGCGTATCTTATTGGGCTTATAATAAACACCTCCATTGGGCTCGTGTTAAAGTCAGCCCATCAATTTATACGGTCCCAAATCTGGTCTACCGTTTCTACCCAATCTGGTGTACACTGAGCATCATACTAATCAAATAAGATTGAAGTGAAAATGGCTATGAAATGTGGAAGGAAGAATCTGAAACGAGCTGTTAATGATGAGACGTTAAATCTTCAATCAGGCCAAAGTATTATGCAAGTTGTTTCTCTACGAGGCAACAATCTAATCGAGGTATAACCTTCCATACTTTGAATTAAAGTCATCACTTTAGATTAGAGCTGGCAAAATAGGCGGGTTGGGCGGGTATGGGCTACGGGTCAAAACGGAAGCGGGTATAAACGGGCTCGGGTTTAATTGGATACAAACGGGCTATTCGAAATTTTCATAAAAAAATGTTCTAATTCACTAAAATATATATATTTTCCAAAATAAGTTAACATTTTTAAGTATATAATATAAAGAATATAACATGATGGTCACCCATTTAGACTCATTCATGATTTGAGTTTTACCCAATTAAGCCAATTATCAAAATTTCTCTAGTCCATAAGAACCCAAACTTTATGTCATTATAGCAAATAGGCAGAATTTGCCAGCATTACTTTAGATCACCCATTTATTCATCACTTTTGAATCGTAGTTTTTTTTAGTTAAATACGTGATAGCTTGATTTCACTGGATAATTTGAATACAGGTGATTGATGCTGAAGGGGAAAAAGCATTGGCAATTTTCCCAGCGAAATTTCAAAAAAGCATGTGGAAAAACGAGGTTTGAATTACGATGCTACTTGGATTCCGTCTACTTAATAGTTTACAGGATATAGGATATGTATGTATATGTATATTCTATATGACAAGTATATACTATATGTAAGTATATAGCAACGATAAGACACCACCATAACTCACGGTAACCCCTTCTTGAAGCAAAAAAAATTAAAAAAGCAATTTAGTACATGTTTTCTCTCTCGCATTTACCATATCTTTTCTCAAACTGAAATAGTATGGTATTAGTGAAGGGCTATAAGTTAGTGTACAATGTTGCAGGTAGTTTTGTTGTGGTTGATGATAGTGGGAGGGAGGAGGCTGTTGAGTCTGGAAGTAAAGTGGTGTGTGTTGTTCTTCAAGTTCTTTTTCATGAACAAGTCAAAGTGTTACAAAAGTCTCCCGAATGGTTAGTTTCTACATTAATGTACCAAGTTATTTTGTTTTTTCTTTTGGTTCAAGATGGCCGATCCATCATAAGTTGTTGACTAGAACCTAGTTGCTTACATTCCTAAAGGAAATACTATTGATTTATTCTTGTCCTCTTTGATTACTCTCATTTTCTAAAGGACTCGACTCTATATCTGCCAATAAATGCAGGCCTGAAATCTTTAGATCTGTCACGGTAGACAGTTCTAATGGGAACTCTGAGGAAAACCTTTTAACTACGCATGAAAAATGAGGAGTTGAATTTTAGTGAAGATGATGATGGACTGCCTCCATTGGAAGCCAATACAAACAGAAGAGTACACATGGTGCTGCAATCGGATACAGAGTCCGAATCTGAGATAGAAGATTCTTAATCTTGTAATTTTAACAGTATGATTCTTGTTTTACATTTTTTTTGTCAAGTAGATATAGATTAATGATTCTGGTCTATATGCATCATATTATTTTCTTCATATTGCACCAAGGAATTAAGTAACCAATATAAAAATTTGTCAGCTATGATCCATTTAGTTTTACTTGTCTTCTTTATACTCTTAATTTTGCATATCATCATCGATTCCATGACTCCGTATAGACAATTCTACATGCCTACAGATATATTGTAACAGTTTTTTATATTATGAACGTACTCAAATTGCACATTATCAACATGTAACATTTGTTTTTGGCTTAATTGAAGATAAAATTTTGAAATACTAAACTGTAATAACTACATTAAATACAATTAAAAATACTATTAAATTTAAATAAACTTGAAATTTAAAAAGAAGTCTCTGTGGTTCAAAATTACACTCACAATCCCTGTATTTACTGAAATGACTATTCTACCATCACATGCATAGCACATGTCAATAATTAACGGAGAAAACTAACGGCCGTTAGTGACAAGGACGACGAGTGCAAAATTAGCAACCACAGAGATGACCAAGGTAAAAAAAATTGTGCAAGAACGACCAGTGGAATTTTGAACAAATCACATGGACAACGAGTGTAATCTTTTCTAATATATGGAAAAAATATTAGTTGAAACAAATGTTACTATCAAAATATTTGGTGGGAAACTTCCAAACTTAAGCATATATAAGGGTACCTATGTCTTTTTTATTTTGATTGGATTTTTTTTATAGGAATAAAATAAATAATTTTTTAAAATAATATTGACAGAATTTGAGGAGGGTAGTCAAAAGGAGGTGAGGGGGAATAAAAAGGACGCCCCGACACAGCTCGGTTTTACGAGCGTAGTATGTTTAAAGAACCCAATTTAAATTGTCAAAGAAATGATTTATGAGATTCAAGAACCCAGATAGATTGTCAAAAGTGACATTAGGTAAATAAATATTTATTTATTTGTTTATTATTTTTGTTCAAGACATAATAATCCTTTTTATTAATTTTTGTGTTGGTTAACAAGTAATTGGGCCTAATCAGGGTTGAGGTCAAGAAAGGCCCAAAAATCATGACATGTAAACTTCAATGCTAATGCTAGAGCTTCTAAAAGAAAGACACAATGGAATGGGCATGCCGAAATGACGCCGTCGCAATCCGTACAAACGCATAAATTCCGGCACGGTAATAACACCATCGTCTTCTATCTTATGCTCCTCTGGCTCTAATCAATCAAACATATTATTATTCTTTTTCACTCTCTGCTCGTCTCATAATCAGGTATCGTCTTCTCATTCTCCTGTTCTGCCTCTGTTTTTACCATTTCTCTGATAGTTAGGGTTTCTTAACCCTATTGTTGGCGCCAAGTTCTGTGTTTTATCTTATGTGGAGATACAGATGATAATTAATTAGACATTTAATTTATTATTTTATTAAAATTATCAAATTAAATGTAACTTATGATTCCACTCTACGGAGGATAAGTGAATACTTGTACTTGTTGTAAGATTACATTGAAGTTCTTATTTGTTGCAGTTATGAGATTATATGATACTCAATTTTTTAGCCAAGTGTTCATTTTCATAGTAACAGTTATGAGTCTTTGCTATTAATCATGCTACCTTTCGTACTTTTGAGCTCCAAAATAGGTATTTAATGATGTTATTAATTTACTCATCCTGTTGATATTGGATTCCCTTATGTTTCTTCTTTGACGCTCTCTTATTGTATGTTGGTGTTGGACCAAGCAGACAAGTCTGAATTTATTTTTCTTACAATCAACCCATCATTTATACTTTCATTCCACTTTCTTCATAATTGCAAAAACGTGCTAATCTTGCATTTTTTTTAATTCACTGAATCGAGGTGAAATGCGTTGATTTGGGTTGCGTTTTATTTCATATGGATGCAATTGGCGAAATAAAAAAATACTAGCTGAGAGGGAAATGGGTCCAACCGGTTGAAACTTGAAAGTCACCCAGGTTTATCTTAAAGCATACAGCTTAACTAAGTCTTTTTGTTCAACTATTTGAAGTTTTATTGTTTTTTTGGTAGTTGAACACTCATACTTAACGCATTGAATATATAATTCTGTTTACAATAATGGACAAAATAGTGTGTGTGGATCAAATTAAACAGGGGGCTTTGAACTAATTTAACAGTTTTGACCCGTTACCAAACCACCCATATATCCACCAAAAAATTTGTCAACCAGATGTCCAGACCCGTTAGACATTGTTTGATTTACTAAATATATATGATTATTGATTATCTTCTTGAAACAGATATGGTGATTCCCCCACCAGTTAAGGCTCACAGAATAACAAACTATTTAAAACCGTATCTCTTGAAGATGCACTTCTCAAACAACTATGTGAGTGCCCAGGTGATTCATTCACCAACTGCAACCGTTGCCTCTGCCGCAAGCTCACAGGAGAAGGCTCTTCGAGAAGCCTGGAAGCAAACACAACAAAGCACTAGAGATGTTTCTGCTGCTGCCAAGATTGGGAAACTTTTAGGTGAAAGGCTGCTACTCAAAGACATCCCAGCCGTATCTGTTGTCTACAAAAAAAATCAAAGGTATCATGGTAAGGTGAGAGCAGTAATAGATTCTGTAAGGGAAGCAGGTGTGAAGCTGCTTTAAGTTGTCTTGCTCTTTTATTAGCTTATACAACTGTTTATCTATAATAAAATGAAAGACGAGCCATTTACATTGGATTATCTGTAAGTTTATGTGCCACTTGATTACTTATGCATGCCAATATCGTTTAGTACAATTCTAAAATGCATCAGTGGAAGCCGATGCTAAGTGCTGACTGGGATTTGCTTAAGAGGAGCTATTTGCCCGATTTACTTTATTACAGGATTCATATACATGCTTTTGTTGGTTCAGTAAGGTAAGTGTAATCCTTGTATAAACTTAGACAGAGATAATCCTTTACTAGATGATAAAGGGTGTATCTTTTTTATCGAAAGGTAGTAATAACTGTATTAAAACTTAAATTGTCAAAAAATACATCAGGTAGTCGACCTATTATATAAGCTAAATCATCCTATTACACCATTCTCCAACTCAATTTAATTCTGTTTACCTCCCACGCCTATATACTGGAGTATTGAATATTATTCAATACGACTACATGAAGCTAACCCATCAAAAGTTTGTTTTTTATTACTGCAAGCGCAAACCATACCAATTAGAGCACGATGAGCGCCCCCATTATTCTCAATGTTTTTGGTTCAAAAACGTCGGAGTCCGGCGTTTTCCGCTCCGGGCCGGCATTTTTGACCGGCGTTTTTCACCAAAATTATACCCCAAACGTTGAAGCAAGCTGCGTTTTCGATTTTTTTATTATTTTTTTTTTGTTTCTTCGAGGAAGCAACGGATATATATATATATATATATATATATATATATATATATATATATATATATATATATATATATAAAGGACGTTGGATATAGCCGTTTTTTTGGCATTTTATATATATATAGTTTTTTTCAAATTTTACACTTTCACTCTTTAAATACCCACTCAAACTACAACCATTTTTCATACCTCAAAACTTATATTCTATCTACTTCTTCAAACTAACAAAAAAAAATGTCTCAACACCCAAACAACCCATTCAACCTCCAATCACAATGGAATCCTTTTCCACCAAACTACAACCCGCAAACACAATCATCTTACACCCCAAACAACCCACAAACGCCACAATCATCTTACAACCCGCAAACACACGTTTCACCCAACCAATTACCGCCAATAGCATCCGATAGTTACCAAGAGTTTTTGTTATGGAAGCAAAGTCAAGTGGTGCCGCCATTGGAGCATTCGGTTGAGGCCGAAACACCCACCTCATCTCGGCCCAAAAAATCCAAAGAAAAAGTGGTTGACTCACCGAAGGAAAAGAAAAATTTTACGGTACGCAATCTTTGGACGTCCAAAGAAGAGCTACTTTTAGCTAAATGTTGGATATGCATTTCCGAAGATAAGAACCGCGGCATCGATCAAAAACACGATTCATTTTGGTACTTGGTGTTGGACGAGTACAACAAGCGTGCGGATGTTGAAAAAGTAGTCCGACGGGAAAAAGACGCATTGTCGTCTAAGTGGACTTTTTTGAACAATCGTTGTAACAAGTATGGAGGAATCGTTGAGAGGTTGGGAAGACAAAGACATAGCGGTGAAAAAGATGAAGATTTTAGGTTGCGGTGTTTGGAGACTTACCGGGATGAGGCGAATGCGCCTTTCCACCACGAGGTCGCTTGGAATTTTTTGAAAGACAAGCAAAAATGGTTGGTACCCGACGCGGTTGTAGTCCGCCGTAGAAACAAGCGAAGGGAGACGGTCGACTTGGAAGATGTAGCAGTGGATTTGGAGAATGACATGGAGAATGAAGAAAACCCGAATGCCGCCCTTTTTGGTGATGATGTACACCCGCGGCCTCCCGGAAAATCAAGACGGGCTAAAAGTGCCAAAACATCTTCCGACTCTTCTGCTAAAAGTAGCACGCCTTCTTTTGATGAGTCGATCACAGCAAACTTTCAACAATTGACTGAAACCAAAGCTAGTGTTTATCGTACCCGAGATATCGTCGAAGCAATGCGGGTTCTGAAAATGACAACGGATGGTTTATCCGAAGATGACGCATGGTTTCTTAACATGGAAAAGGAGAAGATTCGCGAGAAGTTCGGTTGGAAGCGACCGGGTTGGGGTGGTGGATCGGGTTCGGGTGGTGGATCGGGTTCGGGTGGTAGCGAATGATTATGTATTTTGAACTTATCGTATTTGAATAATATAATTTTAGGAACTTTAATTATGTATTTTTAAGAACTTTAATTATGTATTTTTAGGAACTTTAAATTATCGTATTTGAATAATGTAATTAGGATTTTTAATTATTGCATGAATGTACTTTTTAATTTAATGTAATTTATTTTTATTTTGTATTATTTTTATCTATTTAATTTGTTTTTAAAAGAAAAAAAACAATAAAATAATCACAATAACACTAAACTTAACACTGAACCTCAAGATTAACCATTACCCCACTTTTCTGCTTCAGTGTTATTGTTCAGTGTTATCAATAACACTGAACTTAACACTGAAACTTCATCAAGCACTCCTCGTGCTCTTACAGTTCCATGTACTATATCAGCACCAGTGATGGATGTATTTTATACTTGTGTTTATTGTTTCGTTATGTTTAAACTTTACACATTTTACTATTGTATGTGTCAAATTTTAAAATTTTCTTATGTATGTATTGAACTTGTAAATATCGTATGTTGTATGTAAACTTTCTATTTTTGGGTAAAGCCAAAATAAGAAAGTTTACCTTTTGGTTTAACCGAAAAGAAAAGTTTACCTACAATACACGATTATTATAAGTTTAATACATACAATAGAACAAAATCAAATCATACAGTAGTAAAAAATGTAAAATTTAAAACAATAAAGCCTTTAGACTTTAGTTCCTGAAACACACTTTACTATATACTCGATCCATTGATACCATGCAAATGTTCCTATTATTACCCTTTTGCCAATCCGCTCAAAGTTAAGGACCTGAATTTCCTGGAATGATACGGTTATGGAAAGAAATTTTGACCCAAAGATTTTAGTGTTTCTATTCTTCTGTATATAATCTACCTGGTTAACCAAATAAACGTTTGTTTCTATTCTTTTATACGTAACTAGTGTTAAACCCGTACGATGCACGGCTAGAATATATAATATCGTAATGTGTGGATCATCAGTTAAAAGAGTATATAAAATGTTTTAATCACATTCAACTTCATGTTGTATATACTTTATAAGGGTAATGAATAGTACAACATAGTTTTTTATTTATACACCATCAATTATACTTTAAGATGTTGTGATGTATAACTGTGTAAATCATGTTTATGGTGTAAGGTTAAAAAAACGTGGTGTACAAATCGCTTATATTTATATAATCTTTTTTGTTAATAATGAAAATAAATAGATAATATTGAGTAAGTGAGTTGGGTAGGAGGAAACTTTTATACATTATATAAAAGAAACCTTTTTTTAAACCTTTACAAGTGATATTCTATCAATTTTAACCCCTTAAAATATGAAATAAGAATGACAATCATATCAATAGTGAACTTTTTTTAGCAGAAAAAAATTGTCTTATAATTGTTACATTTTCGTTTCCAGTAGTTATAATATGCTAAGGTTGCAACAATTTGATGAACAATATGTATGTTCATAATTTTGGAAAACATAAATTGTAACAATTACTATAACAATTTAGCCGTTTTAATGAATAACTATGTGCATATATATGTACAAAACATAAATCATTCTATAGCGATATAATGTAATGTACAAAATAGATAAACGAGATATTATATAGATTTGAAAAGTAATATAGAAATTATAAAATTACACGTCTTACCATTCGCATATTGAATTGTAATTGAGTTGTGTTAATTATACTAAAATTAAATTGGTTAGAATTCTAATTTTAATAATTACCTTATTAAATAAAATTAGTAAATATATAATGTCGTAATGTGTGGATTAGAAGTTCAATTAAAATATAAAATGCTTTAATCAAATACAACTTCATATTGTATACACTATACACTTTATATAAAGGTAATGATTAATACATCATAGTTTTTTTATCCGTACATCATCAATTATACGTCTTACCAATCACATATATTAAATTCTAATTGAGTTGTGTTATTAAACTAAAATTAAATTGGTTATAATTTTAATTTTATTAATTACCTTATTAAATGAAATTAGTTATAATATAAATTATAATTAAATATTACCTTATTTAGAGTAAGAGTGTTAGGAAAATCCACATCATCAAGTTGTTTTATATGGTGATGACATATATTATGTGTATGATGTGGCATGAGTAAATATTTGACAAATAATGAAGGGTCTCCTCCCTTAGTTATAACTAGTATTAAACCCGTACGATGCACGGCTAACATTATAAAATGTCGTAATATGTGAATCATAAGTCAAAATGATATATGAAATGGTGAAAACTTTCAGATTATAAAAAGAAAATTTTTTTATTGGTATTAGTGATACTTTATAAATTTTAACCCTTCAAAAATGAATTAATAACATATTTTTCCTACAATATATCAATGAAATGGGAATGTTAAAAAAGATGTGTATGTTATAAATTTGACATTTTTCTAGCTAACAAAAATTGTCTAGTCATTATGACCTTTTCGTTTCCTATAGTTATAATATATTAACCTTGAAACAATTGATAAACAATGTGTCCGTTAATAGTCTTGGGAAAAATAAATTATAAAAATTACTATAACAATTTAGACGTTTTATTGAATAAGTAATGTACATATATATGCACAAAATATAAATCATTCTACAACAATCAAACATATACCTACATTATATAGATTTGAAAAGTAATATAGGATTAATAGAAGTATACGTCTTACCATTCGCATACTGAATTGTAATTAAGTTGTGTGAGATTAAAAAAATAGAAAAAAACTCTGTAAAAATAGATGATGACCTTGATCTGCCTATCCATAAAATTTGTATTCAGTTTACTAAATAATAGAAATTCAATTCCCTTAATCTGTAAGATGATAATAAAAAAGTTTCAAATTAACAAAACTTTAATGAAAGATATAATTACATTAAAAGTAAGTTCTCATAAATTACTAAAAGTTTATTTATTTATTTTTTAAAAAAGAGAAAGTTAGAGAAAGTTAGAGGAATAAGAGTTAAGATTAAGATGAAAAAACTAAAAGATTAAAATTAGAACGAAAAAATAGATTAAAGGGTGTCATGAGTTTGGACTATAATAAAAAGTTATAAGTGTTATTATACGACACATTATTTTGAATTAAAATAGTATGATTTAATTTTATTAATCACCTAATTAAATGAAAATAGTTATAATATAAAATTTAATTGAATATTATCTTATTTGGAATAATGGTGTAGAAAAATCCACATCATCAAGTTTTTTTTATATGGTGATGACACATAAAATTTGTATGATGTGTCATGTGTATATATTTGACAAATAATTAAGGATCTTATCCATTAGTTATAAAGATTGAAGATAGATACCCGGTTACCAACATAGATGTTTGCCACATCTTTTTACACATAATCTACCTGGTTAACCAAATAAACGAGTTTTTAACCAACTTCTTGTGTTTTCAAAACATAAATACCAAAACATTGTCGTGTAAATAATATTTGCCAACTAACTGCTGTGTGATTTGTTTTTTCTTCTTTATTGCAAAACAACATTTTGTAGATTTTCCCGGGGCCCCTCAAATATGAATCATTGCGAGTTACCGTACACCAACTTTTATTTTATTCTTTTCTCTTAATTACTACAAAAAAGGTAAGAGAAAACTTAGATTGTAAAAATCTTAGTTACTCTCTTCGTCCCAAAATTATTGTCCACAGACAAGAAATACGCAGTTTAAGAAAACATAATTATTACACTGTACTTTTCTGTACTATGACAGCTTTACCCTTACTTTTTACCTACATTTTCTAACATACATATAAAGTAATGGTATAATAGGAAGTTTACTTAATTATACCATACTACTTTTGAAAATGGACAATTATTTTGGGACGTTCAAAAAGGGAAACATGGACTATAAATATGGGACGGAGAGAGTACATAATAAATAATTTACTGATGCGAAAACAACTCACGTACGCATATTTTGTTTTGTCTGTTTTTATATATGTTTTATTTATCGATCTAAACTTTACCTTAAGTATATATTGTATATAAAGGAAAATGATTTAGAGACCTAAATATACAAACCTATATCTATAACCAAATATATGATTCGTAGATGTAAAATTTATTGGATGAAATTAAGAAAGAAAAAAATCAACCAATGAAATTTTTTGTCTTTCAGGTTTATATGATTAGTTCTATGTAATATTACTCATGTATAAATTCACAAATATACTGAGAGTACTAATGAATATCTACGAAGAACTACTCTTCTGTCGGCATTTTTATAAGTACTTTTTGAGTTATATTCTTATTACAATCTGACGAATCTCATAACTATAAGACGAAATAATATAAAATAAAATTGTGCATTCACTACTTTAACTACATAAATAAATAAAAAAGGCATTAACTACATGTTTATGCTCGAAGAGATTAATATATATAATGCTTAATTTAATGAAAAAGTATAATAAAATATAAAAATTATGCTAGCTAAAACAAAATTTAAATTATATAGTCATTTAAAAGTTCAATATTTTAAAATTTTCGTAGTTATAAAACTATAAAATATATCCTAGGCCTTTTAGTAATGCAGCAACAAAATATTAATAAAAAGGTAAAAAAAAAATTAAAGAAAAATGAAAGAAGTTGTTCTTTGCAAATCCACGTGTAAATATGGTAAAGAGAAATTTGAAAGTGTCATATAATTGCAAATATAAATTAAACAACAAGTATTTGGTAATTAAAGTTATAAAACACAATAGATCTGTCAACAACTCCCAAATAAACGCTTGTCTCCACCATTCGTACACTCTTTCCCATATAGTTCATCAAGTCAATCGGCTCTTAAAACGTAGATCAAGTAAATTGATCAAAATCACTCATAGCGTATTTTATTTTATGATGCATAAAAGGATTTAATTAAATACGTTTAAAAGTTTATAATGTTATTCAATTAATTGAATATTATTTTGCTCACTATATTATAATAAAACATTCATAGCTTAACATATTAATCAAAAGTTGGTTACATTTTCGCCGTCCAATTTGGCTCTTAGGTGGCGGGTGACATGGATAAATTGATTAACCGGTGCCACATAAGTCAAAATCTGGTTTCAAATTAATGACTACATACAATATAGGTGCTTATTAACTTTGATACATACAATAGAATTTTTCAATGATGAGTATTAGGTGCATACAATAAGATTTTGTGATAAGTTCAATACATTTTCAGACCATTAACCTTAATAAGTTAGAAGACAATATGATGCAACTTATATAAGCCTATTGTACAACTACTTTACTGATTGCATATATACATTTATTATTTTCCATTTTTTTCTTCAAATTTAAATTATATATGTAGGTTGTGTATGACAAAACTAGCTAAAGATGAAATTTAGGTATCGGAGAAACCCCAAACCCTAACCCCTAAACCTCAAACTCTAAACCCTTTACAAAACTTTAAACCCTACTAAACCCTAAACAATAAACCCTACTAAATCCCAAACCCTACTGAACCCTCAACCCTAAATCCTATAAATTAAATGTTCAACCAAATATTAAAACATGTGTAGTAAAATGTGAAACACACCCAAAAATGAAGAAAAAAAACTCGTCGAAAGTATGCCTTTGAGGGATGGCAAATCGAAGAGGATAAAACGCTGAATCTAATGGTGCAATTTTCATAATTTTTGATTTGTCGTTTGTGAGATATTTGAGTTTGAGGGTAAATGAGTTTTGTACATGTGAAACATTATCTCTGTACACATGACACAATTTGATTGGTGCTTTCATTCTTTCAATTATTCTTATAAGTATACACTTATTTGAGATAAATTAAGATAACAAAGTTGACATTTGCATTGAGACGGAATTAATACTTGTAAAAAAGAGTAATGATACATGGTTATACGTACATAGACTTAAAGATGTGCCTGATTTTTTTGATTAATTGAAATTTTTGTATATCTCTTTCTAATAGTATATAATTAAATTTTCATATCTACCAAGCAAGTTCATAACTCTTAACTCTTTAAACTTATATTTAGTAATAGGAATTTTAACCTATCAATAAAAAATGTTCAAACTCAAAATAATTATATTGTGCCAGGTAAAGCTTAATGATACCGACGAATTTTTATATTATATTTATGTAAGCATGTAAAATTGGTAGGCCTTACATGAAGTCATGAACTGTTTCAGGCTTTTCAGCAATTATTATGTGAGTATGCCTTACACAAACTGGAACAATATATATCAATTAATTAATAACCGTAATATAAATATATCGACTGTACAAAAGTAAAAAGGACAAAAGAAAAGAGCTAAATAATGAAACGTAGTTATATTATGGTGCACGTCTTAAACTTTGATACTTCTTGACATGACAAAAGTATAATCACACCTTTAAATCTTGTAATTCTTTTTTTTTATACATGAAATTTATCGAGAAATACTACGTCGTAATTCATTAGTTTGTGGAATGTCAGGTAAACGCGTTCATAACTTGATTAGATATTAAAATTTTCAAAACCCTAAATGGATACATGTAAAGTTATGTAGCTTAAATCGAATTAGGTAAAATATTATTTTTTTCCTAACTTTTGTAAGATAATTTTTTTATTACTCATACCTTATCAATAATACTACATTGAATTCAGAAGAAAATAAAAGTACATAAGCATACAAATATTTTTGGACACGTTGAGACAAAACAGAAAGTTTTTTTTGTCGATACTGATATGAAATTTCGAACTCATAATTTCTAGACATATAAAGATGATGATGATAATTAATGATAATAATAATAATAATAATAATAATAATAATAATAAATAGAAACACATATTAGTTGAAGCTTATATAGTTATATTAGGGTACCTATGTCTTTTTTTATTGGATTTTTTATAGAAATAAAATAATAAAAATAATATTGACAGAAATTGAGAAGGGTAGTTGATGAAAACAATTAAAATGGTTGGTATTGTACATTACAACCCATTTGAAATGGGCCTGAATTCAGGGAAGACTTTGTACATTGAATAATGTCATGTGGGTTGGCATGCCTTACAATTTTCTTTTGCTTGTTGCTGCCTCGTCTTGTCTTGCCTCTATTATTTTCACGCAACAATGTTATAAATTCCCACCTGCCTCCTTTAACTGACTCGTATTCATCGATCCAGACCCGTGGCCAAAATGGTATTACACGGGCACCTAACACGTTCATAATGCGACGTAGCAGCTTAAGATAGTGATCTGCCAAATTGATTTGATTTATCCTAACCAAGTAAATCTTTTATAATAAAACAAGTTTCTTGTTGTTTTTGATGGGAATTGAACTCTCGACGCATATTACAATGGGTCGGGTGATCAAGTCGGGTTAATCCTCTAAGATTTTGCGTTACATGAGACATGATATTTCGTGTTTCGCATGCATAAGTTAGGTACCATTTATTCAATTCATCTGCGGTTTTGCGGGTCATGCTTTTTAAAATCTGAACCTGATTTTTGTTTAAGTCTGTATGAAACGGCGTTTTACCCTAACTACATCAAAAAATAAGGATATGTGTTTGAAGTCATCATAGTTATAAAAAAACAGCATTATATATAATCATGTTTGCACATATCATCATAACATAAACTTTACCACACAAACTAAATGTGACGTTTAGAATATTCAAATATTCAAGATTGTTCTCACATAAATCATCATACTAGTAATGAAAGATTATTATTATTATGTATATAATTATATATGTATATGTATACAATAATTAGCAAAGGCAAAACGAGTTTAGTTGATTAGGAATACGTTGTTTTCATAAACTTTATTTATTTGGAAAATGTTATACTCCGTATATTTTAGTAAAATGCATGCCACACCCCTTCATGTCAACATTGTACTACAAGTCTCGAACACTAGTGTCACGCTTCAACTTGTACCGTCGTTAATTAATACATACAAAAGATGTAGCATGACATGACTAATTACAATGTTTTCATTTTCATTATATATATATTTGATGGAAACACACCCCTTTGTAATGGTTAATAATTACAGTCGAAACTATAGACAATCAACAGATATATACTTTATGATGCTGACATCAATCATCAACAAAATCTAACGATCCCACGTCGACCAAGTATAAGATTGTTTAATTTGATGGTTTACAAATCATCTCCTCTGATAGACTGACTTTTGAGAGTGAGTTATATACTTCGACTTATGATTTGATGCGGACATAACATGTTATGTTCTAATGAAATAGGTTCATATCAATTGGAATCAGCGTTAGCCCAATCTTTCAAGGTTCTAATACCTCGAAGTGGTGGTTTGGACCCGAAAAGAGAGGTGCCAATTTTGACCAACATAGTCGTGATAAACACGAACGTTGACTTTTGAAAGTGTGAGGTATTATTACAATCCAACATCCGTCAAGGATAAGATTGGTTGGTGGCTTATAGTTTCATATCAATTGGTATTGGAGTCATCCCCATCTTTCGAACACAATGGTTTAATGTGGTTATATCCGATCTCAAACTTTGAGATAGATTTAGTCCAATGGACCAGATCATGGAATTTTATTACTCTTTCCGTTCCAAAATAAGTGTCTCATGTCAAAATGCACACAGTTTAAGGAAAGTCACTATCTACCAATAACATCTTATCTTTATCCACTAAAGTCTTTTTTGATTGGCTGAAAGAGAATCTGGACACTTATTTTGGAACGTCCTAAAATAATAAGTGAGACACTTATTATCGGACGGAGGGAGTAGGAGGGAGTGACTTTGGAAACAATAAAACATCAATTTTGGCCAACCTACTCCAACATGATCATATTATTTGTGAAAAAAATCCACTGGAATCACATCATTTTCAACTCAAACTGAATTTCTTATTTAAGCTTCACAATCCCAACACAATACTCCCTCAATCCCACTAAATGTCTACATTACTATTTTTGTTAGGAAAATGAGTGGTAGACCTAAAACTGTAAAGCAAAATATAGACCTAATCAGGAAAGTGTATGTGAGAAATTAATTGGATTAAATTAGGATAGAGAACAAATTCAATCAATCAGAAAAGTAAGTTAATTTTTAGGTCTATCTAATTAGTCATATATAGCATTACTCAGTAGGCTATCCAAATAAATGTACATTTTCATGTTTCAACCAATCGTAAGATATTTTATTAAATAGATTTGAAAATAAATGAACGGTTGCAATTCTAACCACTATAACTCTACATTTTTGATTTATATAAGTATAGGTATGTACCATCTGATTCTCCAACAACTATTTGCAGTGTAGTACGTTCTTTATAAATTGCAACAGTTTTTCTGATTATCCATTTTTTTTTTATTCTTTTAAGATAATAAGTATTTGTGTTGTTGATGATTAGGGAGTACAAAAAGGTGAATGTTTCTAATTTTCTATAGATGCTTTAATTTTCAATGTTCATAACCCCATGGAACAGTGGGATGAACATGCAAAATTGCAAATGGCCTGACTACGCTTTACAGTTTACACCACACCACCATGAAATTTATCACTTAATTAAGACGAGTTAACATTTTAGGATGAATATTATTATAACTCAATAATATCAAACGTCGTTTTTGAGTTGACAAAGATATCCACATCAAATTATATACGATTACTTATGTTAGCCGACTAAATTAATTTTTAAATTGACACATTTTTTTGGGGGTCAGAAGGCGTGATCTCCTCTCACAAAGTAGTAAACTAATAATACAATTGTTTAAATATAATAATGCATAAATCATCTCACAAAGAAGAAAGTAAAGATATTATCTAAAACTAAGCAATGTTTATCTCTCACAAAAACTTATTGGTTTTGTTAATGGAAGCCCTTAGAACCTTCATTAAGTTGTTTGAACATGCATGAAAAAGTTGTACTTAAAGTAAGTTCACGGGGACAAATTAAAATTCAAGGGGACCGAGATCTTTTTATTTTCAAAGTAGAAATTTTTATACATGTTTTAACGTCTTAACATAAACCCTTAGGGCTCTCGTTATCAATTTCCAAAACTTATTAATGTTTCATGTTTTCTGGGAACTTTCTTTCTTCAAGATTAGTACCAACTTTAAACATATGACACAAATTAATGACACATTCTTTGAACCTCCATTAAAGCAAAAGTTCCCACTACAGAGGTAACATTCAATGACTCACTTGAAGGAGTAAAATAGAATAAAAAAATTAAGATCACAAAATACATTTAAAGTTTGGTACCAAGATTATGTCCTTTTAGACCTTATACAAGGTAACATTTTTATTTATTTACTTCTCCCAATTAGACCACTCCCTATAATTCCGTCGCAGGGAGAAAGACAGATCGTCCAAAAAGGATGCCCTAGACAATCCCCATTTTACGAGCGTAGTATGTTTAATTTTAAAGAACCTAAAATAAATCGTCAAAAAGTGATTTAGCAGATTCAAGAACCCTAATAACCCAAGTAAAATGTCAAAAGTGACATTAGGTAAATGAATATTTATTTATTTTTTATTAATTTTTTCTTCAAGACATAATAACTCATCGATGATCATTATCATTTTTTACTTGTGCCAGATTCCAAATTTTCTGTTTGTTAACAAGTAATTGGGCCTAATCAGGTTTGAGCTCAAGAAAGGCCCAAGAATCATGACATGTAAACTTCAATGCTAGAGCTTCTAAAAGAAAGACACAATGGGCATGCCGAAACGACGCCGTCGCACTCCGTGCAAACGCATAAATGCCGACACGGTAATAACACCACTGAGGCAACTCGTTTCCCACAAGCTTTACAACCGGGTCCACTCGCTAACACAACTCGTTCCGGGTCAATATACGCAGACTCGCAATCCTCCGCATCACCCCCGGCGCATCCTAGACCTAACTCATCCTCTTGTACTAAACTACGCCTCCCGCTCACAATAGCATCCTGCAGCTGCGATTGCAACGCCGCCGCTTCTGCTTCTTGTGCCCTTGCTCTCGCTTGCCAAGCCTGCGCCTCCATGCTAAGATGCGCAGCTCGTGCTTCTAGCTCTACATTGCGCCGCGCAGCTTTCTCCGCCTCCGCGTCTTTGTCTCTCATCCGCCGTGATATCGACTCCTCCGCCGTCCGGAGCAGCGCATGATAGTGCATCTGCCTTTTACTCGCTAACGTGCGCCGGAGCTCTTCTCCCTGAAAAAAATAAATGTTTTTTTCTTTTCTGTAAATTTTTCTAAAAAATAAAATTAAACCCAGAAAAAAGATTTGATTTTTTGAGATGGGGTTTACCTGGGTGTGAATAAAATGCTCGATTTCATGACGTTGGTGTGTAATCTGCGTTGATAAATCTTGAGACAATAAAGATAAAACAGAGGATTGTGAGGAAAGAGAATGTTGGTGCTGTAATTGTTGGTGGTCGTTAAAAGATAACCGAAGACCGGTGGAAACGTCGACGTTTTGATTTTGAAATTGCTGCTGCTGCTGTTGTTGTTGTTGTTGTTGATGATGTTGAAGAAGGGACATTAATTGATTCATGTCTATATCTCTTCTTCTTTTTCTTGAATCACCACTATTCACAACTATATACATAATAATACATATAAATAAACACAATTAGTATGATGAAAATGGAAACTTAACATAAATAAATTAAAATAAGAAGAAAAAAAACAAACCTGGGAAATCGGTAAATAAGATGTGATTATTATTGTTTGTTGGAGATGGATGATCAACAACAAGAAGAAAAGGCTGTGATTGTGATTGTGATTGTAAATGTATAATATTTGATGGGTATTGAGCTTCAACAGCCATTTGATAATGATTTATTGTAATTGTAATAAATAATAAATGATGATGAAACAATAAAAAGAAAACAGAGGAGGGTTGGGGTTGGGGTTGGGGTTGGGGTTGGGGTGGGGGATGATAAACGCAAACACAAAAACAGCATGAAAGAGAAGATGCCTGGAGCCTATGGGGAACACGCACTATAGGCGGAAACTTCAATTTAATTTAATTTAATAAATATATGTATGTATGTGTGTGTGAATTTGTGAAAATATGGAAATTTAATTTTGGAAATAAGTTGAATGAGAAAATAAAATACAGAATCAATTTAGAAGAAAGGGATTGACGGTGTATCATGAGCCAAATATGGAAAGTAAAATAAGGGTAAAAATAACTAAAACAAAATTATTTGAATAAGTTAAAACATACGAACATATTTAAGAGTCCGTTTGTATTTTACTTAATGGTTAAATATACATATACATATACAAATACATATACATATACATATACAAAGGTGAGTTCTTTTAAAAAATGCTAAAAAAGTAGAGAATGGAAGAACCAATAGGATTATTTCATTTCTTTACAAAATCTACTTCTTTTTTCTACCCTATTGGTTTATTATCGTATAAACCGTAAGTTCATAAATTATAAAAATTAAATATTCGGAATCAGCGCGTTTTTCTCTTCGATTAGAGATGTCATAAGTTATACTTTCGACGAATTTTTTTCTTCTTTTTTCTACCGGATTTCACAATATAATCACATGTGATTTATGATAAAAAATTAAAATTTGTTCACGATTATTTATTCATGGTATTTGCTACTTAACACGTGATTATAACTTAATATTCACCTACATTAATAGTTATAAATAAAATAAAAATTGCAATAGTTTTCATTAAAAAGCACATGTGATTGTTATTTGTACACTTAATCACAAGTGATTTGTTATATAATCACATATGATTTTGCATATAATCACATATGATTTTAATTTAAAAAATTATATTTGATGAGAAATTTACAGATATATGATAATTCATGTATGATTTCAACTTGATTTTTACTTGATTGTATAATTCTTAATCAATGATTTGAAAAATTCGTATTTTATTACTTTTTAAACACATGTGATTGATAGTTTGATATTCAATCGCATGTGATTACACCTTAATTTTTTATGTCTTAATCTCTTTACATCATCAGTGATTTGAATTTAAAGTTTAATCGAAAATATAAACGGGTGTGATTATTTTTTAGTGTTAAATCACATGTGATTTCACATTAAAAGTTTTTAAAACAAAAAAAAATGGAAAAAAAAACTTCATCGAAAGTATATCTTGTTAGATATAGAATCGAAGAGAAAAAGACGCTGATTCCGAATATGTAATTTTTATAATTTGTAGACATATGGTTTGTGAGATATTTAGATTTGAAAAAAAAAAGTAGAAATGAGTATTTGAAATGGAACAATCCTATTGGTTCCTCCATTCTCTCTTTTTTTACCATTGTATTTGAACTTCCCTCTACACACACACACATACATATATATATATATATATATATATATATATATATATATATATATAGAGAGAGAGAGAGAGTTTGGATCACATGAGAACACTTCAAAAATAAGAATGGTGGAAACACCTCATAAATGCACAACTAGCCTACAAAAATCATTAGATTAACAGTCATACATCTCAAATATGTAAAGAAAAATAAAGGCACACTTCTAAAAATGCACAAAAAAAAAAAAAATGATTGATACACGATTATCTCTATAATTGTGCATCAATCATTTTTTCAATTTTTGTGTATTTTTGAAATTTCAAATCTATTCTAATCAATTTTTCTACACATATTTGAGATGTATGAGTGTGAATCTAATGATTTTGTTCGCTAATTGTGCATTTATGAATTGTTCTTACCATTCTTATTTTTGAAGTGTTCTCATTGGAACCTTACCACACACACACACACATATATATATATATATATATATATATATATATATATGGGTTCTAATGAAAACAATGAGATAAAAAAAATAGTGAAAACACATCCCAACCATCCATCTAATCTAACTTATATATATATATATATATATATATATATATATATATATATATATATATATATATATATATATATAAGGGGTGGAGATAAAAAATGGTGAAAACACTTTTTGCTTCACAATTTTTTTAATTGTGAACTCTTTTTTTTTGGCTTCAAATGTGTTTTTAATTGTGAACCCTTATATTTTTGTTGTTTCACATAAATTTTCATCATCGTGAACCTTAATTTATTTCTTTCACACAAAGTTTTTAACCTTTTTAATTGTGAAAATTATTTTTTCACATTATTTTTTTTTACCTTTCCAATTCTAAACCTAATTTTTTGGGGATTCACTAGAAGTTTTTAACTTTTTCAATTGTGAACCTTAATTTTATTTTGGCTTCACGGAATTTTTTAACTTTTTCAATTGTGAATTTTTTTATTCAACTGTGAACCTTAATTTTTTTGGTTAACGAAAGTTTTTAAAATTTTCAAATGTGAACTTTTTTTTTCAACTGTGAACCTTAAATTTTTTTTTTTGAGTTCACGGAAAGTTTAACCTTTTCAATTGTGAACTTTTTTTTTCAACTGTGAACCTTAATTTTTTTTGAGTTCACATAAAGTCTTTAACTTTTTCAATTGTGAACCTTAATTTTTTTTTTGTTCACGGGAAGTTTTTAACTTTTTCAGTTGTGAACCATTTTTTTCAACTGTGAACCTTAATTTTTTTTTGGTTCACAGAAAGTTTTTAACCTTTTCAATTGTGAATCTTTTTTTCAATTGTGAACCTTACTTTTTTATGGGTTCACGAAAAGTTTTAAACTTTTTAATTGTGAACTTTTTTTTTTCATCTGTGAACCTTACTTTTTTTTGGGTTCACGAAAAGTTTTTAACCTTTTCAATTGTGAATTTTTTTTTTGTTTTGGGTTTACAATTTTTTTTATGTTTTTCAATTGTGAACCTTAATTTTTTTTTTAACTTACGGATTTGACTTTATTTTATTTTATATTCACAAAAAGGATTTTTTTAGTGAATCTTTATTTTTGGTGGTTTAAAAAAAAAAAAAATGTTCACAACTTGAAAAAATTGTGAAGAAAAAGTGTTTTCACCGTTTTTTTATCTCCACCACTCTTTTATATATATATATATATATATATATATAAGTTAGATTAGATGGAGGGTGTGGATGTATTTTCACTATTTTTTTATCTCATTGTTTTCACAGGATACCATCCCTATATATATATATATATATATATATATATATATATATATATTGAGACGTCCGATACATAAAAATAGAGGTAGGTTCACTACATATAACTTATTCATAACAAACATTGTATCTAACTATATATACAAATATTAAATATTAAAGAGGAGTTATTGTATAAAAATTCCCTTTAGAACACTAAAACAGTAAGAATGACATTTTTCATCTTAATTTTAACATGTATAATTTTTTTTTAAAAAAAAAGTCAAAAATATTAAAACTTTATCATCTTTAATATTAAAAATTATTTTTAAAAAATAAAAAATATATGATATACAAAATAAAGTTCTGTATTACAACTTTTACATGTGATACTGTGATGCACACTAAATTTTTTATATCTGTATCACATATTTTTAATAAACTTTTACCTCGTATTTAAAGATCATAAAATTCAAATAATTATGATTATAACTTTTTCTTTATCAAAAAAGGTTAGTTAATCTATTTGTTAAAATAAAAATGTCCTTTCATACTCTTCTCAACCTAACAATTAAGTATTCATATGTATAAACCTTCCCTAAACAATATATATGTATATAACACTTGACAAGAAAACAATAACAAACGATGCCTATGGTTGTTTGTAATAGGGTTTATTATTTCGTTATATATTAAACTTAACATCTTTCACTACTGTATGAGTTACACTTTGAAAACTTCTATCGTATATATTGAACATGTAAATATAGTCTATTGTATGTAAATGTAATTTTTGAGTAAGACCCAAATATTTACATACAATAGACCATATTTAGAAATTCACTACACACAGTTGAACAAATGAAAGTATATCGCATATAATAGTAATAAAAAGTGTAAAGTTCAATACATAACGAAACAATAAACCCTTTGTAATATAGGAAATAATTTGTATGTTTCAAATATCTGTCAAACATTTTGTGTATGATTCGTGTCGATAAATTTGAGTTGTAAATATGTAAATGATTTCAATATTCAATTTTATGTAAGCTATGTTGAGATTACTTTACAATGTAAATATTTCGACCCCAATTGTAATATTAGTTCAAAGTCCGCCTTGAAATTAAACTAAAGATGTGACTCTAATTTGGGTACACGAAGCAAGTTTCAATATATATCTAAGTCCTATATAGTTATGCCATTATGCACATAGTTTCCAATATAGTTATGACATGATGCACATAGTTTCCAAGGAATCTAAAAGTTTCAATTAGTTAGACATCCAAAAACATTTTCCCATATTTAAAAAATATTTACAAGTACTCAAACGAACACAAATTCAAACTTAAACTGATAAAACCTTAGTCCAACCATTTAGACCTAACTTAAATCAGGTTGATAACAAACCGATCACTTAGCTTGATAACAAACCGATTCCTCAGCTTGAAAACCCCCAAGGCCGTTGTGTTGACCCCCTATTTTGATTAGGGTTGGTTACTTAACTAGGTACACACTTCAAATTGACAGTTCCGTATCCTTTAATTCATCATTACACTACAACATCATTCTATTTGTCAGCTAAGCAAATATTGCTAGATAAATAAAGTTGGAGGAAATACACCGTGATATTGAACTGCACCAATGAATAGTGCTGTTATTTTTTGTGGAAGAACTATTTTTTCACAATTTATAAGTTGAAGGATCAAAAAAGAAAAATATATAATATTTTTATTGGTCAACATCACATTTGTTTTATGCTGTCAACATCATAGATTATATCCCCGTGATATCCCAATAAATGTTATATATTTTCAATTGTGTATTGTTAGAAGAAAATGAGATATTTTATTGTAAAAAACGAAAATCGAAGTAATATGTATGTTTGAACATTCAAGTGATTTAATCTTTTTGATAGTTAAATAACACATAAATCATAGAAATTAAGACAATTTAATATTCTTAAAGGGTGAATAGTTAAATGGCCACAGGGTCATTTTCACCGCATATATGGCATCTGTTTGTTAATTAACATAATAATATTCCATTTAAAAGATTTTAATTTACTTCTCTGATTCCGTATATTGTTTGATTTATTGTGTATATTTCATATTTACATCATACATTTACAAAATCTTTAATATAATCAAATCAACTCGTTTATAATTCCATCAAATAATATTCGGTATTGCTTGATGGTACTTAAAACGTGTTATAGTCACTTTTATGCAACATAAACGTGGGTTGTGATGATACTATTAAGATAATTGTATTGGAGGCTTTCTATGTCAAAGTTTTGGTAGTCATAATTCATTGATTACCACAAATGCACAATCCACTTGTGAAACACACCGAAAGATTATGACCATACATGTATACAACCACATCACGTAATCAAAGATTATGACACTTCATATGCATAACTACACCATGTGATCAAATTTCAAAACTAGTAAACATGATTAAATGCTCTTTTTTTCCATACATGTAATGTACGTATGACCCTACATGTGTCACATAATAAGTTTCATTAAACTTATCATACATGATAGAAATTAACTACGAGTACTATAAAGGTAAAAAAATGTGTTTTTTTGTTTATAAATGGATCGTTCACATATATATCGATTCTTACTTGTATCTAGCTAGGTTTTATTCAAAAATATATCTTGTGTTAGATATAGATATAATATGCCATGATGGAGCAAGTGGTGGCGCCCTAACATAGTATCTAAGACCACTCCCAATAACAGACCGAAAATGAAATCAAACTGGTCAGTTTATGAAAACTCAGCGTCACAATAGCCTTTTTCAGAAGTGATCGAAATTGACTAATAATCCAACAATAATAATGGCGAACAATTATACTGTCATTTCAATTTTTGGGTCACACATTTACCAATATACATTTATTTCTATACATTAAACAAATAACAAAACAACAAAGATTTTGTCGTCGCTCATTGCGCCAGATATCCAACTAGAAAAACTAACCGTCCCGTGTTAATGATGTCGATTGGAACTGACGGCCAAACTGACCAACCATTGCAGATGTCTAAATGGAGGTCGGTATATAATGTGTATGGCAGTAATGCTTGGCCATAGTTGTGACTATCACGATGTTATTATCATTTGTCGATCGTTGTTTGAGTAGTACTTGTCATTGTCAATGGTTGTGTTGAAATTAACGTGTCAAATCACTTATATAGGATGGACGGAAAGTATTTCATTACATTACATAGAATAAAATAAAAGCGTTGCGAAGAAACTCGTTTTTGATTTAACGTATACGTACTTGATCTAAATAGGCAAATACCAATTTAACTAATGTATATGACCTAATGACCACGATATAATAAGGTTTTAACTCAATGATAACAACAAACAATTGGTAATGACAAATTGTTTGTCTATTTGACATAAGTTGCAACTTACACATCAAGCCTCAAAACTAAAAAAGATAGTTCTACCGAATGGCTTTTAGCCTTGCAGCATGACAAAGACCATTCAACCTAGAAGTTAAGAGTTCAAACCTCACTTAAAGCAGAGAGTTGTATATAATTGTGTGTTAAATTGTTGATCATTTTTTTTTCTTTTAAAAAAAGATAGTTCTTATATATTTGGCCTTAAGTTAATATGGCTAGGGTGTTCGGCTTAGTTTAACTTATCACATTTACACAATAAGCATTTTTTTATTTGCTACACTTCTCAATTTTTAGCTTACTGACGATAAACTTTTTATTTTTGTGACGTCAAGGTTTTCAAGATTAGGCATTTTAAACTCATAAACTAAAAAAAATGTAAAACCCATCTTTATAAAAAGTTAATTAAGACAACGCCCATGTGTGGATGTTGTAGTAGAAAGTAGGGCTGACAGTTTTTGACACACAGTGAAATTCGACATTAAACCGACTCGAAAATAATAAAGTTGGGTGGAAATTTTTTAACCCGCGAACCCGTAAATTCGAAACCCACCAATCTGACTATTTTTTAGGTCGGGTTTGATTACCTACTGAGTTTTTGAGTTGACTCGATAACCGAATAATTTAAATGTAGTTAAAAATTTAGAAGTTATATTTTAATATAATAATCCGACGTGTTTAATGATGTTTTAGTATTAAATTTTGATGAATATACTAAGCGATATGAGTTTTTTAAATTTTATAACCAGTTTTATGCTTATTAAAGATACTCATATAATTGACCCGTAATTAACCCATTAACAAAAAAATGACCTAAAAATATATTGATCTCACTAGATAAAATGGGTCATTTGGATCGGCTCAAGTTGGGTCAGGGTTTTGTTTGGTTAAAATATTCAACCCGATTATGAAATTAGGTCGATTTTGGGTTGACTAACTGATCCACCAATTCGATAACCCAAATGGATCAACTCAATTCAACCCGAATTGACACCTCTAAGTAACCCACAAAGGAAAACGTTGTAATAAATCAAGGGGCAAGGAGCTAATAATTTTAAAAGTGAAGGGGTATCTCGGGTGTAATAAATAGTTATGGAGGTGGGTGTAAATATCATGTGACCGCGATTTTCTATGATGATCGATGCTCTACCATTTTTATATTTTACGGAGTACCTTCTTTTTTGTTTAAGTCTTCATTAACACCCTTTTACTTTTTATCAATTCAAAATTGTATAATTTACTTCAAAAATAAGTGTAATGTAAAGTTGGTTGTGAAGGTCTCAAATGAGAGGAACGAGAGATATATTACATTTATTGCATTTTAAGACAAATTAATTTGTAGGAAATAAAATAAAGTATTGTTAAATGTAGCCAAATATTGAAATAAAATATAGTGTTATTAAAATAAAATGCAGTTTTCATTGCATATGCCTTACCGCCCGATGTTTCACCCAAAAGTCCAAAACAATTATAAATATAATATTTCATGGAAAGTTGATGATGCGTTTAATTGATCAATATAAATTATTTGCTTTTGTTAAATAGACTAAAATTAAAGAGATAATGACATTAAAAATCATCTTTAGAAAACAATTAAATTCAAACAAATAGAAAAGATTGCGCATGTATATTTATATATATATATATATATATATATATATATATATATATATTTATATATTCATTTATGCTAATTAATAAGCTCGTATAACATATGATATTTTTTTTTTTAAATCGAACGGAACTATGTATATACATAGTTTTAAAAACTATTTCATACAAGATTTATAATTATAATCATAAACTCTCGATCATCAAGAAAACAGTTCGACAAAGATACGTAATTATGCAATAAATCGCAAATGGTTTATAGTTTTAGTTACACATATATATAGGGATCAATTTACCAAAAGGACAAGAAATCCTCAATTCCGGCCCCTAGCTACTTGCATATTGCATGGAATAAACGGATCAGTCTAAAGTTCGTAGGAGTCATGGTCAAGGATATTAATAATAGGCTTTAATTCACTAGTCCTCAAAAGTGTTTCGTGTATTCTAGACCATTATACTTCTAGACCAAAGTTTGTATCGTAGGAACTACTAGTTTTATTGTACTTATATACATAGAAATATAGTAAAAGTCATGTTATACCTGACTACTCGATCGTATCATGTTGCTTGTAAATTATTTGGTTGATGGTTAATGTCTTAATGACATGTAGTTGATATCGAGAATTGTTATCAGTTAACAAAAATAACCAACCCCCCAACTCCAATGGTTAAAGCATGGTTTAGGTGGATGACCAAATGTTTGGATAATTATAAAGTCCTTTTACCCAACTTTTGTCTCTTTTTAATCAAGATATACGATTTATTAATTAGTAGTTGTGGAAATTAAACAAATAGCTAGATGTATCAACCTTAAAATGCTTTCCACATATATAAACAAAATAAGCTTCCATTTTATATTCCAACGAATTAAAATATAAAGAAAAAAACCATACAAATAAGTAATGCATGTAGCCATGTATTATGCTTGCCATCACCGTTTTGCCCATGGCGTTTGACTTTCTTTTTATGACATTTCAAATTTTCAATTGGATATTTGGATTTGAATATGAATGCTTTTTTTAGGGGGAATATGTTTAGGTGGCTATAACTTGCACACAAGAAATAAAGAGAATCATACGATACTTTATCTTGATCAAAACCATCAAATAATTTGACATCCTTCAAGTGGTTCGAAAACGATCTTATACTTAACGATTTGTATTAGAAAAACATATCCATGCTAGAAACCAATTACAAGGTGCATTATCTTTGCCTCTGGAAATACAAGAAAGAAATTTCCGATTCTAGTATACGAGAATCTTAATTATTAGGTCTAACATCAAATGTATATGTTGATATCAAATGTCGAATGCAAATTCATCTAGATGAAGTTCGTGTATAAGCCAAGTAGCCAACCATGATTTTCCAAACGTTTTTTTTTTTAACTAAGAAAAGTCTATCTACTCCGATATGACACGTATTTTTCAGAAAGCTAGTTTACCCGTATATCACTACAAATATATACATCATATATCAACTCGAACCTGTTGATTGATGAGTCACACACATACGGCAACACATTCATTTCAGGGAGTATTGTACAAATACGTGAATTAAACCATTATCCGTATAAAGCTAATGTGTAGTTTTGGTACGAGTAACAGTTTTCTTTTTTTTCGATGATAACTTTTCTCTATATATAATTCAATCACACAAAGTAGAATAAAATAAAGTATGGCATAAAGATTTTGACAATGAGATCCTTGAATGATGAAGAGAAAGAAGAAATTAAAAGGGCATGGCTCCAATAGCTCATTATGTGTGAAAGATGGAATATATGACAAGAAAGTTGGTGTTGTGGGTGGTAGTGCTAGATGCAATTTTCCTTTACATCAACAAGGATATTTGCTTTTAACTTAAGAATTGGAGGAGGTAAGATTGTAAGAATGCAAGAAAAAGAGATAAACCACCAAATAAAAAGAAAAAGCAGAGTGTTAAAGGGTAAAGAACAAATGCATATTTCATTTGAATTTATGTTCATTTTCACCTATTCCTATGTTTTCATTTCTTGTATACACTTTCTAATTTAGTGTTACATGTAATACAAGAAAACTGCCCAAATGTGATAACGATAACGAGAACAACATTATTTGTAAGAGACGGTCATTTTAATCGTTGAATAATTCATATCATGTTTTATAATCAATGAATGTATTAGTTTGGAAACTACAAAAACAAGCATAAGGGTGGGATGTAAGGTAGCAATCGTACTCAAGTAAAATACAAGAAAATAGACATGATAGTTACGTTTTAAACCAAAGTTCAAGCATAATAACCTTCTCTTTTATGTAATTTCACCGAGTTAAAGAAAAAGAAAGCTTGTCTTAACTCTCATGATCGAAGGAGAAGAGAACAATGATTTTTGTACGATTGTCGATAGAGGCCAAACCGATATTTTTCTGATTATCTTGTTGTATAGAAATCGCAACCATTGGAAACAAAATAAGTTTGTCGAAAGAGGTTCCAAAACAAATTAGTACCTTGTGAAGTTAGGTATTTAAGGAACGATGTGTTTTATATAAAAGTTAGGCGTAAACTATATATATGAAGAGTCATTTCAACAGCTAACTATGTTTATATGTATTTATACCACAAACTTTGCGTTTGATTCCGTAATGTTTTAAATAAAATTGGAATTATAAAATAAATTTGAGTTCCAAGGAATTTGAATTTCAAGGAATGTGAATTCTTTTGAGTGAAGAAATATAATGATCTTCAAATTGATTCATCTGTGAACCAAACACCTATGTGAAGTGGAATTGAGATTACATTTCATTGAATTTGTTGAGTTTCGTGGAACAAACGCAACATTGTGAGATTTTTAAAGATATTAGAAACTTGAGAGAGCCTGTTATAATCTGTTGGACAACTTTTTCTCTTGTATATTCGACATCGAGGTACCACATCATAGAATATTAAGAAAGGGGGCCTCGCTAGGATTGGTTTGGATCTATTCCAAAGACGTCGTAAAGTCTTTTACGAGTCTTCAGATATTATGTGTACCACGACAATGAAAGGTTGTTCGTCACGTTCTTACTGATCTACCAATTAATTAATCGTTGGGTTTGTTAAGTTGTATCATGGATTATTGTATTTTAAGTTCGAATCCAATAAGATGCATACTATATATTAACTTGTTTACAGATTAAACTCTCGTTGATCCAACTAAGACTCGATAACAAAAAACCCAAGCATCAAATCAAGTTTTTTTATGATCTGATCCTTTTAGTCAATGTTGAAAATGCAAATAAATTCACTTATTTATCGAGTTTTTTTCAAATGGTCATCATTCATTCAATCCTTTCAAATGAAAAGACGCCCTAGCTAGCTTTTCTTAGTTCACATCTTCATTTTGCGTCACTCATACACGATGTAAATAAATTTAGAAATAGGTAAAATAGTCAACGATCAATGTATCAAAAATGAACATTTCCAGCATAGCCATCTGATAAGATATAATATGAGCACAACAAATCAAATGACATTTGACCTAGATGAACCTTTCTAATCACAATAATTAATGTATAACCCCACTTTTAAGTCCTTAATTAACCCCCATGGAGACAAACTCCTTGAAAACAAGGAAAGTTTATTATAGTCTGCGTGAATGAAACAAGTTGCAAAAAGCGATGAATTATCTACGGAACCTAAAATGTCGAAATGACGATTATAAAAAGTAGTCTTCTTTTAATTAAAATATTAAAATTAAATGATGATTCATTCATATACATTATTTTTCCCTTTAATTTTTATTATCATTATTTTTTTAATATTTTAGAGTATCTTCTTTAACAATGCAGATCCACAGCAGATATGGATGAGTTGGGAAAGTAGCAATATCAAAAAGTCAAAGACGGACACACAAAGAAAGTCAACTTTATTGGTTTTGCGGTTTGACCATGTTATGTTTACTTCCACTATTTTTTTCATACTCCAAAAAGTAAGCACTAGAGCATGTTTATCGATCACATGTTGTATGTGTTAATGTACTAACTTTTAGAAGTAAGAAATTCGCTCTGAATCCACTCAGAATCGTAATGATATAAACAGATTGTCAATCTTTTAACATACACGTTTAACGCTTTACGAATAATAGTTAAAAAAAAACCGTAAAATAGCATTCCATAAATGATGTTCTGATGGAGCTTAACATTGTTATAACCTATAAGTATGGCGAACCACCTGCGTATAAGATTTGCAAGCACTAACCAAAAGATTGGTGTCAGAAAAAACCTATATTAAAGCATCATTTGGATTTTGGTATGGTGATCATAATATTTTGTTTATGTTCCCATTATATTATACTTCAACTCCACTCATGCTTATTAATGTTCAGGTATTTTAAACAGTTGTTAAAGTCACAAGACAGCTATAATAATAACAATAATAGGGCAAATTAATCGGTAATTTGATTGATTGATGATGCAGGTAAAGTACATGACCAAGTGTTTAATTTCCCACTATAACAAGCTGTAAAGCAACAATTGGCATGCTTCTAATTTGGATTGCTTATGCTTAGCAATAAGAGTCCAAACCCTCCACCATTAAACTAAGTCATGATCTTTAAATGACATTTTTACCCGATTGTATAGTGTCAAAACGGGTAAAATACAAAAAAAATTTAAAATTTGAAACGTGTCAGTTTTTTGTATAGGTCAAAAATCACTTAGATTAATATGTTTTTTAACATGTCATTATATATATATATATATATACACACACACTTACTCGTATTATTTAATTTAAGTGATATAGTTTTCATAATCAGTCTAATACATTAATAACTACTTACAAAGTTAAAAGACGATAAATAAATGTCCACAGGTTAGTGTAACCCGACCCTTTTTGACCCTAACCGGCCCATTTGACAATGTCAAGTCCAGAAAAACAAGGAACGTTGTCAACATACTCACCCAATAATTTCCAGCCCGGCCTGTATAGGCCCATCTGTATATTTAATTTCCAGCCCAACCAGCTGCAATGGACTCATTTCAAGTTTGTTCCGTTCTTTATCAAACATTTAAGTACGATCAACACCTCACGCATATCAATTTTTTCCCCCTTAGTTCCATCCTGTATCATAAACATCACCTTCTCATATATAATTCATCAATTTCTATACAAAATAAGTCAAACCATTGCCCTTAGAACATATAATCGTTTATCAAATCTCTTGAAATAAATGAACAAAAATACGATCATATAACGAGTTGGACCAAACTTGTTTTTGACGCATACCAGATCCAAAACCAAGTTTTTTCATACATTGTACTAATAAGAGGACCGTACATAACTATCATACAACGGACAACAAACAAAGGAGATGAGAAGAAATAAATACCAAACAAATTATTATTTATAATATCATTTACATTTATTATTCTGTACGCATCGCCCTCCCCACACCCCCACCCAACACACATAGTACACACACCAATGGCATTTCCAAAAAGAAAATAAAAACCCAATATGGTTGAAGCTTGTATAAACATTAAAATGACTGTAAAGACACTATAATATATTAACAAAACTTAGCATCAGCATGCTATCCTATTTGTTACAAGATACATGTATGTCCTTATTTTGTAAGAATTAACGTCCTCTAGATAACAATTTAACCTCACCTCTGACTCCAAAAGGAGTGATATAAACATTTGAGGTACCGTTACAATTAGGTCCTCGATGTTCTTCAGGTCGATGAGACGATGACAAATTTCCTTCACTTGTTACGTACGGCTGACACATAAGAGAGGTAATATACTATACCAAGAAGAACGCTTATAAAACTAACGATAGCCGCTCCCAAGTAAATTCCAGGCGTTATAAGATAACAATAGTACGTGCCATTGATCTCGCTCACACCACTATTTCGACTACTTATCATACCTTTGAGAAACAAGAAAACGGCTACACAAGTTGTAATCCTGTATGAAATAGAGAAATATTGTTACAAATAAAAAATATTTTTAGGTTGAAATGAAGTGGTAATCATGACCCAATTATGTACCATGATACAACGATGCAGAGTCGAGAAAGATAGGATAACTTGGGGATAGTTCGGCAACATGAACAATATCCGCCACTAGTTCCAGTTATGATGGCATGAGCTGATAGTAGAACACCAACTGCGACAGCAGCAAGGTGTATGGCCGGACTGCTTGGGGCCCCACATAGAGGTCTCACTTGCACTTGAGCGTTGTAAACCGCCTTAGTTTAAGTTTTTGCCATTCGTACAACATCAACCACATTAATAGAAGAAAGTTACCACAATTTAGCCTAATTTATCAGTTTACATTGCTAAAAGTATATAACTAGACAATAATATGTTTCTAAGCTACATAGTAACATATAGGCCAATATGAGCCATTTTACTCAGCCAACTTAACAATCTGCCATCTGTTTCTGTTTATAATCTATATCAAAGTACGGTCATAAGTTATTTATCATATATTTGTAAGTAATATATGTTTACCTTAACCTTGGTGTTTTCGGCAACAAACCCAAGAGCAGCAGCTGTTATCCCGAGCAACGTTACGAGAATGCATATCGCAATTGGGTTGCTATCAATCTCTTTCTCGGTTTTCATTTAAAGATTGTACGTGTAATTATACTGCTAAGTTATAGTCGATTTATAGTGATGGACAACAGGAAAGAACCAAAATGAGATCATAAAAAGTTACGAAATATAAATCAGGCTTTGGTGTATACGTACATCTAGGGCCTTTTGGAAGGCACGTAATTGCTTATGTAAGTTAATTAGTAACAGTTTACACTCATTTATGGAATATATTCGGTATCTATATATGATTATTGCCTAATTGATCGTGTGAACGTTTAAATAAATGCTACACAAGAACCAAACGAATACGTAGTACTTTATTATCAAATGCTATTGCTAACAAAACAGAGCATAAACAAAATACCAAAACACAATTAGATGAAGTAGTGAGATACATCATGAACAAATTAAAAGTTAGGAAATCAAATTCAAATAAGATCTAAGAAAGATAACGACAATCATGGTGTCGTTAATAGTTCCTTAATGTTATCGCGTCTGCCTTTAAGGGTTTTTTTCCATCAATGACAGGTGGTTTTTTGACATCGGCAACAGGTGGTACTTCTAGCTCTAGCCTTGATGCATTGGTTGCTTGTTTTATGGCCGTGACGTAATTTAGATAATAGATTGGTGCGAGAGGCACACCCAAGAGAGCAATGATAGCGCCTATCAAGAAGACACCAGAAGGCATAACATAACAATGGTAATCATGAAACGACTCTGTTACCACAACAACGTGCTCATTGCTTAATTTCGCACCAATGATGAATAGGATAATCGCTACAGAAGATGTAATCCTGTATATAAAAAAATAGACAGCAATAAAACTTTATAAAATGAATCTCTTATACTTCATCCCTATTATATACACACATATATATCATTTAAATAGGTAAACGGAAGTAGTATTATCTTCACATGTTTACAACCATATAGGAGAACAATCGTGAACAAACCGTAGCACTTAACCAATGCATACCATGACATGTAAATGCTAACTCGAGCGAATGTTGGTAAGTTAGGGACTAGACAACCCGAAAAGCAACCACCTGTGGTGACGGCAACGATGGCATGAACTAATACAAGAAAAACCACTGCCGCAATGGCAAAGCCCATGGATGGACTGCTTGGGTAATCACAATTAGCGTGCGGTGGTCCCAAATCGTGAAAATGCAGATGAAGTGTAGGGTACTGCCATACATTACATATAATACATTAATAGGCACATCCAAAAGTTTAAATGACTGATAAGAATATTGTAAAATAAATTGTATCCTAGTCCTATAAGTAAATAGGAATCACCCTAGCCCTTCCGGCTTCTGCAACAAACCCGAAAGATGCAGCTATTAGACCAAGCACCGTTACAAGAAGCGAGACAAAAAGCGTTTTTAGCCCCATTTCTTTCTTTCTATATATCAAAGAAGATCGTGATTGTTTTATTGTGAAATCATAATGTAATCCAATTTTATATTTATAGTGTTAGTAAAAGGGAAATAACCAATTTGAGACCATAAAAAGCTACAAGATTGTAGTTATCGTCGATGGTGATTTTTGGTTAGGGAACTAATTAACAAACAGCAATGTGTTACAACGTACGCTCCAAATCCAGCAAGAGCAGCTACGTACAAGGCCGATGACGACGGACAAAAATTAAAGTTGCTTAATTTGGATTTTGGAAATGTTAGTTAATTAACAGCTTACTTAAATATAGATTATATTTTTTACCTTTGAGAAAATCGCAAATTACATCCTTTGACCAATAGATTTTAATAAAGTAATCACCAAGTACTTTAACAAATTAATCCACCTATTATCACTTATATGGGAGCTAATGGAGCAATTGGGTGAATTTTGACATTATAAAAGTATTCGGCCTTTAAAATTTTGACATATGTAAATAATTAGCTAACATGTGATTTATTATTATCATTAGCTTCATGGCTATAATGAAGAAGTTTGATATGATTTGTGTTTATTTTATTATGTGGATTTTGGCATATGTTACTATTGACTTTTGAACCATGAGGAGTCGTTGACTGAGTTTCAGTGTTCTTTTGAACATTGAACTTGAACATTGAAGTAGAATAGTAAGGTAATAGTTAACCTTGAGGTTCAGTGTTCAGTTAATTATTTTATTAAAAAAAATTTTGTAAAAAAAATAAATACAAACAAATAACATTAAATAAAAACAAATAACATTAAATAAAAAAGTAATTGCATACAATAATTAAAGTTCCTACGAATACATAATTAAAATACAAAAATTAAGATAATAATTCAAATACAATAACTAAAAGAAAATAATTTTAAAGACACTTATTAAAACTACTAAAATTAAACGTCTTCTAATCCCGATCCACCACACGAACTCTAGCGCTTCCACCTGAATTTGGCCCGAATCTTCTCCTTTCCACGTTAAAAAACCACGCGTCATCTTCCGACAAGCCATCGGTTGACATACACAAAACCCGCTTTACTTCAGTGATGTCTCGGGTACTATAGACACTCATTTTGGATTGAGTCAATTGTTCAAAGTTTGTAGTGATTGAATCATCAAAATAAGATGCTTCTTATAGTAGAAGTCTCGGAAGACGTTTTGGCACTTTTAGAACGTCTTGATTTTCCGGGTGGTCACGGGTGTACATATTCACAAAAAAGGGCAGCGTTCGGGTTTTCTTCATCATCCTCGTCATGCCAAATTCAAATCTAACTCATCCAAATCCACCATCTCCCACTGCTTGTTCCTTCGGCCGACTACAATCGGGTCGGTAACAAACCATTTTTGTTTATCTTTCAAATAATCCCAAACGACTTCATGGTGAAAAGCCTCTTTCACCTCAAACTTGTACGTCTCGAAACACCACAACCTAAATCATCATCTTTTTCACCATTATGTTTATTTCGTCCCAACCTAGCATGGATTCCTAAATACTTTTGGCACCGATTGTTCAAATACTTCCACTTAGACTTTTTCATGATCTGCCCGCTTGTTGTACTCATCCGTGACCAAGTATCAAAATGAATCTCCTTTTTGGTCGATGCCTCGGTTCGGGCATTCAGAAATGCAAATCCAACATTGAGCTACAAGTAGCTCTTCTTTGGACGTCCAAAGATTGCGGACGTTTATAACTTTTTTTCTTTTTTGGCTCGCCGGGTCGTTTGAATTTTGATTTTTTTTGCTGAGACGACATCAGTGTTTCGGCTTTCAACCTAATGCTCCAATGGCATCACTTGATTTTGCTTCCACATATGAATTCGTGGTAAGTCTCGGGTGTCATTTGATGGAATTGTGATGATGATTGAGGTTATTGGTGGATGGAACTTGTGTATGCAGTATTGTAAGCTTGACCAAAATCCGGCATTTGCGAATTTGAAGGTTGTGTTGGATACATGTTATATGAAGAAGATTGTGATCTTTGCGGGTTGTAGTTTAGCGGAAATGGATTCCGTTACGATTGAAGGTTGTATATCGTTATGTCCTTATTTTGTAAGAATTAACGTCCTCTAGATAACAATTTAACCTCACCTCTGACTCCAAAAGGAGTGATATAAACATTTGAGGTACCGTTACAATTAGGTACTTGATGTTCTTCAGGTCGATGAGACGATGACAAATTTCCTTCACTTATTACGTACGGCTGACACATAAGAGAGGTAATATACTATACCAAGAAGAACGTTTATAAAATTAACGATAGCCGCTCCCAAGTAAATTCCAGGTGTTAAAAGATATAATAAATAGTACGTGCCATTGATCTCGCTCACACCACTATTTCTACTACTTATCATACCATTGAGAAACAAGAAAACGACTACTCAAGTTGTAATCCTGTATGAAATAGAAAAAAATTGTTACAAATAAAAAATATTTTGGGTTGAAATGAAGTGGTAATCATGACCCAATTATGTACCATGATACAACAATGCAGAGTCGAGAAAGATTGGATAACTTAGGGATAGTTCGGCATGTTGACTTGATGGATTGTGGAAGATATAACAAAAACAAGATAGCAGAGAATAGTTGATTTATTTTCTTTTATTATTTTTTCCATATCTCTAGTGGATACATACAATGCTAATATAAAGGCTTGAACCAATCTCTTTAACTTACCTTCATTTAACTAAACATTGATAATTCTCATAAAGACCAACTCTTAGGTTACTACATGAGAACTGATCAACATACATTATTTAATTTTATTTAATAAAAACATTAACTTTTAACACTCCTCCTTAATGTTTTTGTCCTTCATGCCCATCATCTCTTGGAAGTGGAGAAACTTCTCACGTGGAAGAGCTTTTGTAAAAGCATCAACAACTTGATTATTAGAGTTGACATACTTTAGGAGAATTTCATTGTCTTCAACGACCTCCCGAATATAATGATACTTGAGATTAATATGCTTTGTTCGACCATGAAAGACTGAGTTCTTAGACATTGAAATGGCAGCTTTGTTGTAAAAAATAGTACAGTGGGCTTTTCTTGCTTCTCCCCCATGTCTTCAAGAATTTTTCTCAGCCAAACAACTTGCTTTGTAGCTTCACTTGCAGACACGTATTCAGCTTCTGCTGAGGACTGTGGTACCCTTTCTTGTTTCTTTGATGCCCATGAGAATATAGCTGATCCAACCGAGAATGCGTACCCATATGTGTTTTTCATGTCATTGGCATTTCCGCCCCAATCGCTGTCACAAAACCCGAACAATTCCAAATTCTGTTTGTCACTTTTTTCATACATGAGCCCATAAGACTTTGTACCTTGTAAGTACCTTAACACTCATTTTGCAACTCCAAAATGAATTTGGCTTGGGCGATGCATAAATCGAGATAACAATCCCGAAACATACATGATATCAGGCCTTGTAGTAGTGAGATACATCAAACTTCCAACCAGACTTCTATATAATGCTGCATCAACATCACCACTACCATCTTCTTTCTTCAACTTCTCATTCACCAGTAACGACGTTATTACCAGGTTGCAATTTTCCATTTTAAACTTATAGAGAATGTTTTGGGCATACTTTTGTTGAGAGATAAAAACACCATTTTCCCTTTGTTCAATTTCAAGACCCAAGAAGTAGTGAAGTAAACCCAAATCATTCATCTCATATTTTTGCATCATCTCTTCTTTAAATTCATTCAACATCTGTTCGTTATGTCCGGTAAAAATCAGATCATCAACATACAATGATACCACAAGTATACCTTTTTCTCCATGCTTGACATAAAGTGTTGGTTCACTTGGACTTCTTGTGAAACCCTTTTCAGTAAAATAAGAGTCAATTTGACTATACCATGATCGTGGGGCCTGTTTTAATCCATAAAGTGCCTTGTTTAACTTGTACACTTTGTCTTCTTCACCTTCAACGACAAATCCTTTTGGTTGTTCAACAAACACTTCTTCTTTGAGAACCCCATTCAAGAATGCTGACTTCACATCAAGTTGGTGTAATCTCCAACCCTTTTGTGGAGCTAGTGCAATCAACAGCCTTATTGTTTCGTGTCTCGCTATTGGTGCAAACGTCTCTTGATAATCGACTCCGACCATCAAGATTTGTCTTTGCTTTGTAAATCCACTTCAATCCAATTACATCCTTTTCTTTTGGCTTTTCAACTAACTCCCAAGTCTCATTTTTCACAATCATTTTTATTTCATCTTCCATTGCATTCATCCAAACTTGTTCTTGAAAAGCCTCTTCAAAAGATTCTGGTTCAACAACACAGAAATTGCATCTTGCATATATATCATCTAAACTTTTTAATTTTACTGGGGTTGAGCTTGGAGTACCTGAACTTGAAGTTGACCCATCATTTGTTGTATCAAATTGCTCGTGTTGTTGTGTTTCTTGTTCATCAGCAAAGACTTCTTGCATTGATACCGGTACACCTTCAACATTGTTTTCTTTCCAATCCCACTTGTCTTTTTCATTAAAGATCACATCCCGTCTTGTTATGACTTCCTTCCTTTTCAAGCTAAAGAGTCTATAACCCTTTGATTTTGTGCTGTAACCAATAAAAATGCATTTCTCACCTTTATCTTCAAGCTTATGTCTCCTTTCTTTTGGGATATGCGCATAACAAATGGATTCGAAAACTTTTAAGTGGTTGACAGAAGGTTTTCTACCACCTGACCAAATTTCAAATGGTGTTTTGTTTTCAATCGCCTTTGTTGGATACCTGTTAGTTTAACAGATAGACTGCTGTGTACGTTGCTTCAGCCCAAAATGTTGTCGGAAAGCCTTTCTCGTTTATCATTGCACGAGACATCTCCATGATAGTTCTATTCTTTCTTTCGGCTACACCATTTTGCTCCGGGGTGTAACTTACAGTCATCTGCCTTTCGACCCCAATATCTTCACAGAATTTGTTAAATTCCTTGGAAGTAAATTCACCACCTCGATCGCTTCTTAATTTCTTTAACAACAGACCACTTTGTCGCTCCACCATAGTTTGAAATTTCTTGAAAATCGAGAAAGCTTCTGATTTCTGTCTCATGAAATAAATCCAACACATCCTTGAGTAATCATCAACGTAAATAATAAAGTATCTATTTCCAGCGAGCGAAGGAATTTTCATTGGACCGCACACATCGGTACGAACAAGCTCCAATGGTGCATTGGCTCTCCACGCTTTCTCCTTTAGAAATAATTCTCGATGCATTTTCTCGAGTACCAATGCTTCACACACTTCACCATTTTCTTTTATATATGGTAAACCATAAACCATGTTCTTCTTGCTCAATGTTTTTAAGTTTTCAAAATTCACATGCCCGAGACGTTTATGCCATAACCAAGATAAGTCTTCTATATCAGCCTTGAATGCAACATTTTCTGCAATTTTGAGAGTAAGAGGAAAGTTTCTGTTTCTCTCCATCTTAACACTGGCCACCAGACCTCTTTTGTTTTTAACCTTGTCGAAGATTTTACACCACTCACCTTCAAACAGAACAACATGGCCATGCTCCACTAATTGCCCGACACTTAATAGATTCTGGGCCAATTTTGAAACAAACCACACATCATGCATCAGTTTTCGACCTTTGTCAAAATCAAAGGCAATTGTGCCCTTTCCTTTTGATCGAACAACCGTACCGTTACCCAAAGTAATTTGAGTAGTAGCAGTTGTATTGATGGTTTGAAAAATAGACTCATCTCCGGTCATGTGGTTACTACACCCGCTATCAATGTACCATATTTCATTCTTTTACTCCATTGCCGCTCGACAAGCATAAAACAGGCTATCATCACTACTCTTCTCTTCGCTGTAATTTGCTTGTTCATTTTTATGTAAACGACAATCCTTTTGAAAGTGACCAAATCTGTTACAGTTGTGACATTTAGGCTTTCCTTTAAACCAACAATCCTTCTCCACATGAGAACTCCTCCAGCAAATGTCGCATGAATATTAGTTATTACTTTGGATATGATTTCGGCCTCCATTTCTTCCAAATGTACCTCTGCCTCGGCCTCTACCAGCTCCACCAGAATTTTGTCGTTCTTTATTGGGTTTACCAGAATGTTCTCCTTTGGTTGTATTATTTTCCGACTTCGTTACTTGCGCTTTGGATTGGAAAGCACTTTCAAGTTGTGAATCTTCATGTCTCCCCAACCTTTGCTCATGCATCTCCAAAGAACCCATTAGGTCATGGATATTTAGATTAGTGAGATCTTTAGTTTCTTCAATGATTGCTGCTATGTTTTTGTACTTGGAAGAGAGACTTATTAAGATCTTTTCACAAACCATTTTGTCACTCAGATTTTCACCCAAGCCTTTTATCTGATTTACCAACTCTATCACTGTAGACAAATAATCTTTCAAAATTCATTTCCCTTCATCTGTAGATTCTGAAACTCTCTTTTAAGAGTCAAGAGTTTCACAGTGCTTACTTTGTTGTTTCCTTGAAATTCTTGTCGCAAAATCTCCCATGCTTCATTCGAGCTTTTTGCACCGATTATTCTTGGGAAATTTTTCGGTGAGATGGCTTGTTGAATGTAGAAAAGTGCTTTTGCATCTTTCTTCCTGTTTTCCTTTGCTTGTTTTTCGGATCCAGCCTTCTCCTTTCCCTTCACGTCTGTCTTTACTTCGTACCCATCTTCCACAATCTCCCATAGATCTTGAGAAATAAAAAAGGTTTTCATCTTTATACTCCAATAGTCATAGTCATCACCATCAAAGATGATTTGGGAGGACTGTTGGAGCCCAATCACACCAACTTGGGTTGCCATGGTGACTAAAAGAGAATATAACCTATCTTTCAAACAAGCTCTGATACCAATATGTTGACTTGATGGCATGTGGAAGATATAACAAAAAAAAGACAGCAAAGAATAGTTGGTTTATTTTCTTTTATTATTTTTTCCATATCTCAAGTGGATACATACGATGCCAATATAAAGGCTTGAACCAATCTCTTCAACTTACCTTCATTTAACTAAACATTAATAATTCTCATAAAGACCAACTCTTAGGTTACTACATGAGAACTGATCAACATACATTATTTAATTTTATTTAATAAAAACATTAACTTTTAACATTCCTCCTTAATGTTTTTGTCCTTCATGCCCATCATCTCTCGGAAGTGGAGAAACTTCTCACGTGGAAGAGCTTTTGTAAAAGCATCAGCAACTTGATTATTAGAGTTGACATACATTAGGAGAATTTCATTGTCTTCAACCACCTCCCGAATATAATGATACTTGAGATTAATATGCTGATAGTAGAACACCAACTGCGACAGCAGCAAGGTGTATGGCCGGACTGCTTGGGGCCCCACATAGAGGTCTCACTTGCACTTGAGCGTTGTAAACCGCCTTAATTAGTTTAAGTTTTGCCATTCGTCCAACAACAACCACATTAATTGGAAAGTTACAACAATCCAGCAAAAATTGTCAGTTTCATTTGGTATAAGTAGATAACAGGACAATAAAATACTTTTAAGCTAACATATTGCCAATGAGTCATTTTACAGTGTTTAATCACTACTCAGCCAACTTAACAATTTGCTATCTGTGTTTATAATTATATCAAAGTACGGTCATAACTTATTGGTCATATATTTGTATGTAATATATGTTTACCTTAACCTTGGTGTTTTCGGCAACAAACCCAAGAGCAGCAGCTGTTATCCCGAGCAACGTTACGAGAATGCATATCGCAATTGGGTTGCTATCAATCTCTTTCTCGGTTTTCATTAAAAGATTGTACGTGATATTATACTGCTAAGTTATAGTCGATCTATAGTGATGGACAACAGGAAAGAACCAAAATGAGATCATAAGAAGTTACGAAATATAAATCAGGCTTTGGTGTGTACGTACATAATAGGGCCATTTGGAAGGTACGTAATTACTTATGTAAGTTAATTAGTAACAGTTTACACTCATTTATGGAATATATTCGGTATCTATATATGATCATTGCCTAATTGATCGTGTGAACGTTTAAATTAATTTAGTAGATTTCTTATATTTACAGAGATGTCATTTAGATTCCCATAAAAAGTCTACACAAGAACCAAACAAATACTTTATTATTAAATGCTATTGCTAACAAAACAGAGCATAAACAAAATACCAAAACACAATTAGATGAAGTAGTGAGATACATCATGAACAAATTAAAAGTTAGGAAATCAAATTCGAATAAGATCTAAGAAATATAACGACAATCATGGTGTCGTTAATAGTTCCTTAATGTTATCGCGCCTTCCTCTAAGGGTTTTTTTCCATCAATGACCGGTGGTTTTTTGACATCAGCAACAGGTGGTACTTCTAGCTCTAGCCTTGATGCATTGGTTGCATGTTTTATGGCCGTGATGTAATTTAGATAATAGATTGGTCCAAGAGCACACTCAGAAGAGCAATGATAGTGCCTATCAAGAAGACACAGACGGCATAACATAACAATATATGGTAAATGCGAAACTGACTCTTTTATTGCAACGTGCTTATTGCTTAATTTGGCAACCATGATGAATAGGATTATCGCTACAGAAGATGTAATCCTGTATAAAAAAACAAATGGATAGAAATTAAAACTTCACAAATTGAATCTTTATTACTTCATCCCTTTTAATTTATTCATCCTCTAGCAAAAATATTTCATATTAAGATATATAAGTTGTTCATTTAGCCCTTCCTTTGTAACGAGTTGACTTATCATTACATTGTCACATTTAGATAGAAAAGGAAGTACAAATTGTAGTGGTTACCATTTGCAAAGTAACATTTTTTAACAGAAACTAAAATAGTAACATGGACGATAAAATTAAACGGTACGTAGTAGTATTTCTTCATTCTCACGTTAGTAGGCGAAGAATTGTGAACATACCGTAGCACTTAACCAATATATACCATGACATATAAATGCTACCTCGAGCGAGTGTACCCCAAGTTAGGTACTTGACAACCCGAAAAGCAGCCACCAGTGGTGACGACAATGATGAGACGAACTAATACAATAAAAACCACTGCAGCAATGCCAAAGCCCATGGCTGGACTGCTTGGGCACTCACAATCAGTGTACTGTGTTGGTTCCAAATCGTGATAATGCACCCCAAGTGTAGGGTACTGCATACATATAATACAATAAAAAACAACTTCCAAAAGTTTAAACTTGGAATAATTGATAAGAATTTTGTAAAATAAAATGTATCAACATCCTATAAGTTTATTCGAATCGCCTTAGCCCTTGTGGCTTCTGCAACAAACCCAAAAACTACAGCTATTAGACCAAGCACCGTTAAACCAACCGAGAGAGAAAGTGTTTTTCTCTCCATTTCTTTCCTTCTATATATCAAAGAAGATTGTGATTGTTTAACTGTGAAATCATAAGACCACTCGTAACCCATAACATCAGAACGTCCATTTTTCAGACGCCACATCAGCATAACATCAGAACGCCTCTTTCACCTTCCTAACCCATAACACCAGAACGCCCCCTTTTCCTCCCTCTGAGACCCACCCACCCACCCAGTAACTAAATTTAATTTTCATTTATTTAAAAAAACAAGACTTAAGTTCAAATGAGTATGGGTAAAATGGTTGAGAATGGGGGAATGGATTTCAGCCATTGGATCAACATAATCAAGGATCCACAATTAATCATCATTTTTTTAATTTTTTAAACATGCTGAACATAATTTTTGGGCGGAGGGGTAATGTGGTAATTTTACACATCAATTAAATTACACTCTTTTTCTTTTCAAACACAATTCTCATATTTCATTCTCTAAAATTTCCCTCTCGTTTCTACTCTCTGCTACAAACAAACAACGCAGGTAATCTTCGACCTATTGATTCTTTCTTCGTTTTCATATGTAATCGAAGTATTCTTTCTGTCATGCTTGTTTGAATCATCTTTTACACGGTTATTTTTGCTCGATTTTGAGTTCTACAAGACCTAATGCAGAAAAACCCTAAAATTGAAGAATATTTGACCTAAATCTTGAATTTGTTAGTTGAATCGAAGTTTTATTTGTGTATCAGTGTTCGAATACACGTATGTATAGTCGGTTTTATCGATTTCGTCTTTTTTGAAACCCTAGTTTTTAATACGCAAGGGATTTTGAATTTTTTGATTGTTTTTGTTTGTCAGATGGATATTCGTGATGAAATTGCACTCGCAAATGCTGCAAACTCTCCTATTGCTGCAATTCCGGTCAGCATACATCCACCTGGTATGTTAAACTGTTAATGCATGAACTTGTACCACATGTGGTAATATCAGTGTTTGATGCGAGTGATTTCATGATTGTTGATTATGTTATGTATTTGTTCATATATCTGATGTGTTTATACTTGATTAGTATGTGATTAGTTGAATGATTCAACATGATTTTTTCTAATTTCTTAAGGAATTAATTAGATAGTTTTTGTTGTGATCGATGATTTTGTATGTTGAACGTGTTATTTTGTGTGCATTTGTTGTTAGATGTTGAAGTTAGTCCTGTTTCAGAATCAGATCCAGATGTTAGTCAATCACTAGAAGGTTAATCTTTGTGTTTTTGATTTTGTTACTTATTTTTTTATCGCACCTGTTTATAAATTGATCATAAAGGATAATTTCACTTTCAGTTATCGGTTCGTTGCCGTTTTTGGATGCGAGTCAGTCAAAGGTTTATAATAGAAAAGGTAAATGTTTTTTAATAAAACTTGTGCGTTGATGTTTTGAATGTAATGTTCATGTATATGTTAACTGACATTTGAATATCTTAGTTTGTTTTACTTTCTTCATGTTGTTGCTTGTTGTTTGTTACTGCTACTGCTTGTTGTGTTTCTAAGTTTTTTGTTGTTTGTTTGTGTGTTTTGTTGTTGTTTTTGTTACTACTGCTGCTACTGTTTTGTTGTTTTGTGATACCACATGTGGTACCATGTATAACCACATGTGATAACATTGTTTTGTCTTCTGTTTCGGTCCAATTTCTTTATTCCTATATTAATATATGTGTTTTGTGTTATATTTTTTCAGTTTCAAATAATTCTCCAGATAACCGTACTATTGCTCAAATTTTAAAGGATAAGCAGAAAGAGGGTGCAAAAGCTCGTAAAGCTGCAGCAGCCAAAAAAAAGAAAGCTTTAGAGTCCAGGACTGTACCTAAATCACCTTCTAAGGTGGGTTTAACTAAATCTGCTGCTGCCAGAGTTGATCAGCCTACTACAGGAGTGCATCCAAAGGTCACAAGTCAAAAAACTAGTTTGGGTCAAGACAAACCAAAAGAAACGAGTGATGATGCGACTAAGAAAAGAAAACCTGCAGATGATGCTACAAATAAGGATAAGAAGGTTCCAAAAATAGTTTTAAGAAAAAAGCAGGAAGAAGAGGATAAGAAGAAGCAACAGGAAGAAGAGGAGAAGAAGAGGAAAAAGGAAGAAGATGATAAGAAAGAGAAGGAAGAAAAAGCGAGAAAACAGAAGGAAGAAGAGGAGAGAAAAAAGAAGGAAGAGGAGGAGAGGAAGAAAAGGAAGGAAGAAGATGAGAGGAAAAAGAATGAGAATAAGAATAAGTTGGCTGAAGAAAAGGTTAAGAAAAATAATGCCGATGAAGCAGAGAGAAAGAAGAAGGATGATGAGTTGCGTAAGGAGAAGAAGATGTTTGAAGAAGCAGAGAGAAAAATGATGTTTGAAGAAGAAAAGAATCGTAGGTTACTAGAAGGACAAAGAATGAAATTTCCAGAAGTTAAACAGAAGAAGAAGAATGGGGGAAAAAAGAAGGACGAGGAAGCCGACAAAAAACACGAGCAGGCTTCCATTTTGAAGTCTCTTAAAAAAAGAAACCTTCAAAAGTTGACCGACGTTGAAGAAGATGAAAAGCCAGGAAAAAACAGAAGTTAAAAGCTGTGAAGGGGAAGGGCAATTTGAAGGCTGTGAAAAAAGATGAAGACAGTGAATCAGAAGAAATTTCAAAGTTTCCAATCGTGCGTGTTCGCACCACAACACAACCACTGTTTAATGCTACTAGGCGTCTCACTGTAGAATAAAAGCTTTGCCTCATAGAAATGGGTTTCGGTAGTTTTATCGAGTTTCCACTTGATGGGCTTCCAGGTACTATTTATCCATTATTATCACATGTGATACTGATCTTTTTTTCCAGCAGTTTTAATAATGATTATATTACGCAGGTAACTTGGGTTATTTCCTTCTCGATAACCTTGATACGGAATCAATGTTGTTGAAATTTGGAGATGTGTGCTTGGAAGTGACCCCCCAGTCTGTTAGTGATGTTTTCGGTATTCCTATTGGTGGTACTTCTGTTATGAGTTTACCGGACATTGATCGGGATGATCTGTGTTTGGCGGCATGGCGGAAAGACTACCCAGACTTCCCAAAGAAGCCACTTCGTGCTGGTGATCTCGCTAGAAAGATTATAGATTCAAAGATTACCAACTTCCATTTTAAACAGAAGTTTTTGATGTTATTTGCAAATACGATGGGAAGCTCTCTTAGCAACGGCACCTTTATGCCACATTTTTTATTTAAGTTGAATGAAGAGGTTATAGTTGAGAACCTGGATTGGTGCGGCTTCATTTTTGACTGTTTGAAGAAATACACATATGCTTGGAAGAAGGACAAAAAACAGCACTATCACGGTCCAATTACGTTTCTCATTGTAAGTTATTCTTATTTCTATTTTTTATGAATACGTAAGTGATACTTAGTCTAGTTTTATTTTTTTTAAAAATTACAACTCTGGTATCTTGATCATGTTAAATCCAATAAATGTCAAGTTGTACGTCGGCGTCCAATAGTATCTAGCTGGACCACAAATATGATGAAAAGTGTTCAGGCCGAGGAAATTGAAATTGGAAGTTTTGGCACGTTGGAATTTGCTGGTCCATACGATCCGGATGTTGCCGTTGAAGAAGAAGGCTTTATCAATTTAAACCGAGGTCAGGAGCAAGGTGCAAGTGTAAGTATTTTACATGTTTAACACTTTTATTGTACATGATATCACATGTGATATTGATTTACTATCACATGTGATACCGATTTACTACCACATGTGGTATTTTTTAATTTATTGTATTTTAATATGTAAAATGTACAGGCTGATATAGATGTTATTTGCGAGCTGCTTGAGTCTGTCAAGAAAACTCAACTTCTTATTGAAAAGAAGATGCAAGATGGAATGAAAAAATATCCTACAGATTCGCGTTTTGTTGATGTTGGGGTTAAGTTTGATGAGATTTTCAGGAAGCGTATTTATATCCAAGAAGTTGATGATAAACAAGATGATGGAGAACATACTGAAAGAGATGATGGAGGAGGAAGCAACGATGGAGTAGGTAAGGGTGGGAATGGTGGAGGAAGCAACGATGGAGGAGGTAAGGGTGGGAATGATGGAAGAAGCAATGATATAGGAGTTAAGGGTGGGAATGATGGAGGAGGTAAAGTTACTAATGATGGAGTAGAAAAAGAATCTATTGATGAAGGGAAAGTAGGTGATGCAGAGCAATCGTTAAATGTAGTAGAAGTTCCTGGTTGTGAGGAATTGTATTGTGAGATGGACGAACGGATTATTGAGGTTTTTGACATGCACACCCTTTTTTCTTTTCATCCTTCACAATTTCCATTTCCTGATCCTCGTATTTCATCTAATATGTCTACCTCTAGTACGTTACCTACCTCATCTACTATACCTAGTCCTGACTGTCCTAACTTCTCTCTTGGTCTAACCCAGGAATTTGAGGGTCTGGTGGGGAAGAGCGGTAAAGATGTTATCGTAGAGGATAATATTAAGAAATCAGGTGTTTCTCTCTCAAGATACATGAACATCAAAATGAATATCAGGAAGAATGTCATGGTTAATGAATATAGACTGTCAAACTGGCTTTTTGCAATGCTTGGGGACAAGACGTAAGTTTACTTTTTTATTTCTTTACTTTGTTTTAGAGTATTAGTTCTTTTTATTTGAATATCACATGTGGTAAGTCATATTAACACATGTGGTAATAGCAAAATGTAAATTTTTTTATTTGAATATCACATGTGGTAACTCATATTAACACATGTGGTATTGTACAGTTTACATTTTTTAGTGTATTTTTTTTTGTCGATTTATTTAGTAAGTTATTTGTTTTTATGTTTCATATGCAGTGAAATTATTTTTGAAAATGAATCTGGTATGATTGCCTTTCGTGAAGATTTTGAGAGTCTTGCACCTGGGTTATGGGTGAGTGGCACAATTATTGATGTATGAGCTGCTTTACTCAATAATGAAGAAAGATGTGACAAATCAAAATCGCCTACCAGACTTTTTTTTTCCAACATCAATTTTTGTAAGTTCCGTTAAAAATATTACAGTTTATTTTTTGTTAGTTTTGTTGTATATTTTTTTTTGCTAGACGTCTTTTTTGTTTTGAATTAGCCTGAGGATATGTGGAGATTGAATGAGGAACAAAGGCTTGAATCTTTTCAAACCTCTCTTTTATCTTGGTTGAGTGACGATACTGAGATTACTTCAATGCGAAATGTTGAAATGGTAACTTTCTTTTTGTTGTTTTATTTAATATCACATGTGATATTATACATTACCACATGTGGTATTGAACATGCTACCACATGTGGTATTCATCAAATATTCCTTCTAACTGATATATTTTGACAGGTTTTCTTTCCCATCTATAAGTCTCATCATTACTACTTGCTGGTATTTCACTTAAAGAGGAAAACATTCACAATCCTTGATAACAGTTGTGTGAAAGTAGAATATGATGTGAAATATAAGGAAACATGCGAGTTGGTTGTAAGTAACATTACATGTTATTTATTATCGTTTTTCTTTTACATAATTGATTTGCATATTAAATTGTTTTTATTTTATTTTATTTGTGTGTGTAGAAATCTGTTTTTGTTCAACATCTTATTGATGTTGAACATCCTGCTGCTCAAAAAATAATGTCGTTAGAGAGGGCAACGTTGATGAATTTGAAATGGAAGACATCCAAGAACCATCGTGATTGTGGTATTTTTGTGATGATGCACATGGAGCAATATGATGGTTAGTTGTCTAGCAAGTTTGAATGTGGACTTAGCAAGGAAGGTCATTCACAGGATATGCAACTGATCAAATTGCGAATCAAGTATGCGTCAAAAATCCTACTTCACGAGTGTAATATCCATAACGATAGGGTTAACACCCTTGCTCAATAGTTTATGGGTAGCTACACGAAAGAATTGATTGAAAAGCAAATTGTTTATGCTATTAGGAACCGCAAGAATGAAGACAACAAGGGAGAGAAGTCACGAGAGGATGAAGACATTGTCGACCCTATTGCAGGAAAGTAGTCTGTTAATGTTTTTATCGGATTTTTTTGAATGTGGTTGTTTGTGATGATATGAATTTAATGATCAAGTATAGTTATATGGGTTATGTTTAAGTACGGTATTATGGTAAAAGTACATTTTGTATGTTGAAAGTACAGTTTTATGTAATGTACTTAGATTTTTATGGTTTTATGTTCAGTTTTTTTAAATGTTTTCATGTGTATGTCTTTTCCTTGTTTTAACCAACTTCTATGATATTTTTAGATTCAATAACACATGTGGTACCTTAAAGTATAACATGTGGTACATCATTTTATGTAAAGTACTATTTGTGGTAACAACTACCACATATGGTAACAACTAGTATCACATGTGGTACTGAGTAGTACCACATGTGGTACTGAGTAGTACCACATGTGGTAGTGAATGGTACTATTACACATGTGGTAAATGTGCAAATTACCACATGTGGTAGTGCATAATACCTCTTTACTTAGTATCACTTGTTGTACCTCTTATTAAGACATGTGGTATCTCATTTTTTGTAAAGTATTATTTGTGCTAGCAACTACCACATATGGTAACAACTAGTACCACATGTGGTACTGAATAGTACCACATTTGGTAGTGTATATTACCACATGTGATAGTACATAAAACCTAATTGTACCTCTTATTATCACATGTGGTACCTTGTGATTTCTGTAAACACAGTAACACATTTCACATATTATGTACAATAAAACACTATATGCTATAAACAATTATCAGATTATTATAGTTCTAAAAAACAAAATATCCATAGTAAACTAAATCATCTCTCAATCTAATAACATCAGATTATTGAAATTAACTTTAAGAAATATATATATAAAAAATTCAAACTTTTCAATTGCCATCCTGCCCTCCTTGTTGTGCATATTCTGTTTCCCTTTCTTTCTCTTCTGCCTGTTTTTTAGCTTCCGCTTTCTTCTTATCACATGTTTGTTTATTATGGCCAGCTTCTCCACACTTTCCGCACTTTTTCTTACTTTCTATTGCCTTCTCTTTCGAACTCTTCAACCTTTTGTCTCTTCCGCAACCTTTATATCTTAACACATCTGGATTTTGAATTTCAACAACCGCTGGCTTTGTAACTCCATGTAATTTCTCAATTATATCAGTCTTGTTTGCAGGTTCAACTTCAGATGTGAATGTCTCGATATCTGTCTTGATCTTCTTTAGTGTATGCACGAAATCCCCAAGCTTCTCTTTGTTATTCCCTATCAACTTCATGCACTCATCAAATGTTGTTGTTGCTTCATTCGATAGTTTGTCATATACACTTGTCTCTGTGACCCTCTTTCTTTTCAACTTAGCTGGTATCAAATTCTTCATCCAACGTCGTAAGACATATTGTTTTGGTATATATTCAATATTCCTATTTTTGAATACACAAAAAATATGTCTGCACAAGAATCCTCGACGAACAATCTTTTTACAGCTACATTCAACTGTACCATTTTCTATCTTGTAAATCACCTTAACTCATGTAAAAAGAAAGAAGCAAGTAAACTAGTCAGATTCACATAATAGTTTGTATCACAAGTGGTAGTTCAAAATACCACATGTGGTAATGCATAATACCACATGTGGTAATGAATGATACCACATGTGGTAGTGAATAATACCACATGTGGTAGTGCATATTATCACAGGAGATACCACTAGCTGCAACATGTGATACGAAGACAGAGTCAAAGTTGATAATTTTTTTGAAACACGTTTCCAAAGCTAATTTACCTTATAATCATATGTAATTGGAGTCTTGTCTTCTGGCCATAATTCAACCTCCCAGTCCTCACTTGCAAGTTTTTCTTTGTCTGTAAACTCCCTCTTCTCCTTAATTATATACTCTTGACATCCTTCATCCGTTTGTAACTGATGTATTGAACATGACCATAGTGATTTCACTATCTCTATTTGCACAAGATTAAATATCTCACGTGTGTATATCTGTGCAGCATGCCTTTCAATTTTCAATCGTGTTGCAAACTTTGGAGTTGTTTCCGTCGACTTTTTATCTAACACCTCTTGTGTATACCTCTGCTTCTCCATAGATGTTTCAAAACACATCATAAAGTTCACAAGTGTTGTCATTTTCTCCAAGAAGTTTCCGAAAAACGAATTCTCACTCTCTGATCTAGAGGTGGTTCTCATTAGTCCACACAGATCCATATCTTTGAAATAAGCTGGTATCCATGTTGACCTAATATCATACAGTTTGTTCAATCACTTGTGGTTTTGTAATTTGAAATCTTGTAACAATCTCACCCACCGTTCTTCAAATTCTGAAGGTGTAATGAACATGTTCCAGATAATTTTGTGGAATCGTTTCTTGAAGTCACTGTTTTCAAGGATGTTTCCACAAATCTGCAATTATCAAGATACTAAATATCACATGTGGTACAGATAATTATCACATGTGGTACTGCCTATTACCACATGAGATAATATTTTACACTAACGTAGTAAACATCGTACCTTGTTTGGTAGTTTGTCCGTGATGTGCCACATACAAAGTCTGTGTCTTGAATCAGTAAGAACTTCAGCTACAGCAGCCTTCATGGACTTGTCTTGATCTGTAACGATGATTCTTGGTTGCACTCCAAAAGTTTTTACAAATGCTCTAAGCAGCCATTTGTAAGAGTCAGTCGTTTCATTACTCAACAATCCCGCACCAAGTGTCACACATTTCCGATGGTTGTCAATCCCGGTGAAAGGGACAAACATCATATTGTACCTAACATTTTTTTGCAAATTAAAGTTTTTACTGGTTATGTATGCATAACATGGAAACAAAAAACATATAATACAATGTGATACTGTTTGTATCATGTGTGGTATTATGGTATCACATGTGGTAGTTACTACCACATGTGGAATAAAGTCAGATTGAGCCTTATATATATATATATATATGTATATATATATATATATATATATATATACATATACATGCACTTACTTGTTTGCCTTTGCTACCTCATCAGCCCAAAACATAGCGTCCAACTTACTGTTGACGAGTTGATACTCAAAGGAGAAGTCTCTTACGTACAATTTAGTACTTTTCATCTTATTTATTATCATCTGTGCATCACTGGCTCCGATGTAAGCATTGATGTCTCTTCTAAAATTCTTAAAGTCTACTACCATGCCATTCACGCAGTCGTACGAACCTTTTAGACCCTTTAATATGTTATGAGCCTTTGTTGGACCAATATTTAACATTCTGAGTTTGAAGATGAAATGCTGCTCCGGATACGATAACTGCCTTGCTTTTCTCAACATATGTTTATGCTCCTGTCGACACATCATGTGGTTGTGTGTTTCCTCAAAAACAGTTATTCTATAACTTGTTGTACTGCCATGTATCAACTTCACTGTGATTCAAGCTTTGCAACCTGTTATTTTAATATTCGAACTCCTTTTAGGTTTTTCAATTTCTTCTTCTTCCACTAGCGTGTCTTGTTGGAACTTTTCTGGATATCCGGCCTTACTACACACATAGTGCTTCTCACATATGGTTTTTCTAGCATCACTCTTCCTCTTCTGTGTTGATTTCCTTACCCCAAATCCACCGCTCAGTCCGTATCGTACATAATAGAGATATGCTTGTTGAAGGCTGTGAAAGACTTGTCCTACAAAAGGTTTTTCTTCTTTCGGAGCTTGCGGTACCCAAACAGTACTTCCACCAGGTGTTTGAATCTCAGTTAACATTAGTAGAGTAGTGGTGGGTGTTTTTTGTAAACCTGAAAAACAGTAGTGTAAATTATCATAAGTGGTAGTGTACTGTACCACATGTGGTAATGTCTAATACCACATGTGGTAATACGAGATTTCATAGTTTGCATTATAACACATCATATTTTAGCTATTACCACATGTGGTATAATTCAGTTTGATGATTTTGTATGATAACGTTTACCACAACCTACTACTATATGTGGTAGGAACTAGTTTCTCTAATTTCATATCTTACCGTTTACCACTAGCTACCATTCAGTTTTCATGTAAGTATTAGCTATTATCACATGTGGTATAAATCAGTTTTCACTATTTTTTCATACCTGTTGCTTTTGTTGTTTCCGGCTGTTTTACAACTTGTTCAAATCCTTCAATTTCAACCATCTGCGATCATGTGAATCAATTTTAGCGTGAAAATCATTCAATACCACATGTGAATCAATTTAACGAATCATTACTTAAACCTTAGAATCAGTAGAATCAAATAAAAAACGTGATTGCGTGATTGCGAATCACAATACAGATACGAAATCATAAAAAACGTGAAAACCTTTATTAATTTTACGTTTTGCACTTTCGTAATCTACGTAATTGAAAAAATTAAGATGAAATCTGTTGAATGCAGTACAAATCGATCGTCTGTTTACGAAATTGATGCGAATTAGTGATGATCGTACCTTCGATTTGGTGATTTTGTTTGAGATCGTCGATGATTTCTCAAACCCTAGCTCACGTACGAGTCGTATCTCTGTGATCGTTATGATTTCTGGTATGAAATATTACAGTATTATTTAATTAAATGAGGAATTGGCAAATGACGAAAATACCCCTCCAGATTTGATGTATTTGGACGGCTAAGATGCATTCTTTCATTCTTTTTAGATTTGTTGTACTTAAATGAACGCATCTCAACAAAACAAATACAATTTAATTAAAATATAATACAATAATTAAAATAAAATACAATACAATAACTAAAATACAATACAATAACTAAAATAAAATAAAATACAATACAATAATTAAAATACAATACAATACAATAATTAAAATACAATACAATACAATAATTTAAATAAAATACACTACAATAATATTTAATAAAATAGATAATCCGTTGATCGATTTAAGCTGCGAAAGTTTGGTGGAAGCGTCCAAATATGCAGGGTGAGATCGTCTCGTAGTTGGTCGTGCACATGTTTGTCACGTATTTCCTTTATTCTAGACGCTCGATCTTGAACACGAGTCCTAAAATCACGACAAGGTCGGTTAGCAGGGTCGTCGATCATTTTCTGCTCGATAGATGATATTGCGAAACCGTTATCCTCTTGGATCATGTTATGTTATGTAATATGACATAAGTATACAACTGTCTTAGCATATTGTTGACACTGATAGATCTCCCCACAATCTTTAAAATTGCAAACCTTCCTTGAAGTACACCAAAAGCCCTTTCGACATCTTTTCGTGCACTTTCTTGAAATCTCTTGAACTTGGATCGTTTATCATCAGTAGGGGAGTGAAAGGCTTTTACAAGTGTACACCAATCTGGATAAATATCATCGGTAAGATAGCCTTTTGTGTAGTGATGTCCATTGACATCAAAAGTTGCGGGTGGACCAGAGTCATTTTTGATGGAATCGAACAACGGAGAGTGGTTCAAGACGTTGATGTCATTGTTCGAACCCGCCATGCCAAAAAAAGCATGCCATATCCACATGTCGTATGAAGCAACAGCTTCAAGCATAATGGTCGTGTTACATCCTCTCCAGTAGTCTGGTAATTTCTTAATTTAATTTGATTATTTAATTGTTTTAGGAATTACTTGATATTATTATTATATTGTGAAACTTAGATAAATAAGTTCCAGAACTTATTGTGGATAGTAAACTATTAGTTTTTTAAATTATTACAGATGACGGTAAAATAAAATTAATATTCTCGCAAATAATTTTAGGTCCTAGACAATAGATTTAGGACGGATATAAAATTACACCATTTAAATATGTGAGTCGGTTTGTAAACCGACTGTACAATCCATATGTTCTCAAGATTTAACACAATTGCACCTTTGACAACTCTCAAGCTCACTAACCAAATTAGAATTTAAGCTAGGTTTCTGTGATTCTGATTTCAAGACTAGTAACATCATCATCTGCATCATATCATCTTCATCCTCACCAAAAAGTGAGTTGATTTTCAAAGCTTTACAATTGGGTTTTATAGGTTTTGATTGATTTACACAAAATTGAAGCTTGATATGTTGTTATTAGATGTTATATGATGCTACTTGAAGTATTAGAAACCATATAATTGAGTTTTTTGAAGTTTTGGTGAGTTTTAATTCGAAAAAACACGTAAGAACAGCGAAATTCGCAGTTCTCAGTTCGTCCTGCGAACCGAGCTCAGGTTGCGAAGCGAACTGAGTTGCTGCGAGTTGAGTTTTGCTTTGCGAACCGAGTCCTACGAACCGAGTCGCTGCGAAGCGAGTTGAGTCTCGCTGTGCGAATTGACCTGATGCGTTGCGAACCGAGTTGTTCTGCGAAGCGAACCGAGTTTCTGCGAACTCAGTTGGCTCTGCGAACCCAGTTTCCTGTGAACCGAGAATTTTTAAAGATTTTTATTTCGCAAACAATTTCATTAACTCGGATTGGGTTAAAATTCGCATGGTCACTCGGAAACGACCTAATGATCCGGGCTCTATTCTAAGAGTCCAGACAGTTTTTGGCCATTCGTGGTCATCTAGGGCCCGAAAATGGCATTTTCAGTTTTAAACGTCATTTCGGGGTTTTCTGATTTCATTTTGAATGAACTTTTGTTTGACTAGATTTCAGGGATTACCTGATTTAATAAATATGCTCTGATGATGATTATGGAACGATTTCTAACTTATATTTGAATTTCTGTTTCAGATCAACCTAAGACTCGGTGATATAAGAATCCTGAGTGTGGAGACGTCAGAGGTATCGGTGAGTGGATTTAGAACTCACCCTTCGGTTTAGTTGTAACTGTTTGGTTGCAACAAGTAAACGTAGATATGTGTTAGACTGTTTAGTCTTGATTATTGACTATGAATCTACGTGATATGTGAATATATGTGTATCAGATTATTGAGGTCAACGTGTAGTTGGACTTTTGGTTATTATGTGATTTACACAGGTTTTGATTCATTTGTTGTGTTTGAGACCTGTGTATGAGTTTAATAACCAATAGTTATCGGTCTCGTTCGTTATGGCCATACGGATATGTACGATAAGTGTTCTTGGGGAATCCCCGGGTATTATGATATCCCAAGAGCCACCGATCCTCATTGAAATATGTGTGTTTACGATTATTTGATGTAAACTCATAGTTAAGCTAAGTTGAATTGTGTGTGATAAATATATTCACTTAGCTTTGTGCTAATCCCTCATATTACTTCCTGCAGATTTTGTTTAATATGTGGGTAGTCAGGAAGTAGATGCTTCGACAGGGAATGTTTGACGACTTGCGACTCTGATATGGTTTTGTATAAACCTTGTTTTGTAAAATATAATACCTCGTTTTAAGTATTTGTTAAACAGTTTTAATTTGGTGTGATCTGAATACGTAAATTGTTTATGCACATTAATGAAATGTATTTTGTAATATATGCTTCCTATTAAAATAATATAATATTGTTGTATTAGAAAGAGGGGTGTTATAGGTCGGGTGTCCATGATCACCTCTAGTGTACTGCCTTTTCCATGCATTTGGGCAATTCTTTCATTGCCAATGCATACAGTCAATGCTCCCTAGCATTCCTTTAAACCCATGTTTCTGCTCGTATGCTGTGTATAGCCGAGCAATATCTGTAGCCGTCGGCTTTCTCAAATATTCCGCCGAGTATAAATCGAAGACACACTTACAAAAGTTGTTTAGACAGTCGGTTGACATTTTTTCACCCATTTGTAAGTATTCATCGAACATATCAGCGGACGTGTCATACGCCAATTGGCGCATGGCGGGCGTGCACTTTTGTAGCGTGGTAAAACCAAGCCGACCAAGTGCATTTGGTTTTTGTTTAAAATATTGAAAGTGCTTGAGAATAGGTTCGATAGAGTAGTCGGATATACCTTGTACGATTCGAAAAAATAATTGTCGACGCATATGAAAGCGTCGTTTAAACAAGTTTAGAGGATGCTTTGGGTGCTCGGAAAAGTAGTCGTCCCACAAACGTTGTTGGACACCTTCACGATCTCTAGGAATGTAGCCTTGACTGCTTGGTGGTCTTGAACTTTGACCGACGTCGATATTTTGTTGACCCTTGTATTGTTGCAGAAGTTTAATAGCAAGTTCATCTTCCGAATAAGATTCGCAAATCAAATTTATTGAAACTATATTTTGAGTTTTTTTGTTTGAAGTGTAAAATTGAAAATAGGTGTAAAATTGTGATGGTGAATGAGAGTGTTTGATGCGTGTTGGTTGAGATGAAAGTATAAGAATGAGAGTGTTTGGTGTGTGTATATATATAGATAGAATATGGGGATAAGTCCCCCGAAATGCTACTAACTTTGGCCAAAAAGCTATTGTGTTTAACCAACTAACACATGGGTGTAAGAATGCAACCAACTTTCAAAATGGTGTTTTAATGTAATTTGCTGACGTGTCGATGAGTTGTCAAACTCTCCGGATGTCACGTGACACATCCGGATGCCACTTGTCATCTTCAACGAGCGACACGTCATCAAATTACATTATAACACTCATTTTTGAAATTTGGTTGCATTCTTACACTTACCCATTAGTTGGTTACACACAATAGCTTTTTGGCCAAAGTTAGTAGCTTTTCGGGGGACTTTTCCCTATAATATGGATTTAAAAAAAAATATCGTTGGAATTCCAACGGATTTTTTTGTAAATTTCAATTTTTTTTAATCATGTAGCCGTTGGTTTTAATTTTTCATTAATTTTTAGCTTTTGAATTAAACACAAGAAGAAAAGAGAAAAGAAAAAGGAAAAAGGGGTGGGTCCCACCAAAACGTGTGTTTCTCTCCTGTTTTTGCCCATGCGACGCTTTGAGAACGCCCCTCCGGAACGCCGCGTTAGGGGCGTTCTTGCGTTCTGGAGACTCTGAACGCCCGCCACGTTTGCTTGTTACGAATGGTCTAATGTAGTCCAATTTTATAGTGTTTGTAAAAAGGGAAAGGACCAATTTGTGACCATAAAAAGCTATGAAATTGTAGTTATCCTCGATGGTGGTTTTTTGTTAGGGAGCTAATTAACAAGCAGCAATGTGTTACAACGCTCCAATTTCAGCAAGAGCAGCTACTACGTAACGATGACGACGGACAGAAAAGTTGCTTAATTTGGCTATGTTCAGTTGTTTTTTTGGGTCATAATTAATGATATTAACTGTCATTTTGTCACTTTCTTATGGTTTTTGTTTGTACTCCGGGGAAAATGGATATACTACTATATAGTATATACCTTATGAACTATGTGAACTATGACAGAACTCTCAATTCCTATCTTCTCGCCCACTAGTTTTATATCAATGAATATCGCGGCTAAGATCGAGAATAACATATCGTTTAATGCCATACAACTTTTTGAAGGATTTTAAAACATCGATCTAAAAGTTTGTAAAACTGTGAACTTCGACGGCTTGGGTATGATTCGTCTGTTATAATTATGTATGAAGACAAAAAGGTAGATATATCATATCATCATAAACTAAAAAGAAAAACTATTTACAAGAACCAAATGAATTGTTAACAAGACAGAGCATATAACAAAAATACCAAAACACAATAAGAAGTAATGGGATACAACATAAACAAATAAAAGTTACGAAATTAAATTCGAATAAGATCTAAAAATGATAATGACAATCATCATGTCGTTAATAGTTTTCTAATTTTTCTGGGACTGCTTTTGTGGGTTTTTTCTGTCAGCGACAGGTGGTTTTTTGACATCGGCGACGGGTGGTGCTTCTAGCTCTAGCCCTGGTGCACCGTTTGCTTCATTTATAGCCGAGACATAATTGAGGTAATAGACGGGTGCGAGAGGCACACTCAAGAGAGCAATAATAGATGCTATCAGGAAAATCCCTGAGGGCATAACATAGCAATGGTAATCGCCAAGTGACTCCGTTACCACACCTTGTTTATCGCTTAATTTGGCACCAATGATGAATAGGATTTTTGCTACCAAAGATGTAATCCTGTATAAAACAGATAGATATATAGCAATAATATTTCACCAATATTCAAAATCTTTCTTATAATCTTGTAATGTTCACAAACATATAAAAAATGTGAAGAATTGTGAAAATATAATTGTGTTTAAAGTCAAACCAATACTTACCATGACATATACATGCTAACTCGGGCGATTCTAGGTAAGTTAGGGACTCGGCAACCTGAAAAGCAGCCACCGGTGTTGATTACAATAATGACACGGACCAATACAAGAGCAACCACTGCAGCAATCGCGAGGCCCATGGCTGGACTACTTGGGTACTCACAGTCAGTGTACGGTATTGGTTCCAAACCACGATAAAGCACCGTAAGTGTAGGGTTCTGCCACACATATCCACATCCAAAAGATAAAAAAAAAAATATTATAAGATCGAATTTCAAATTTAAAATGTATCAAGATAGTATAAGTTAATTCAGTTCAGGTTACCTTAGCTCTTGTGGCTTCAGCGGCAAACCCAAAAGCTACAGCTATTATACCAAGCACTGTCAGAGCAACACAAACAGAAAGCGTTTTTCTCTCCATTTCTCTTTCTACGAAAGATTTTGATTTTTTTTTTTTAATTTTGAAACCATAATGTAATCAAGCTTTATAGTGTTCCTAAAAGGAAAGAACCAATTTGAGACCATCAAAAGTTACGTACAAAGTTGTAGTTATCCTTGATGGTGCAATGGTTTTTTGGTAATTAACATGCAGCATTGTGTTACTATACAGTGCTCCAAATCCAGCGCATGCAGCAGCTACTTACAAGGACGATATGATAATGACGGACAATCAGGTTCCTTAATTTGTTTATGTTCATTTGTTTTTTCATAGGATGATTTTCACTGTCATTTGTCATTACTTATGTTTTTTTTTTGTTTTTACTCCGGGTAAAATGGATACCAGTAGAGTTTAAATAGGGTTTTTTGCCGAAACATGCATCAATAGTTTCGTTTTTTACATTTTCGGGTATCAACTAATTTTTTTCCTGAAAAATGAACCACTAATTCAAAATTGATCATTTTCGGGTATTATTACCAGATACAAAAAAAAATGGACAGCTCACCGGTTTTGCCTACGTGAAAATCCACGTGGATATATTTTTTTCCCGGAAAATGAATCAATAGTTCCATTTTTTACATTTTCGGGTATCAACTAATTTTTTTTCTTTAAAAATGAACCACTAATTTAAAATCGATCATTTTCAGGTATATCTCATCTTTTTCATCTTCTGAATCACTATATGTATTTTAAATAATAAAAAGACATCATTTTTTATATATGTGTGGTCGGCTAGATATCAGCATGGCATGGCGAAACAGAGGTTATCTTTCCACCGTTTCTATTGTTGAAATACAACAAAATGATTCTTCCTACTCTAACCATCACAAGATAGTCTAGTTATTAGCGTCATTTATCTTTACAAGGGGTTTCAGGTTCGAACCTCACTAATGATGATAATATGTTGATAATGTTATATTGTATGACCATTATAAGGTAAGGAACACTTCCTTGGTATCTCGGGTTAATAAGCATATCTACGTCTATTTTTTTTATAAGATTCTTCTGATTTTGCCCCATATTTTCCTTTGTAAAGTTTATACATGGATTGCCATGTAGGATAATCGGTTGTTTGGGTATCCAGTACTAATACCCAAAAATGATCAATTTTGAATTAGCAGTTCATTTTTAAAGAAAAAAAAAAGTAGTTGATACCCGAAAATGCAAAAAACAGAACTATTGATGCATTTTTCGGCAAAAAACAATATCTGAAATGTTGACCAACTACCGTTTCGAACGGTTACTTATACCCGAAAATGATCAATTTTGAATTAGTGGTTCATTTTTTGGGAAAAAAATTAATTGATACCCGAAAATACAAAAAACATAACTTTTGATGCATTTTTCGGCAAAAAACCCCTTTAAATAAGAGCACCTCCAATGGAGACTTTTTCTAAAGCTTTTTTATGCAAAAAAGTTTTAGTAAAAGCTTTTCTTCATTAGGGTAAAAACTTAACTGATGAATAGGTTGAGATTTCTTAAGCTTTACATCAAAAGCTTTTTAGTTATATAAATTTCATATTACTCACCTAATTTGGTTCAAAAAAGCTTTGTGAAAGCTTTTTTACATTGGAGGAAAAACTTTTTTAAAAGCTTTTAACAAAAGGGATTGATGTGGCATGTAAAAAAGCTTTTAAAAGCTTTTTTACATTGTGGATGCTCTAAGTACATTAATTTTGAGTGAGAATGAGAGAACCAATGATATCGTGTCATGTGTACAAAGAGAATGCTCCACATGTAAAAAACCCATTTACCTCCAACATCAATTATCTCACAAACGACAAATCGAAAAATTATGAAAATTGCACCATTAAATTCAACGTTTTCTCCTCTTCGATTTGCCGTCCTTCAAGGCATACTTTTGACAATCCCCCCCCCCCCCCCCCCCCCCCGGTGGGTTTTACAAATTAATTAGTAACACATGTATTACTGATTGGTTGTACATTTGATTTGTGGTTAGAGCTAGGGTTTAGAGCTAGGGTTAAGGGTTTAGGGTTTAGCAAGGTTTACGGTTAGGGTTTAGTAGGGTTTAGGGTTTAGAATTTTATAAAACGTTTAGGGTTTAGGGTTTGGGGTTTGATATTTCGAGGCGACACTCTGAACCCCTAACCCTAAACCCTAACCTCTAAACCCTAAACCCCTAAATGCAACACTTTGACACATGTGATAGTACCACCAAAAAAGTTGAAAAAAAAACTCGTCGAAAGTATGACTTGAGGGACGGCAAATCGAAGAGGAAAAAACGCTGAATTTAATGCTGCAATTTTCATAATTTTTCGATTTATCGTTTGTGAGATAATTGATGTTGGGGGTAAATGAGTTTTGTCCATGTGAAACATTTGTTTTGTACACATTACACAATATTATTGGTTCTCTCATTCTCACATAATTTTCTATTCTCATTTGAACCCCACTCATCTACAAAAATTAAATGAAGTTTCACGGTTAAGATAAAATCATTTTTTAGTGTCATACAAAAATTATTAAAATTCGTTACCGTGTTAATTTCTCCGTACACATTTATAACGATTAATTGATTTTTATAGCGTGAAACGTTTATAGCGTGAAATTTTTAAGCATAATGTTATGCAGTCTCGGAGAACAAGGTCGTCTCCAAAGATTTAATCTTAACGATGGATATTTGGATGATGGATGTTTGAATAGTGATAGTTTTATCATTGGTACACTTCTTTCTTTCTTTTATATGTTTTATATTGTTTTGTTTTGTAATTTCCTCGTGTTTCCTGACGTCGCTTTCCTTTCCTTTGCGTAAGACTATTAAGTGTTCCCCAAGAACTATCAGTATTTATTTTGGTCTTTACTATTGTTTGTTATGAGTGATGACTAACAAGCCAAACGAATGGAACTTTTTTATTCTTTTGATGAGTGATGACTAAGGTGATTATGTATGGCAAATTGGATAACATTGACAGTTTTCTTTTACATATTGCTTAAGCTATTGGATCTTTTCATACACACGGTGGAATTGGTTATTGAATTGAACCAACAACATTAGATGGTTAAACGGGTAACATCTTGTTGTTGAATTTCGATCTTTTGCATTTGTTTGAAGTCTTAAGTTTTAAGTTTATTCATCATATTCCAAATTTGATTTTTATATTAATACTTCCTTATATTGTTAGTATAAACAAATCTCTTATGTATGTCGTTTGAATTTTATATTTGACCATATAGTCAACCTTATTGGATGTTACCCCATCACCTAATCTGTACATTTTGTCACCTTTAAGTCTGCCTTAAGGAACCATCTATAGATCCATAAAAGATTCACCATTATGTTTAATCTACCATTATTCTTACTCGGTTACATATATGATTCAAGTATGCTTATTGAACTTACTTCAGGTGATCCGAATATGAACTCAGTTGTTGCTAACTTGTCGGCTTGAATGCGCCGATTGCCATATGATGCTTCTGCTATTAAAGATAATTATTGACATAATGGTGAAGGGTCCTACTATCCATATCACTTACTTTTTTAAAATTACATTTTCTGTAATTTATTCCATCACTTTTTCTTACATTCTATACTATTCTGTACTTTTTCTAATTTTTTATTCATTAAATAGTATAGCAAGTAATTTTAAATGGTTTAGAAAGAATTTCCCAATAGTGAATCTGCAATGGACACTCTTTTTTGCACATATATGTAAACATGCTAATAAGATCAATGTTAACCAAAAACATTTTCTTTAAGTATCTGTTTATTAATTTTAGTATCAACAACAATCTACGAAATGACATATCACTCAATTTCTTGATTCTCGCTTGCTAAATGGTTAATTATATTTCAATAAAATCTCTGCCATCAGTCCATCAGGATAATAACAGATTGTTTTATACTCCGTACCATACAACCATTATTTCAACTGATAGATTAATATAAAGGGTTAATGGTGCAGATCGGGTGTGAACTTATCACTTTTTACTGAGTTAGGGTATGAACCCAATTTATTACAGAGGTCGGTAACAAACTTTTAAATTATGTTTCGAGTTAGGGAACAAACTTTTTTTTCACCTAACTCGAAAAGTTCGTTACCTAACTCGAAACATAATTTAAAAGTTCATTACCGACCTTGAAACATAATTTGAAAGTTCGTTACCGACCTCGAAACATAATTTGAAATGAAAAAAAAGTTTGTTTAACTCGAAACATAATTTGAAAGTTTGTTACCAACCTGTGTAATAAATTGGGTCCATACCCTAACTCGGCAAAAAGAAAAAAGTTTGTTCCCCAACTCGAAATAAAATTTGAAAGTTTGTTACCGACATGTGTGATAAATTGGGTTAATACCCTAACTCGATAAAAAGTGAAGTTCATATCCGATCTGTGCCATTAACCCTAATATAAACTGATGACTATATTTTACTTTCTTGTATGTACACTGTTTTTGAGCTGAATTGAGTATTGTCGCTCTTGTATTTTTTTTTTTTTAAGACCTAGTTGGTTAAAACGTACATAATTAAAACTGTCATCTCAAAATAAGTTTACGTACGCGAGGGTTTATTGAGTTATTTCACAAGTTTTTTCCAGCTCTTTTTTATTTCAGTCTTCATAATTGTTGCAAGTTATCAATATCATCTTTTTTGGTCGATCTTCTTCCATTGTCCGACCATTTGCAAATTTGCATCATTAATCTAACTTAATTGGGTTGTTTTAGGGAATGCACTATTTTTTGTGATCATATAACTAAATGCCAATTACACCATAGGGTCCTTGGTTTAGCCGTTCAGCAGTACGAGAAGAACCTTTCAAGTATTCAATTAAGAGGTTGTGGGTTCAAAGTTTCAAACCTCAATTGAGGCAATGAGTATAAATATTCATGGTGATTGAATATATAATAATATATACATGTTAAGTTGTAGGTTTGCCTTTCTAAAAAAATTAATATCTATTATTCTATTTAATAATTAGCCTATATTGAATAAATATATTGGTGAATTCATATTTCATAGTTATAGTTATTTACAGGTTTTTCAGTTTCTTTTTATGAGTAAATTTTATAGATGATTCATGTGGTTTACACCGATTTACGAAAACGGTTCCTATACTTCTTTTTTCACTTTTTCAGTCTAATAAGTTTACATTTTGCTCGAAAATGGTCTCTCCTCCACCTAAAATGACTAAGGTACCCTTCCTTTTGTCATTTTCAGAGTCACGATTTAAATGGTCAAATGGTATTTTAGTCATTTTAGGTAAGTGAGGGACCATTTTCGAGTAAAATGCAAACTTATTGGACTGAAAAGGTGAAAAAAGAAGTCTAAAGACCGTTTTCGTAAATCGGTATAAACCATAGGGACCATCTATGGAATTTACTCTTTTATTTATCATTTTTGGTTAGCGAAAAGCTCAAAAGTATATATCACTAAACGCTTGGATCGGAGTATAAAATTTTAATAAAAACGTTACAAATGTTTTAATTTGAAAAGGTATTATATTATTACAAACAAATATTTTTATCTATAATCTATATTAATATATAAAGTATCTTCATGTTTTATATTTAGAAACTTTGAAGAGTAAGATTCAACACTTCTATAATTAACATTTTTAATTTAATTCCCATTTTTTTTTACAATTTTGTTATTATCGTGATATTTCACTCTCTCTTCACTACTATACTGAGTCATCATCACGAATTTCTATCGGTGAATAATATAAATTTGTATTCCGCTGCATTGTGCGGGTGTTACGCTAGTTACTTATAAAACATCTCCATATGTTGAATCTTAACACCTTAATTTTTTTTACTAATTTACTCTTATCACACTAATTAAATGAATACTATTTCAAATAGGAAAATCTTTTTTTTCCTTCAAATATTAGTTCTTTCTACTTTTTTGTAAATTATGTGTTTATGATAAATTCATTCAAAATTAAGATATTTTGATTATCATGTCATAGTTATTGTTATGTTATTTGACGAAAATAATATCATACATAACGAAAAATTATTAAGTAGTTTCAACCGCCGTATTGTACGGGCAACATGATAGTCTTCATTATATTTCAACATCGTCCGATAATAATAGTTTCAATAAAAGTTGTATTTTTATTGAATTGATTTCCCAAATGCCTCCAATATTTAAGCCATCAATAATAAAGATGGCAATTATATTATGGATTTTAAGAACACATACAACATGAACTAAATAAAAAAACGCAAAACAAATAAAATGTGCCAAGAAAAAATAAGTAGAAAATACATGAATAAAATAAAAAACCTGAAGATTATTAGGACATATAGTAACGATCGATCATGGGGATTCGAGTTGTCATTCTTGGTTTCTTAATGTTTCTGGGATGGCACCGATGGTTTCTTGCTACCATTAATCGGTGGTGCCTCGAGTTCTGGCCCCGAAGTCCGGACTGCACCCTTTTTCGCCGAGACAAAAAGTAAGTAATAGGCTAGACCAAGAAGCACACTCACAAGACCCATGATGCCAGATCCCGAAAAAATTCCCGGCCTTACGGTGTAACAATAGTATTCTCCATCAATCTCTCTCTCAACACCTTTTTTAGTACTTAATGTTGCGCCCGCAAGAAGTAGGATGATGGCTATAAAAGACGTAATCCTGTATAAAAGAAGTTATGAATGAACTGTATATATAGGATTTTAGTATATATCATTTGGGATGAAGTTTTATTATAGACTAATAGAATGAAATGATGTACCAAGATATACTAATACAGAGTCCAGCAAATTTGGATAAGTTATGGGCTGCCTGGCAACACGAACAGCAACCGCCGGTTGTTGATGTGATGATGCCACGAGCTATGACAAGAGCTACAACGGCCACTATGGCAAGGGCCATGGCTGGACTACTTGGGTACTTACATTCAGGTACGAAATCGACGTAAATCACCTTAATTTGAGATTTCTGTCATGCATACGAGAGTTGTCATAACTAACAAGCACTGTTATCGAGTATATGGGCGACGGCCGGCTGCTAGGTTGGGTAACTGGTTCGTCGAACCACCTACATTTTCTTTTTCTAAAATTTTGCATAATATTGAGTAATAAGATATGCATATCGATGATTGAAGTTTTGAAATGAAAAAAGACCCTTTAGTTTTGTATCATATATGCATTACTATTTACGAATACATTTGAGTGACTTAATTTACAGGTGTTTAACACATTATATCAAACTGTCTTACTTAATGTAATGTAGCTATTTCGTAAGTCACCCATTTGACCCGTATGGCCGTATTATTTAGTGATTTGAACTACCTCAGCTCCTCTTAATAACCATCAATTAGTAGGCCGTTATTTGTGGCTTATGGCTTACCTTAACCTTGGTGGCTTCGGCAGCAAAACCCGCAATAGCAGCTGCTATCCCGAGCAACGCCATCAAGATGCACACTGTAATAGTTTTGCTCTCCATCTTTCTGTTTAATTTCTTCCTTATTGTGTGATGATGTTATTGTCAAACCATTACGATAACCCACTTATATAGTATGTTTAAAACATATACAAACCAATTAAAATTGAGTTCATGAAAGAGCCACGAAATTGGTATCAGCCTTGGGGGTGTACAACTAGGGAAAAACTATATTTTATCTAGTCATTGAAGTTGATCTTGGGTTCAAACAAATTAAGGACAACTCACGTACAAAACATACAAACATCTACTCGTTTTCGTTTCACAACGGTTAAAACGCAAACGTGTGAATTAGTACTGTACTTTGGTACTGAATACCAGCGGTTTGGTGTTTTAGTGGTACTGGTCGATCGACCTAGACATATAAGAAAATATATGTCTGTGTTTTTTCATTGAGTACTACATAATTAACTATAAGATCACTCGTAATCTTAACATCAGAACGCAACTTTTTCAGGTGCCACATCAGCATAACACCAGAACGCCTCCAATCATAATACCAGAACGTCACTTTTTTTTAATCGGATTAAACCATCGACAGAAAAGGAAAAAGAAAAGGAAATAACGAGTGGTCCCCACGTAAATGCGCTTTTTCGTCCCGTTATCCGAGTCAGAGCGCCATGCCGCCAGAAAGCCGCGTTACTAGCGTTCTGGCATTCTCGAGCTTCAGAACGCGTGCCACATACCCGCGTTATGAGTGGTCTAAGGGTTAAATATAATTCATGATCATCTCGATCAATCTTAATCAAAGCATGTAATAGATCTTGTCTACGTACAATAATTATAGTTATCGATTTTACTTTTATGTTGTTATGATCACGTATCTATATCATATATATCTCATATGTGGTTCTTGTTTTAATATCATATTAAGAGAGATACTAAACTCGTACAAATTTACAAACAAAGTCCCACAAAATGATGTGGATATGAAGATGAACCGATTCGTTTTTTCTCTCTCTTACTTCTCTCTCATCAAATGACTGGTCCATGTCATTGTGTGAATGTTTTATTACTGAGTATAATTTTTTTAGTGGGTAACCTAGTTATAAAGTATCTTACAAAACGAAAGAACCAAATTCAGATTACAAAAGGTTAATTAAGAATTGAATCTGGAATTTAGGTGGATCCGGCGTGAACATCTAGAGTACGGGGGAGTTGTTTAATTGATTAACAAGAAGCAATTCACGCGGTGTGCGCATTGCTCCAAATCCACGTACAAGACGCAAGTACTTACGATCACGACCATCGGATTCAATCAAAGACCTTAATTGTTAATTTGGTTGTGTTTATTTGTTTTTCCCTCAAATAATTTGATTCTTCCGGCGCGGCCTCTCCTTCGTTTGTTGGTTGTAACTAAATGAGTAAATTTAGTGTTCCGTTGTTTTCTACTTTTAAACCAACCAAATAATAAAAACATGAGATAACACTTAACATTCGTTTACTTAAATTTATTATCATTACATTAGATGATGATAGATAATATTATCGAGATTAAGGTTCACATTAGAAGACAAAGTAATTAGTGAGAACATGACAGTAATTGTAAAACATTTTTCAGCGTGAGAATTTTTGAAGTGTTTTAAAGTTGTTCTCACGTTCTTATCATATTAACATTTTTGATCTTTTGTTTCTTTCTCATATGAGTAAGGTTCCGAGGAGAAAGCCTCAAATGAGGACAATGAGGAGCAGACCGAATTCATTACATTTTAAGGTAAATTTTTCATTCATATTCATTGCATTTTACCAATGGAGAACAACATTTTAACAAATACTGCATTTTACACTAATAAATTTTACTGCATTTTAGCGACACTGCATTTTAAATCTTCAAATTTGTTCTTAAAATGTAATAAATTTGGTATGCTCCTCATTCTCTTCATTTGAGACATTCACCTCTGATCCTTAATCTTCTCATATTCTCTAATACAATAAATAAATGTATATCAAATCGAATTGAGCATTATCAAACTCTTTCGAGCCATCAATCAAAGTGTTCTTCAATAAGTAATACGTACTAATGTGCGTATTTTTTTCATATAATTAATATGTTAAAATATTAAAAGTTGATTTCACTTATTATTATTCCATCTCTTGTTGTTACCGATTATTTTATAATATGTTGTGGACATAAATTTACGTCTACACTTTGTGAATTCTACTTTCAAGAGTTGGATAATAATTACTTAAGGTGTATACAATTAAGGTGTGTACTTCTGCCGATGATAGAGAGACAGATACTCCTTTAAGAGATAGTGTTTATATACAAATTAAATCTAAGTTTTTTAGTGTTCGAAAACCAATCAGAGCAATACTAAGTTTGTTCAGAGCAATCACAAGATACTAAAAAGAGACTTGAACACAAACTCACAAGAGCCTCAAATGAGTCCGTCGAAAGCATTTCAGTGTTTAAAACGACATTCACTTGTATTCACCCGTACTTGTTACTTGCAAATCCTGTCGCGATTACAAAACTTCGCACCCACAATAAAGTGATACACTGTGCAACTGCTACAAATAGCATTAACCTATATAACTAAAAAATTAACCATTTTTTTACTCAAGCAACCAACGACTAAACAACTTAGTGGAGTAGTGGTAAGGACATCTCATGACTTCGAATGTTAAGGCTTAGTCGGTGCGAGTTTCAGCTCAAACATATTTGATGGAGGTGATTTGTCTGGCAATGTTGGACCCTATGGGGGGTTCGGTCGTGCTTCGTTGAAATATGGAGCAGCTTCAGTGAGTGGCCCAAATACCCGTTATTTACTCAAGCAAAACTGATGTACATAACTGACAACATACATTTTTGGGTAAATTGCGTAGATCGACAACAAACTTTCCTTTTTTTGTCGAGTTAGGATATGAACCCATTTTATTACATAGGTTGGTAACGAACTTTTAAATTATGTTTCAAGTTATGTAACGGGCTTTTTTTCACAAAACTCGAAAAGTTCGTTACCTAACTCGAAACATAATATGAAAGTTCGTTACCTAACTCGAAACATAATTTGAAAGTTTGTTACCTAACTCGAAACATAATTTGAAAGTTCGTTACCGGACCTGTATAATAAATTGGGTTCATATTCTAACTCGACAAAAAATTGAAAGTTTGTTGTCGATCTGCGCCAATTACCCGATATTTTAGGCTAAAAGTAGTGACTGAAACATGAGAAATTTGAGGGTTAATAAAATTTTCAAAATTGTAAGAAAGCTATCATTAGTACAAGTTACTTATGTGTTATTAACATCACGAATTATTATGTTCTGTATAGTTGACAAACATATGTAGCAATTAATTGCATACGACCGTACGATTTAAATCACACAGATAAAAAGAGAATTGGTATACACAGTAACAAGTACCAAGCTATAATAATACAGTATCATATTAATTTTGGCACATGAACAGGAGTGCAACAACATGCATAATCACGCCCGGTGGCTACCCTAACAATAAAAAGCAGAAGAACTAGAGCCACCGCAGCTGCTGTAGCAAGGCCGATGGTCGGACCACATGGGTGTTCACATTTGTCACCAACAATGTGAATTTGAGAAGCCTATAGTGTGTGCATAGAGGTGGACAAAAAAACCGGGTTTTATACCCTACCCGATTAAAACCCGAAAACCCTATCCGGTTGTACCCGGGTATGACCCTACCCGGTTCGGGTTTTGAGAGTACCCGCCGGGTACATAACCAGGTTGGGTTTTTAGAATTTGAAATCGGGTTAAACTCGAATTTAAATAGGGTCGGGTTGGAAAACCGGACAAAAATCTGGTTGAAAACTCGAAAAAAACCCGGAAAACCGGTTTTAACTCGGTCAAAACCCCGGTTGAAACGCAGAAAAAACCCAGGTCAAGTTGGTCAAAACCCGATTTTACCCTTTGACCAAAACCCGGTTCGAGTTTTCAAGTCGGGTAGGGTCAAAACCGGATTTTGTTCACCTCTATGTGTGCGTAGCCTATAGTGTGAATTTGAGAAGCCTATAGTGTGTACAATTTATTTTGATCCGGTCCCAAATCGCTCGTTGAACACATGGATTGGGCTTTAGAATAATGCTTAGATATGTAAATGCTTACTGGGCCAATTAGCCGAATACTATATCTTCATTTCCATGTTTTCCCTACCAAATATGATGATTGATTTCTTAGATTATATTGGAGGTTATTTAGGGGTGTTGCTAAATACAACATAGTTTTTATTACATACACCAATGTATATGCATTACAATGTTGTACAATACAACACTGTAATGCATATATATTGGTGTATGTAACAAAATCCATGTTGCATTTATCACTTCCCTTATTTAGAGTAGAGTTCAAATGAGTACATTAATTTTGAGTGGAGATAAGGCAATCAATCTCAACTAATAATTTTAATCAAATACTTATTTTCCCACATTTTTGAAACTTAAATATCTCACAAACGTTAAGTCGAAAAATAATGAAAATTGCACCATAAAAGTCAGTGTTTTCTCCCCGAAACCCCAAATCCTAAACCCTAACCCTTAAACCCCAAACCCTAAAAACCCTAAACGCAACACTAACACATATGTTATTAATTTGTAAACCCACCAAAAAATGAATTTTTTTTTTTTTTTTGTCAAAAGTATGCTTTAAGGGACGGCAAATCAAAGAGGATATAATGCGGAATTTTAAGGTGCAATTTTTAAAATTTTTCGACTTGTGATTTGTGAGATATTTAAATTTAAAAAAGATGGTGGAAATAGGTATTTGATGAAAATGAGTAGTTGAAATTGATTCACTCATTCTCACACAAATTCATATTCTCATTTGAACCCCCACCATTCTGTCATGGGTGGGGTTCAAATGAGAATAAGATTTTGTGTGAGAATGAGGGAACTAATAATATCATATCATGTGTACAAAGAGAATGCTCCACATGTACAAAATCCATTTACCTCCAACATCAATTATCTCACAAATAACAAATCAAAAAATTATGAAAATTGCACCATAAAATTCAGCATTTTCTTCTTTTCAATTTGCCGTCCCTCATGGCATATACTTTCGACGGGTTTTTTTCATCTTTTTTTGTGGGTTTCACATTTACTAACACATGTGTTAAAGTGTTATGTTTAGGGTTTGGGGTTTAGGGGTTAGGGTTTAGGGTTTGGGTTTCGCCTTGAAACCTCAAACCCTAAACCCTAAACGCTTTACAAAACTCTAACCCTTAATCATACTAAACCCTAAACCCTCTAAACCCTAACCCTAAACTCTGCTAAACCCGAACCCTAAATCCTAAACCTTAGCTCTAAACCCTACCCTGACCACAAATCAAATGTACAACCAATCACTAACACATGTGTTACTAGTTTGTAAAACCCACCAAAAATGGAAAAAAAAAGTTGTCAAAAGTATGCCTTGAGGGACAGGAAATCGAAGAGTGGAAACCGTTAAATTTTATGGTATCATTTTTGTGATTTTTCGACTTACCGTTTATAAGATATTTGAATTTTAAAAATGTGAAGGAAATAAGTATTTGATGAAAATGAGTGGTTGAGATTGATTCTCTTACTCATCTGAACTCTACTAAAAAAATGTAAGATATATGCTCTGACTTTATCTATTACTTTTTTAAGAACAAAACACTAAACATGAACAAATGTGATTACAAATGTAAGAGGTTCATCGATATTACAAACTTCAATTGCTAATAAAAATTAAGAACCATTTTAATTGTTTGGTAAAAAATTTGAGGGACAACTACATGTTGAGTGAAAGGAAAAACATAAAATCTTAACAATTGATTTTTGTGACGAATGATTCATGTAGATTGCAGTTTTATAAATCTGGTTGTTGATCAATAAGATCATATGCCCCTTCCTTCCCTTAAAAATGCAACCCCTACCCTAAGTGTATGGTGTATGTATAACTAAGTTTTTTTATACGTATTGTGTATAATATAGAATAAAATTTGTACATCGGTATGTAATCCAAACCAGAAACATGTAGAAGACGATGGATAAGGAAATTATCCAATTTGTGAGATGCCCGTTTTCTACATTTATTTGTAGTTATCCATATGCCACTTGGCTACTATCCAATCCAATCGTGTATTATATAAATTATATTATTGTAAATCAAATCAAATCACTTAAATAAATCAATATATAGATCCAATCATTATTTTCACTATTGTTGTTATTAAATTACACTCCTTAATATGACTTTATAATTTTTAATCATGATTCTGAATCATCGTTGAGGTTCCATGAACCTTCAAAGGAATTTGATTAAGTATCGACGACCGAGTTTACAATTAACGTGGCTTAAGTAACTCTTAAGCAAAGTCAATACATTTGTATTTTAAACAATTATTCATTATTTATTCATAATTCATATTCATATTCATATACATATTTATAACTGATGATTATTGTTGTTGGTTGATTTAAGTGTTTACGTATATTTTAAAATTGTAAGTCATACCCTATTACGTGTAATTAAATCAATTGTTCATAATTGATCATCAATTATTTGGGCAAACCAAAAATGCAAATAGATTATTTTAAAAGATAATTCAAATTAAATGGTGCTAATCGTCAAACCAAACTATCTACACAGAAACACTTTTACCTACCTTGTGTTTCATCAATCAATATATATCATAGGAATGTATTTGTGAATGTATATCATAGTAACATGTTATTTTTTTATCGTTCTATTTCTCATTTTTTTTTAAAAACAAACTCGCAAAACAAATAACTATTACATATTATTCACAAACTCATGTTTTCCCCCCATAAAACTAACCATTAAATGCTCTTAAGATATGTATGATAAATGTTAATACACTAGCTGATTTACGATTTTACGTGATGATTATGAAAAAGAAGTTATATATAAAAATGAACAAAGGATCACTTCAAACCTTACTAGTTGAAAAAGAAGTTATATATAAAAATGAACAAAGGATCACTTCAAACCTTACTAGTTGCATATTTTGATCATTTGGGGTAATGGTCAAATACAATCACAATGATACTTCAATTAACCCAATAATCTGAACTAGAAAAATTAATGGTGCTTTTAGTTACATAAAATTAACTCCAGTATCCCTTCTCCATTTCAGCATTTCTAGAGTTTGTGTTCTTAAGAAACTAAAGAGAATTTTAAAAAACGCGTTCAAATATAAAGGATGTAGTTTTCATGTTTCAAAATAGGAAAGTTACGAACCATAAATCATTAGATTCATTTTTCTTAGAAAACTTCTCTATAAAACTACAATTCGAACACATTTTCTAATTTTTATTTTTTCTTAAAAATCGGAAGAAAACTAAAAGAGTTTTTCGTAAGTAAACCCACTATAACTCTGCTTATAATTTCTATCACACGTGTATATTGGTGTCCCAAATAAAGAGCATATATATCGTTTGAAAATGGAAATGATATTTACTGAAACAATAAGAATAAAAGAAGGTCTAAAATGTAAAATAACGATATTTTCAATAATTGAATAAATAGAAGATGAAAAATCAAATCAAACTAACTAACAGAAAAGCTGTCAGGACACTGACTCCATTTTTTCATTCTTTCATCAACTCTGTATCTATATATATATACACGCATAGATATATACACACTCTGATACTCTATACCACACACACACAAATACACTTTGATGGTGGAACCAGTTGAACTTCCGAGCCGAATTGGAATTCTTCCGTTCAGGAACAAAGTACTATTACCTGGTGCAATCATTCGAATTCAATGCACATCTCCTAGCAGGTATTATGTGTTATATGATTGCGATACACATGAACAATTTCAATAAGTTTAATGATTTTATGTAGTTGAGGTTCCAATTAGGGTTGATAGTAGGTTTATTGTATTATGTATTTGTGTGATTGAAGTGTGAAATTGGTGGAACAAGAACTGTGGCAAAGAGAGGAGAAAGGATTGATTGGTATTTTGCCGGTTCGAGATGCTGCCGAATCGACAACAGTTGGTTCGGAAGTCACACAAGGTATTTCAATTATGATTTCATATGATTTGTTTATTACTTAATGAGGTTAAAACTAACTAAATTTAGTGTTATAGGGGGTGACACGGGTGATAGAAGCTCGAAAATTGATGGAAAAGGTCAACATGAACCAAACTGGCATACCAGGTATAGTTTGTGCCTATAGATCATGACTGATTAAGATGTTGTGTGATTATGTTTAATGTTTTGAATTTGATTAAAGGGGAGTTGCTGCTCGTGCGATACATTTGTCGAGAGGAGTTGAGAAGCCAAGTGGGAGGGTTACGTACATAGTTGTTCTTGAAGGATTGAGCAGGTTTAGTGTACAGGAGCTCAACACTAGAGGAGCATATGCTACTGCAAAAATTTCACCAATTGATATGACAAAAGCTGGTATATTATTTGCACAATTATTCACCCATGTTAACTTTAGGGACTTTATACAAGCTATCATTGGTCATTGAACTATTTAAGTTTTAGATTTAACATGAAATGCCATAAAAAAATAAGTCTTGAATATAAGATGTTAACTCGAATCTCACATTCTTCAACTCCTTGGGTGCATTTGCCTTGAAATTAATAATAAAAAAAAGATGTTAAAAATGAAGTTCATCCTCTAGGTAAGTGACAATATTAACCGGTATGTTGAATGTAGAGAAGTAGCTTTATGCTCTGGTCTGTCAAGATGTTGAGTTGCTACGGTTTTCTAATCTTAATTAGAGATGGAGCAAGTAGAACAAGACGCAGACTACATAGCATTGTCTCGTCAGTTCAAATTAACTGCCATGGAGCTTATTTCTGTTCTTGAGCAGGTATAGATCACTGATAGACGCTATTTTCATTTATATTTCTTAAAGTGTAATATTATAACCATCTTGCGATAATTTGTTGTAGAAACAAAAAACTGGGGGGAGAACTAAAGTTCTTCTTGAGACTGTTCCTGTGCACAAACTGGCAGATATATTTGTTGCTAGCTTTGAGATTAGCTTTGAAGAGCAGCTGTCTATGTTAGATTCTGTTGATTTAAAAGTGAGAATTTCAAAAGCCACAGAATTAGTTGACAGGCATTTACAGGTAAACTCTACATTTTTACTTTGAAGGGTTTGTAATTAGTCAGTTGATGACATTATTATTACTTTTTTCAGTCTATTCGTGTGGCAGAAAAGATTACACAAAAGGTGGAAGGACAGTTGTCGAAAACACAGAAAGAGTATCTTCTACGTCAGCAGGTATGTTTTCTCATATAAACTAGTGTCAGCATGAAAATTTGTATTTGGATTTTGTTTGTGTAACTTTTATGATAATTTTTTAATGTAACTAGATGAGGGCTATCAAAGAAGAGCTTGGCGACAATGATGATGAAGATGATGATGCTGCCCTTGAAAGAAAGATGCAAGATGCTGGAATGCCTCCAAGTATCTGGAAGCATGCACAGAGGGAATTAAGGTGTGTTTCTGTAAAGTTTTGCAAGTAAATATATTTTGTTTTTAAGATGCATTGTACTTTTCACATAAATCTTAGTGTTAAATGTATACATACTTTCTAGTTTGATTTGCGCATTTCTTAAACGGGACTTGTAGAACTAACTTTCAAATTATCAAATCCAGTACTAGTAGAGATGATCAAAATTCTTAAGCTTATATTTTACCTTACCATGAAATGCTCTATCAGGAGACTGAAAAAAATGCAACCTCAGCAACCCGGGTATAATAGCTCTCGTGTTTATCTTGAGCTTCTTGCTGATTTGCCATGGCAGACAACCAGTGAAGAACTTGAGTTGGACCTAAAATCTGCAAGAGAGCGGCTTGACAGTGACCACTATGGCTTAGTCAAAATCAAGCAAAGGATTATTGAATATTTAGCAGTTCGCAAGGTTGACCAGCTATCTGCTTAACTCTTAGTTTAATGGTCTTTGTTCTGTGATGATTCGAGGTACAGGTGACAACTTTGTCCCATTTGCCTTTAAAAAGGGTCAATTGGGTTGTATGTTGTCTCCAAGTGGTCAAACAGATAGAATTTCAAAGCTTGGCTATAATGAGTGAAAAGTCACCTAAAGTGCTTTCAAATGCTTAAAACCTCCTAAATCACTATATTATGAATATTAGGCAAATATGTTGACAATATAGGGTTTTAAACCTTACTTAATACATAGCCTGTTTGTAAAATTTAAATCAAATGCACAACAGCCTCCCGTTAATTGGAAGTAACTAACCGAGTCTTCTAAATGCAGCTGAAACCAGATGCCAGAAGCCCTGTATTATGCTTTGTGGGCCCACCGGGTGTTGGAAAAACATCTTTGGCATCATCTATAGCTGCTGCTTTGGGTAGGAAGTTCATACGGATATCTCTTGGTGGTGTGAAGGATGAAGCTGACATTAGAGGACATAGGAGAACATACATTGGAAGCATGCCAGGTCGCCTCATTGATGGATTGAAGGTGAATAATCTTTTTACAATACCTATTCTTTTTCCTTTTAAAATGTTCACTTTTCCAAGCACATAGAGCGATTAAAATGATTTTCGGAATATATTTACTCATTCCGTTGACTTTTATAAATTTTATTTTGACTTTAGAAAGTAGGTGTTTGCAACCCGGTTATGTTACTGGATGAGATCGATAAGACAGGATCTGATGTTCGTGGTGACCCTGCTTCGGCACTGCTTGAGGTTCTTGACCCAGAACAAAACAAAACATTCAATGATCAGTATCCTGATTTGAGATTTCTTTTTAGGAATAATTTTCATTGATTTGTGTAGAGGTGGCAAAATGAGTGAGTCTGGCAGATTGGTAATGACTTAAACTGGTTCTGGTCAAAGGGTCACTTTTAAGTAGGTTTATGCGGGCAGTTTGTGTTAATCTGAATTTGGCATTTTTATTTAAATTACAGTGTCCAAGATGATTACAAAGATCATTTTATAATATATTTTTTATTAAAATCCTCTAAACTACACTTTGGAGCTCGGACGAGGTTTGACGCATTTGACCCATTTCCTTTTTCAGCTAATTTAGCGAATCACCTGTTTGAGATAAAACGTTGCCCCAATAAACCCCACTCATTTGTAAATGGGTTGAAACTGCCACCTATTGATTTGTGGAACACGGATGGCTTCTTCGAGCTAAATTTTGCTTATATGCTATTGCCTGATCATACATCCAATACATTGTTCCTCGGTTTAAGACGTCAAATAATTAAACGTTTCTTTTTCGTATAGAATTTTCCTTAGTTCATGCCTTAAAGCTATTTGAATGTACCTTTTGATCTATCAAAAGTGATATTTGTGGCGACTGCAAATAGGGCACAACCAATTCCTCCACCACTCTTAGACAGAATGGAAGTCATTGAGCTACCTGGATATACATCCGAAGAGAAGCTTAGAATAGCAATGCGCCATCTAATTCCACGTGTTCTGAATCAGCATGGCTTGAATTCTGAGGTCCTTCAAATTCCTGAGGTATGCAATTACTAAGTTTTTTCTGGGTTCTTATAGTCATGTCAGCAGCAGCAGTCGATGAGCTTACATTTGTGCATGGATCCTAACAAATGTTGTCTTTCTCACTTGTTCATGTATTCTAGAGGCCTCAATTCAACCATATATGGGAAAATGGGTCAATATAAAATATTAGTCAAAAGGAAACGGGTCAACTGGTTTAAAAGTTTCCCATATGTGTTTACAATATCCTAAATTGCTTTAATAAAAAAATTTGGATCTTTGTTATCAATTTTATTTGTCTTGTATTTTAATATACTAATTATGCATCTAACAAAAGAAGAGAGTGTTGGTGGGTTAGTCAGTGCATCTCGGCCAGTTTTGACTCAACCTGTACTTCCCTTGACTCAAACCCGTTGTAAATCATAACAAATCTGATTTGTAACACGTTTATGTATCTTTTTCATGGTAGGGCATGGTGAAACTTGTTATTGAGCGGTATACTAGAGAAGCTGGTGTGAGGAATCTGGAGAGGAACCTTGCGGCATTAGCTCGTGCAGCAGCTGTCATAGTGGCAGAGCAGGAGCATAGTCTTCAACTTAACAAAGATGTTAACCCCATTTCTTCACCATTGTTGGAGAGTAGAATTGCTGAAGGAGGGGCTGAAGTAGAAATGGAAGTGATACCAATGGGTGTCAATAATCATGAAATATCAGATGTTTTTAGGATTATGTCACCATTGATTGTAGATGAAGGAATGCTGGAAAAAGTACTAGGGGTAAGTTAAATATTTGCCCAGATAACAGCATTCTTCTGGAGTTATTATGGTAGTTTGTTACATACATCTCTTTGAGATTTATTATCAAAGGCAGAAAAGGGATGTATGAATCTGCTTCAACTATTGATATCTAGTTCTATGGCTTCCTTTATGACACTCTTATTTAAATATTTGGTAAAACTTAGCTAATAGGGTCGACTTGATCTTTGACTAGAGGTGGCAATATCAACACACTTATTTATGGCTGGGTCGAATTCGGTTGTGTTTTACCAGATAAATTACTTATAATTTCTTTTTAGTGGACAAAAAAGTGTTTTCGTGTCAACCAAATCAGACCCAGCCCATTTTGACCCGCCCATCTTACCACCTCTAATCTTGATTGCATGTCTCTGAGTCTATATCTGCTTATTTTCTTGCCCCATTGACGTCATTGCTTAAATTCAGCCTCCAAAGTATGATAATAAAGAAGCTTCAGAGAGGGTTGTGACTCCTGGGGTAACTGTTGGGCTAGTTTGGACTGCCTTTGGTGGAGAAGTCCAGTTTGTGGAGGCTACAGCAACTGCAGGAAAAGGGGATCTACATCTCACAGGGCAATTGGGTGATGTTATCAAAGAATCAGCACAGATAGCACTCACATGGGTATCTTCTCATCTAACTTCTTATGTTTGTCTTATGTCATATTGTTTTGTACACACATAGTTTTCAAATATTTTTTTTTATCTGGCCATAGGTAAGAGCTAGAGCTACTGAACTTAATTTGGCTACTGCACAAGAAAGTAATCTGCTGGAAGGACGAGATGTTCATATCCATTTTCCAGCAGGGGCTGTGCCAAAAGATGGACCATCTGCTGGTGTGACACTTGTCACCTCACTAGTTTCCCTTTTCAGTCGAAGGAGGGTCAGAGCAGATACTGCAATGACAGGAGAGATGACATTACGTGGTTTAGTTTTACCTGTAGGAGGTATTAAGGATAAGGTTAGTAACTATTTATTCACATATATATTCATGCACCATATATCATATTTTATTAGATTAGTTTAGGTCCATTATCTAGCTTTTAGGGTTTAATCGCTTCCTATATTTGAACCTCATTGTATGTTCTTTTTATTATTGTATTGATTAATAGAAGTTTTCATTAGTTTTAAGTTGTTAACAACAGATATATGCATACATACCCATGAAGTGATCCCGCTTTTAACTATTTATTGAATATGTAACTTATATTTCGTTTTAGCCTTTGACATACGTCTAGTTATAATATTAACCCATGAAAATGTCAATTTAGGTTGTCTGTAATTAATAATGGGTCAAACAGGATGGGGCATATGGGTCAAGTGAGGCGGAAAGCGCTTTGTTTTGCGCTTTGTTTTATGACATTCATTAATATCATTATTTAATTACTTAATTAGACCCTTAATGTAATTATATAATATTTGTAGTTAGATATTTATATGCTACCGTATTAACTATGTTGGCTAGTTAACCCAAACTGACAACCTGTCATGACTTGGCCTTAAACTTACCAACTTTGACTTGTTAACCAACCCACCCGTTTTTCTACCTCTATGTAGTTGACTTAGCTGCTTTTGTTGGTTTTAACAGGTGTTGGCGGCACACCGCTATGGAATCAAAAGAGTGATTCTTCCCGAGAGAAATTTAAAAGATTTGGCGGAAGTGCCTGCAGCTGTTCTTGGAAGTCTAGAGGTAAATACTATCCTCAAACAATTTATGACTTTTCTTTATATGTTGGATAAATGTTTCAATTAACTTAGTTTAAACCCTGCATAAATCAAAGCATCCTTAATTTCTGCACTGTTAAGTCCGAGTACAGATTGTATGGTACAAATCCAAGTGATCAATATTTTAACCACAATAAAGGAATGCTTCAATCCTCAAAAAGTGCGGATTTTATTACTCTATAGGATATTCCATATAGCTACATTCTGACTTTTAGGGTGATGTTTTGAGAAGTCAATGTATTAGACATTTAATAAGGGCACACTTTGACTTGGGATTCGTGGAGTCAATCACACTAGATATATGTGCATGTTACATTTTGCAGATCGATATATTGATATTTTGAATCTTTTTTGACATTTGTAGTGTTTGTTGCTACACAGATACTACTTGCTAAGAGAATGGAAGATGTACTTGAACATGCTTTTGAAGGGGGCTGCCCCTGGAAAAAACATTCGAAACTATAAAAAACGACCTAACAGACATCTGCTTGAAATTCGTGCAAGCAACTTTCTTGTCTTTGGACTAACCAACTGCTAGACAATGGAAGCAACGAGCACATCCCGAGTTCTGTTGTTTCTCGTATTAAATGTGCCGCGGTTATCAATTATTGTTAATGTTCATTTTGGAAAGATGTATTATCTCATAATTATGTAAAAATCATTTGTTACTTAATCAGTGCAAATCTTCTTTTAAACCCATGAAATCATTGGATGCGTTCAGATACCGAAAATTTAGAAAACATGTTAACATGTAAAGCAAGTTGTCATTTTCCAAAATATAGAACTTGTATATCTTAAGTAATGAACGGGAAAGCAAAGATTTTTGTTTCCTTACACGCTTTTTCCAGAAAACACAAATTTAAACATGTTTTTTGTTTGGGTTTGTCTAACGTGATGTTAAGACAAGAATATTCTTCTCGAAAAATGAGAAATACATTTTTCAAGAAGAATCTTGATACCTTTATCATTTTCCGAAAACAATATTTTCAACTTTTTCATTTTTCGAGAAGAATATTCACCCCTTAACCTGTGTCTGCCCTTAGGGCACAAGTCAGAAATTCCCTTTTTGTTTTTCTACTTCCGGAAAATGGGAGGGACTTCCAGTTTTCTTTCAGAGTTGAAATTCTCGAATCCAGTTATTGAGAACATTCGATGCATGAATCATCATAACAAGACTGATATGGTTTTTGCTAATTAAATATTAGAATAGAACAAGCAGCTTTCAACCCGCACGTTGCTGCGGAATATATATGTACTTATATTAGTTAATGAAATAATTTGGTATATATGCAATCTAAAAGTCAATGTTACATGTGTAGTTATATCCGAATATTTGAATGGTTTAAAGAGTAATGTATCGACGTAAACTTTATGTTCATTAGTCATTTATTTTATCTAGCAAGACAATAAAAGTACTTAACGTGTTTACGGTCTTTTGTATTAAAATTATATATATGTGTATGTATATATATATATATATATATATATATATATATAACTTATTTATCGATTATGAAGTTACATTTATAGTATTAATCTTAAATAAATGATTGTTATCGATCATCATAACTTTAAATTAATGACAATAATACCAGTAAAGTTACTACTTAGTAATAATTTTACATTGCTAAAATATTTTGATTATTATAAAATCAAATTTAAGTTGTTTTTTTCCCGATTGTTACACATAAAACAACTTTCAACAGTGGATTGAAATCGACTGGTTAGTTTGTGTCACACCATCTTTTTCTAAAATTGATTAAAACTGACTAACAACTACCAATAATTCGTCGCGCATCTCCTCGAATATCTAACCAATTCAACTGACGGTCCCAAACCGACAAACCATGCCAATGACGTCGATTGGAACTAACGGTGAAACTAACTGTTGAGAACGGTCTAACTCCTGGTCTACACCACTAAAAACTTCAACCAACACAACCACCATGAAGCAAGTCTAAACTAACAAATTAGAAGAAAGTAAATTCAGATCGAAACCTTCAACAAAACTCAAAATTCCTTTTAACTATGATAAATTTAAAGAGATCATTGGCAGTTACCCATAAACAAAGCTCGCGAATAGACAAAAATAAATCACCTATAGAGACACGTGAATCTAAAAAGAAACTTATATCTCGATAGTTGAACACAAATAAAAACACACAAATTGACATTAAAACAAATTAAAACACACAAACAAATTAAAAAAAAATAAAAAAATACATATAAGGATAAAACAAAAAATTGAGAAAAATAAAGCTTAAGCATAAAAAAAAGAGAGGGAAAATAAAAAAACCAAGTGTAAAAATGTGATTGGCCAATTACTATTCATTTAATAGTAAAAATTTATCACTCCTGATAAATGTTAGATCTTTCAATGAAAGTAATAAATTTTGATTTAGAACATAGTTGACATGTTTTTTACATATAATACCTGTAATTTATACAGACTATTATTGTAGCCTTACAGTTTTGCCTAACATATCTTGAATAATAATCTTTTTCCCGCTTGAATGTAGTAGGATTAATTAGTTCGAAGGCTCTAAATCTTTAAAGGCCCTGTACGGGCAGTCACACCACTTGCACTTGGAAGTAACTGTACTCTGCCCCCGAACCAGCAGCCTTTGCACTAAGCAAGACCCCCTTGTCCCTTTCCTTTCTCAATTCCACTTCATTCCTTGCTTTGTTCCAACTTCAATCAGAGTCTATATGAATAGCCCTACTGCTGAGGTGGCATGTTTAGGGGTTGGGAATTGTAATGTGAAAAAGGCTGGGAGTATAGAGGATTCATCACACCCTGCACATGAAAGCATATTTGTTACAACCATTCAGGTGTAATAACAGGATAGTTCATGGGCGTTTGGATGTGCATTTCAGAAGTGGTAATGTGATTGGATCACATAATCAAGTGTAACAAAACAGGTAGTAAGACCTAATCTACTCATGTGCTTGCTGTTTGATTCGGTCATAATCATATATTTAGTTGTTTGAGACTTGAGTGTAAAACATATTCCAAGTATTAAACAACTAATACATAAACATGACCTAAAAGAAGATTCTTGTGAAAAACGCAAAAGATACATCTTGTGAGATGGGAATATGCGTATCTAATTTTAGGTTTGGAAAGGGGTAACTAAGATAATTTTATTTTACCTATGATAATCAGTTATCTTTTTCAACTGGTACTTCATATTGTAGTTTGTCCCTTGAATAATAAACACATACAGACTTTGTTTACTAACATTTTTAAATGACGAGTTGCTCTCTCAGAAAAGGAAAATTACAAATTTAGAGGTGGGACCTGTGTCTGAAGAGAAGATGTGGCGGCCGCACCAAAGTGGTTTTGTGAAGGATCATCTTGTGACGGATCCTTAAATCCGACTTGGGTAAACAAACCTTGTGATCCATGACCCATGTAGTCCTGCAGAAAACAGCCAATGCATTGAAACCACACAAGGTAAATATTTCATGGCCCAATGAATATTGCAAAACAAGGAAGCTTCACAATCAAAAATACTTAATTGCTTGTTGTCACCTTAGCATATATATTGATATCATACATTTCAGTCCATTAAAATAACTTCAATGACATATTAATGCTACTTAAATTGTAAGTCAGGCCAAGCTATAAAATTTTCATGAAGCAGCGGTGAAAGTTTGGAGGCAAAATGGTATGACAGAATGGGTAAGGTTGGAATGTTGTGGCAACTCAAAACTAGCAGATTTTGCTACAAGTCACAACAGAATCAACCTGCAATTAATTTTTATTCAATTTCAGAAAGTTATAGATTAACTAATGTAATAAACTTATAACAAAATCAAATTTATACATAAAATCTAGTTGTTATGAAGTGCTTTAGAAGGTCTTGAGCACTTGAATACATTTCAGATATTCTTTTTAATAAAATTTATTAGCTTTACCTATTTTGACCAATTAGATGTAAAACATATCGCAAGTAGCCATATATATATGGGGATGGTATATATATAGGGATGGGTTCTGGTGAAAACAAGGTGATAAAAAAACAGTGAAAACACATCTCCACCATCCATCTAATCTAACATATATATATATATATATATATATATATATATATATATATATATATATATATATATATATATATATTAAGTTGTGAACACTTTTTGATTCACAATTTTTTAAGTTGTGAACTTTCATTTTTTTTGCATCACATGAATATTTTTGTGAACCCTTATATTTTTTTTATCCACATAAAATTTTCGTCATGATTTTTTTCTTTGCTTCACACAAAGTTTTTAACTTTTTAAATTGTGAACCTTATTTAAATTTTAAAGTTTTTTTTATTGTGAACTTTTATTTTTTATGGGTTCACGAAAAGTTGTTAACTTTTTCAACTGTGAACCTTAATTGTTTTTTGAATTCACAGAAAGTTTTTAACCTTTTCAATTGTGAACCTTTTTTTCAACTGTGAACCTTGAAATTTTTTTTAGGTTCACGGAAATTTTTAAAAAAATTCAATTGTAAACCTTTTTTTTCAACTGTGAACCTTAAACCTTTTTGAGTTCACGGAAAGTTTTTTACTTTTTCAATTGTGAACCTTAATTTTTTTTTGGGTTCACGGAAAGTTTTTAACTTTTTTAATTATGAATTTTTTTTTTCAACTGTGAACCTTAATTTTTTTTTTAGGGTTCACAGCAAGTTTTTAACTTTTTCAATTGTGAATCTTATTTTTTTTGTTTTGGGTTCACAAAAGTTTTTTAGTTTTTAAATTGTGAACCGTAATTTTTTCCTTTTTTGGTTTCGGATTTTATTTTATTTTTTTCAAAAATAATATTATTTTTCACACAAAAAATATTTTTTATGTGAACCTTAATTTTTTATGGTTTACTTAAAAAAAAAAAAAAAGTTCACACCTTAAAAAAATTGTGAAGGAAGAAGTGTTTTCACCGGTTTTTTTATCTCCACCCCTTATATATATATATATATATATATATATATATATATATATATATTATATATATATAGGGTAAGGTTCCAATGAGAACACTTCAAAAATAAGAATGGTAAGAACACTTCAAAAATGCTCAATTAGCAAACAAAATCATTAGATTCACACTCATACATCTCAAATATGTGTAGAAAAATTGATTAGAATGGATTTGAACTTTCGAAAATACACAAAAATCGAAAAAACGATTGATGCACAATTATAGAGATAATCGTGCATCAATCATTTTTTTCGATTTTTGTGCATTTTTAGAAGTGTGCATTTGTTTTTCTTCGCATATTTGAGATGTATGACTGTGAATTTAATGATTTTTGTAGGCTATTTGTGCATTTATGAGGTGTTCTCACCATTCTTATTTTTGAAGTGTTCTCATTTGATCCAAACTCTATATATATATATGGGTCAATATTGCCACCATTAGCTGACATAGACGTGTTATTTCCTCTATAAACTAACGTGACTGGTCGAGTGAGGTAGTCAATGATAATCCATGTCGAACCTGAGACATGAAATCGTTTCCACCACCAAAGCGGGAGTATCCAACTTGGGAATTCTGATTCAAGAAACTACCTGGAAACCCAGCTTGGGTCGCCGGAGTAACATAGTCAACACCATATCCACCTTGAGAAGCCTGAAACAAAAATTACCTATTTAAGCTGCATGAAAAAAATACCAGAAGTGCTAATTGTTTTCCATGTTTTTTTTTTGTTTTTTACAATTGTGTTTAAAAAATATATATATATATATAATAAAAAACTTAGGAAAAGAAAGTAGAAGAGGAATGGTGGCGGCAATTTGAACCAGTAAAGTATGAACGGATCAGCCTAGGTTAGGTTCATCTCTGACAGGTCAAACAGGTGAAATCAAAACCTTATCTTATAAAAACATGGGTCGAAAAGGTAAATTTTATGCATTACATTCCGTAACCCAATTTGGCAATTTTTAACAAAATATAATCAGAACTGTACCTATCTAGTGTTTATAATTTATTTATAAACTATTTTATAGAAGGATTTAAAGAGTGTGTCCTGTACTAAAATTAACATGTTTTCACTCGTTACCGACATCTGATCCAACCATTTTGCCACCTCAAAGGAAAGACAAGCATAAGTTAACCCTTAAGCCTTACAAAAGAGGGAGCCAGTAACAACACTTGCCTGTGTGGAAAGATCAGCAACATTATACGGAACATGTGAGCCTTGGCTTTTGAAATCATCACCTAAGAAATCCTGCTTTGTCATTTTATAAACAAGAGCATTAAAAATCACGCATAAACGGGCAGTAGATATAATTTGGTTAACTATGATACCTGTGACATGCCCGCAACAGAAAACCCATCACGATACGTCTGGCTTGGCCCTTGAGTCATCTATTACATGTCAACAAACACAAGTTTCAAAGACTTATTAAAAATTCCAGAGGAAATAAAACAAAGAGGAATGTAGAAATTACTAACATTTGAAGCATATCCAGGCTGAGATAATGGACCCCCAGGTGATGGCTGGCTGTTTGGATTTTCCATTGAAGGAAAGTTATAACCAGGTCCCATCCCTGCATCTATTGGTTGCTGTGAACCACCATTTCCCCTGCCAGCACCAAAACCCCGATTCCCTGGCTGAGGAACATGAGGAACACCACCAATGGGTCCATGTATTGCACCACGAGTTGGTATGGCGTAAGGCTGAGGACCACCATGATAAGGTGGAATAGGCAGCCCCGGCATCGGATATGCACTAGGATGTAGACCAGGTTTAGGAGGCCCAGGAGGCATGTACGAACCTATATGCAGGAGTTAACAATCCCAGAGACAAATTTTCGTTAATTTAGTTGCTGGAATAAACTTATCACGGACAAACAGCTGTTCAGAGACTAGCCTACCTCTAGATCGAGGAAATCTTCTATCAGCACCAGAATTTGCTGGGGCAACAGATCCATAGCTGTCGTTGGGTACAATACCAGGCCCACCACCAAAGAAAACTCTCCGATCATTGTACATCTGCATCAAATGAACAATAAGTCACTAGAAGTTACAATAATGACATATTTTGACTGCATTGCGCTATTAATTGAAAAAAGAGAACTCTCACGATCATACCTTTTTTGGTTTCTGAAATTGAATCATACTCTGCTTCAAGTTATTCAAAGGTCCTTCGACTAAACACTCATGCTCCTGCTCACAATATGAGAGAAAATAATACTTTTAGATAAGATAAGTCTTCCAAGCTGGAAATACAGCATGCATCGGGTACCTTATAGTGCGTGAGTAACCCATTCCATAATGGTTGTTTGCTAAGAACTTTAGGATTTCCAAGAATGACAATACCATAACGGGCACGTGTAAGAGCAACATTAAGCCTGCGTGGATCATTCAGGAATCCAATACCCTAACCAAAGACAAACAAACCATACAGTGATTTGCATAAAACTTTAGAGCTGATAATTCAACAGGGATTTAAATACTATTCAATAAACCACTAGACTACCAGCTGACCTGATGTTCGTTACTTCTCACACATGACAAAATAATGTAATCTTTTTCCCTCCCTTGGAATGAATCCACACTTGCAACCTGACAAAAAATAATTACATTATCTGAATTAACCCCAGAAAATTGGAAAAAAGGGAAGGTGAAAATTTACCTCGATGTCCTTGTAAAGCTGCTGCCTAAGAGCACCATTTCTCGACATGTAGTTAACAATGTATGCACGCTGGCCTTCATATGGTGTTATAACCCCGATCTATATAACATTTACTATAATCAGTACCAAGCATAACTGCCAGCATGTCAAAGAAGAGTATGGGGAAACGTAATGTATATACCTGACTTGGAACTACACCACTCCTTAGAAAAGTAGTCACTATTTTTTCAACATTTGCAGCCTCTGTCCTATTAAGATATGATGTCCCACTGGCACTAATTTCTTCTTGTCCCATCTAAATTTACACACACACACACACACACACACACACACACACACACACACAGAGAGAGAGGTAAAAGTGACATAAGAATACATATAAAGTTATATGTTATTAATTTCTAACCAATCATCATGTCAATAGAAGATCAATTAACTGCACATACCTGAACATAAAAGAACATGGGACGGTTTGGCACAGGCCATGGAAAATCAATGCCTGTTGATTGCCTTTCATTTACAGTCACTCCATTTTGGAGGGTACCTTCATAGAAATTATTTGAAGGGAATTCTGAAAGGGAAGGATGCATACGGTATTGAACCTGCAATTTATTTGCTGATCAGAAACATTATAGTTCTAAATCAACAAATAAAATAATGTTCATGTTTAAAAGAAAACTTTTGACTTCGTCACACATTTATTTGATTTTTTTTCTCACATAAAAGGAATTCTAGTACTGCATTAATAAATACGAATCAGAACCTGCAATCTAATTGGCTTTACACCTAGAAGCACAAGTCGCTCAAATAGAGACTGAGCTAGCCCAGCCCGAGCCGCTTTCTTGCACATGATTACTGGACCAAGCTGGCAATGGTCACCAACAAGAACAACCTAGCACAAACAAGATTTATAACAGCACATAACCACCAAAAAGAGCTTCAAAGCGGTATATTATCAGTAGAGATGTACCTGCTTCGCACCAAGTACAAGAGGTATAAGACACTCAGGCTCGGTTGATTGAGTAGATTCATCAATGAGCACCTACAAAATGTTTAATAATTATATTTTGTCAATCACAGCAAACGCTCACAAAGTAATTATAGTCATAGCTGTTAAGGTGCCATCACAAGTCAACCTGACGAAATCTAAAATTTGCCAACCGAGGATCTCCAGCACCGACACATGTGCAACAGATGACATCAGCACTCTGAGATATTTCCCTTTCCGTAGCCCTCTTTAGTGCTTTATACTTCTTCTCATCACTGCTTGATAATTCACCTGTACAAATTCAGATAGAGCAAAAAAGAACAAACATGTGCAATGGGTATATTAATTGGCTATAGTATAACAAGGGACACATAATTTAACTAGCTAAACAAGTACATTATTACATTAAGTAATGAAATGGATATGAGACTCACCTTGTTCATCTTTCAATTGCTGGAGCTTGTAAAGTTCACTCTTTTCAGAAGTATCAAGATGGCGAACCTTAAATGAACCAATCGAACTCAAGGTATTATAAAAACAAGAAGCACGTAAAACTCATAAGTGAAGAAAATTTTGAAGCATTACAAGACAAACACACCTGATAATGAAGAGTCAAATGCTCAATAGGAGAACTTACAGCTTCCCTTGATTTTGCACACAGCCTTACAACCTGTTTATAATAGATGCTGGGCATCAATAACTCAATTTAAGACACTAACAACGACATGATTCAAGTTACCTTCAAGCCAGTGGCACTAATCTTCTCAGCAAGCTGGTCAACAGCAACATTGCTTGGAGCACATACAAGAACCTGAATTTGAGTTGAATAATCATCTTCATATCAGCATGCAATGACATACGCACTGTCGACATGAAAAAATAAATACCTGTCCTTGGCCTTGTTTAGCCATATGATAAACAAGTGCAGCAGAAGTGACCGTTTTACCAGTGCCTGGTGGCCCTTGAATCAGACTTATTGGCCTCTGAAGCACACTTTTTACAGCAAAAACCTAACAATTATACAGCAAGTCCGCCATTATTACATGAGCCATTAGTTCAACAAAATCAATTGGAATAAGCATGTATGGCATATAAAAAACAGATTCAAAGACATACAAATGACTTGGCATGACTATTTTGGCCATCCATATGAAAATAGATCAAGCATTAGATTCTGGTTGTATTTGTTTGGTTTCTGTATCGGGGTAACAGAGTATTAAAATAACTACAGAAACGGTAGCTATAGGTAGAAATATAATAAATGAATCTAACGGGTCAAAATACATCTAGCATCAATTCAGGTGCTTACGCTAAAACCATTTTCAATCAAGCATTACATTATTAAACTCATAAAATATTTATTATAATATCATATTTAACATATTCATTATATACACAAAATTTAGAGATGCGGAGTAGAGAAACCTTACTTGAGATGCATTAAGCTCCGGAAGACCGGGGGCACCAAAACGACGCGGCAATGCATTACGAACCATCTGAACCTCAACCTCATGGCCTAACAGATGATGGTATATATATCTGCGATTTTACAACAAGTTAATGACTACACCATCAGAATATCAGACTTGGGTTTAATGCACACTAATTGGTAAATTTCAAAAGCTTCTGTGCAAGAAAAAATCATAATAAGAAAAAGGTTCAATGAATGCATGTAAGAATGATATGCATTCAACTATTTAGAACCCACCCACTGACACTTGTTTCATCCACAGCAAAAGTTTTCATAGCCGCCTGCATCCGGTCAAAACTTGTGCTCTTCCATACGAAGTCGACGCTAAAACCATGATTCACATCAACAGGAACTCCCTGCAGACAATACCACATTAAGTAGTGGTACAAACAAAAACGACCATAAGGTATTATAGATCAAAATATGATATATCATTACCTGACTTGCACGAAGCTCAAGTGCTACCTCCTCTTGTGCGGTTAACTTTATCTGAAACAACAGAAACCCAATCATTAAAAATGAGAATCTTATGAGGATAAACATTCAAGGAACAGCATTTACTCTGAAAAGAAGGTGCATACCACATGTCCAACTGACTGCCAGGCTGGATGTATTGGGTCCCCTGAGTATCTGAGTCGTAACTCATCACCAGGTACAAGACGCAATTCATTGTCTTCCTACAGTTTTAACAATACTTGGTCTTATATCAAACTGGAGGTTAATATACAACACCCTTAAAAATTAACTTGACGATACGAAAATGTAGATAAAGACAGTGAAGCACCTTAGGGAAAACGAAATATGCAACACGTTTCTTGTTCAGACCAATATCCCACCGAATTGTAAGGTTGTCTTTGCTTTGAGATTCTTTCATCATCTATCAAGCAAAACAATTCAAAAATCGCATTAACGAGGTTACACTGAAGAGAAGAAAGGATAACAAACTATACATTAGAAGTATTGCTTACTTTATCATAGTCGGCTTCGAGCTTGATAAGTGGTGCAAACACATTTTGATACTGTAATTAGAAAAATGAGCATACATGCACCATTATTTTTTGACCATTGGCAAGCACCACATTTTCAAAATTAATTCAAAGTCAATGACATTAAAACCTGATAAGCATCTTCATACTTTATGGCTACAGGCTGTGGTTCATCATCTACACCAGGCTTCTCAAGATCCTCCAAAGTTGCATCAGGATTCGTTTTCCAAAGTTCCTCTACCTTGTTGATTTGCTGAGCGCTGATCTGTCGAGCTCGTAGCTGCTCTGTTTCAGACGGAACCTGCATAAACCCCACTTACTAACCAATAAAACAAAGTAAACAAAAGTCACATTTGAAAAAACGCATACAATAAAATGGGTAAGACGCTAACCTTCACAAGCCACTGCAAGAAACATCTATCATCAATAAGCGGACACCATTGACTCAAATCCCAATTCATATCTTTCAACGAATTCAAATTAAGACAAGGTTCCCTACAAAGAAGAACAACCACACTCTCCGTTTTGGCCGAAATAAATCCCAAAATGAAAACATTTCGACATCCACAATTATAACACTCGAGAATCGTCTCTCCAAGTGGACTATCTTTATGAAGACACACTTCTTTATGTTTTGCTCTAACCTAAAAACAAACATACCATATACTTCTAAATATCAACTAACCAGTAGTAACTTCAATACAAAATCATAACACACCTCAAAATAACAACTTACCAAATGATTAACTATATGAGAACCGGAAGTATTCCCTCTCGAATTACAAAACCATTTACGACACGACGGAACGTTACAACGCACAACACAAGCCGGATTCTGCACACCACAATACTTACACGCATGCTCCAAAAAATCCCCCTTTCCGTACTCATAACCATCGTCATCCCCTGTCTCTTCAAAATTCAATCCACTCATTCCCGCAGCTAGGGCATCAACCGCCGATGCCTGATTACTATTACTAATATTATGATGATGATTATTATTATTATTATTGTTACTATTAATGACCCTACTACCACTGCCCTTTCCGGAACTTACAGAAACAGGGGAAGCGTTGCTGTCGGAATGATGATCGGCGGTGGAATTAGCGTCAATTGAGATAGAATCCGACGGAATTGGCCATGCTGACGATGGCGACGGTGAGGATCGAACGGCGTTAGGTTGTGATAGCTCTTGAAACTCAGGGTAATCAAAGTCTTCTTCGCCTTGAGTGTTGAATTCGAGAAATGTATACGCATCGTTATCGCCGGTGTCCGGTTGCGACGCCGTATCGTAGAGGTTGTTCGGTTGTGCATCCATCGATTTGATTGTGAAATTAGGGTTTGTGATGTCAGCTGAGGGTTTGTATTGTAATAGGGGTGTTGATTAGGATTTTATGACATTGTAGAGATTAGAGAACCGGTTTTCCAAGCAGGCAAGGGGTGATAGATACAGGGTTGTGTGTATTGTGTGGGTGAGTGAAACTGTGAAAGGCGACATGAGTTGACTTCTGTATAAGGTCAATGAAAATGATATTTATTTTTGTTGTTTTTTATTAATTAATATAATTATATAAATTTTTAGTTATAATATAATTTACTCCATCCGTCCCAAAATTATAATCACCCCAACAAAAAAATACGCAGTTTAATAAAAACATAATAATTACTGTTTTCTCTTTCTTACTTTTTGCAGAATGACAGTTTTACCCTTAACTAATTAATTACTGCTTTGTTAAAAGTTTGTAATAATAGCTTCAATAAATGGTAATATGGTAATCATAACCAAAATTCACTATCTATTTTTGGAAGTGGACAATTAATTTGGGACGTCTGAAAATGGAATAATGGACTATAATTTTGGAACGGAGGGAGTATTATTTATCATTTATTTGTTATTAGAAATTAAAATCAACTACTACGGAGTATCATGTATCGCAACACTCAAAAAATCTATTTGTTAAAGTTTTCACCAAGCTTTTTATAAAAAGTTTAGAGTTTAGCTAACTTTAACTTTAACTTTAGAGATAAGAGATATGCTTAACAATTAAACATGGAGAAATAATAACTCTCACACATCGAGAAACAATTAAACAGTTATGGTTAGATTGTCGAGAAAAACAATAAGATCAATTTAACCATAACTGTTTGATTGTTTCTTGATGTAAGAGTTTTAGAGTTTTTCATGAAAACTAAGCTCATAACTCACTGAATTCTGACATTAATATAGAATGCATTTTAATAAGTTTTGTACTCCATTTAAGATAATAATTTGTTATTCTTTTTTTCAATAATAATTTTGAATACAATATTAGCATACTGTGAACTTCACTATATTAATAGTTTCTAAATTTACGAGTAATTACTATCCAATGTGTATTTACACATCTGAGTAGTGGGACTACTCTTCAAGCAGTTGATCGAGTTCAAGAACCAAAAGTAATTTAAAAGCGGATCCAAGTAGGAAGAGTGATCAAAATTCATGAAACCTCAACGGGTTAAAACTTGGACACTGACAATACACCAAGATGCCAAATCAAAGAAAAAAAATACCAAATACATTGAGATCTTTTTACAGTAAGAATTTTTACTCTATCAAAATAAAAGAAAACAATTGAACTTAATAAAACGTTCATAGCCCAGATTTAATTTCATACAAAATATGCCATCATTTGCAGCATCGTTCGCCAACCCCGGATTTAGATTCATACAGGTGCCCTTCTGCCACGATAGCGATCAAGGAACTGTGCAGGGAAACAAGCAAGAAACTTTGAATATATGCTAACAGACTTTAAACACGATGAAATATAATAGAATTTAACAAAAACCCATTCATGGATTGGAAAATCTAAGACAACATTATGTTTGTGAGTTCAACCAATTTTAGATCTATAGCATGAAAAAGAATCACATAGTGAAGTGAATAACAGATAAATCATGAAATCATGAATATATCTTTAAACGAAATAGGATTTTTGTACCAAAGCTTGAAAAAACCCCAGCAGGAGTTCTATGAAACAAAGCCAATTTTGGTTACGGACCCTTTACAAATAAGGCACCTTCTTTGAATTTTTGAATTAGTTTAGGAGAGGAACCTAATATGGGTTATGGGTTCGGCATTAATAGTTAGTATTTACATCACACAAGTTTTACTGTTTTAGCCCGAAGTGGAAATAAGAGAAGTTAAAAAATATACATCGAGGACTCGATATATTTTGGATTGACACAGTAACAAAAACAAAACCGGACTCCAAAATTGGAATACATGATACCAATAATTACCATATAGCGAATTTGTAATTTAAAATCCTGAACACATGACGCGCATTGTACTTGAAGTGCCTTGATATTATTAATTGGGAAATTTGGGAATTATAGTAGGATATAATCAAGTAGCAAGGGAGACACTATCACACTAAATGCATCCATATACCAGCACGCTGAATAATAACAAGGGAGAGATGAACATACGGATCTAATGAAAGGCTGTTGGAACACCCAACCAATGATTGGTATCTTCTGCACAAAAACTGATAGTGTGGGCCAGAAACCACTGCAAAAAATACCTCATGAGTTACCAACCGTAACGCCTATAGTAGTATAAAGTAGAGGAGGCAATTCAACCCATTAACTTATAAATGTAGCAGTCTGGGTTACATTTCATCTCTAATGTGTCAAATGAGGGCAAAAAAACAAATAGGTCGAACGGGTTAAAATTTGACAAAAGCATATTATTGATCCATACAACCTCCTAAATCGCTTTTTTCCAAACATTAGATTATATATTGTTATGGCATACTTTTGGTGTTCGTATTTAATGCATTACTGTATTTTATGTAACTTTAAAAATGGACATCAAGTGTTTTGAGTCAACTGAACCCGACAAGTACTAAAACATGATATGGTTTGACCTTTCTCTGATTTGACTCGTGACCCAACTTGCCTATTTTGTCACGTCTAGGATAACATCAGTGTTTCATGATAATAACATTTAACAAACCTGAATAGTATAATGAATCCGTAAGTCTCTGCAGCCATCCCTATTACGGGCCATCCAATGATAACAAAGAAGAAGCCAATACCAAAAGATATCGTGCCCTGCGCAAATCAAGCAATTATAAATTAACAATGAAAACACATAGACAGAACCAGAGGTCAGGTCAAACAAAAGTAGTAGAAACCTTAAGGTTAGTGCGTTTCATGAAGAATAGCAAAGAGGATTTCACACCAATGGTCATTATAACTCCCGATATGAACAGGATCTGGTTCGTTGCAACAATATTCAATGCTTGTGTTAGTCATCATAAGCTCAACCTCAACAACAAAGAAACATAAAAGCAAACGAATTAAAAAGAAAATTATGACAGCACTGAAAGAGACCAACATTTCCAATGGCAAGTAATCCCTTGTCGAAGAAGAACATGATTCCCAGAAACGAGAAAAATACACCGAATCCGGTCAATCCCAACCCGATCTCTGTTCCATCAAATAAAGAATTGTTTAATAAAAGAGCTTTAAGCAAAGAAAAATAATAGAAACAGTACAAGTGAATCCACATCAAAGCAATCTATATTTATAACTCAATTTACTTTACTTTACTAATCCTTGGGGGACATGTTTATCAAGGGAGAACATAGCAGATTTGCAAATCTTTCATGCCAAAACGAACTCTAGTAAAACCATCAAAACTTACTTCATATATTATTCTTAAAGTCAACATCATTATGAATCATTACTTTAGTGCTTACAGTTATATTCAGCTTGTGCTAATAAAAGCTTTATCACCAGGTATGTAACAACTTATGTGGTTTACTGTCATCAGGTAAGTTATCTTCTCCGTTTTTGAAAAAGTAAAACAAATACATCATAACTGCGCTGCGCCTCAAACGATTGACAAACAAGTTAAAAAACTCAATTCACGCACGTTAAATGCACTTGTAAAAATGCCAATATGCCATCTCTATTAATCAACTTCTAATAACTACCTTGAACTATACGGAGTATGATATAAATACTATATACATGAACACAACATCTTTCAACGGCTAAATGTATACATCACAGCATTATGCAACCATATAGACAGATATAGACTATAATTAAAGCAGTTATAGAACTCACTTTTCCAGTCGTCCATCTCGAATCCAACCATTGTGCCTATTCAGGTCTAATCCTTCAAATGCCAAACCAAAACAGATCACCTTCAGGCTTCAGCAAACTGTTTCACAATCAAAACGAATTGAATTACAATAAATTTAGCACAAACTAATCATATTACAGCACATTTAACCTAAAATCAACATAATTAACAACGCTCTTCCTCCTAAACCCTAGTATATTTAAGTCCGTGCAAATCTAGGTTTTATGAGCGAGAAATTCGGATCTGCAAACCCTAGGTTTCCATAACTCAAATCAGCAATCAAATAATCATATTAAACATAAAAAATACCGATTGATTAAACAATTAGACAACGATTTCGGATAGCGTGTGACATCAAATCTTTATAACGATATAAAATAATAAGTTTGTAAGTATAGAATGTAAGAGAGAACCTGCGAGCGTGAATTGTGAGATTGAGGTTTAACAGAACAGAGCAGAGCGATTGATATAGATATAGATAATTGCTATGGCGGAATAGTACGTGTTTTTGGTGTGTGAAAATTGGGAGTTTTATTATGATTCAGTTTCATGGTTCTTACGAGTGAAGGAAGATTGTCATTGGTGTGGTGATGTGTTAGTTTTTCAAATTAAGCTGTAATTACAATTTCAGTCCCTCTACCTTTCATTTTTAACTAAATAATAATGTGTGTGGTGCGGCGTTAAAGTTTATGTACGCTAGAAAATTAAAAAGTCGAAAGTTGAAAGCTAAAATAGTTAAACTTGTGAGATCACATGAGAAGACATTTTGTGAAGAGAAGTGAGTGGAATAAATTTATTCCTTGAAAACATGTCATGTGTCATTATAATATTTTTTTTTATTCCTTAACTTTTTCAATATTATAAATCCCTTCCTTTTACTTTCATATTTCATTATTCTTTTCATTCTTAAGTATCATCTTCTCCAACGGCGGAACTAGGGGGACATGCCGGTGCCAAACACCCCCCATCAGGCCCAATACACATGTAATTTTAATAGTATAATCTAATGAATTTTGGCCCAGCACCCCCTTTGTTTATTAGCCCAGCCCCTTATTCTGTATTAGCCCAATAAGTTTTGTGGATTCGGCCTAATTAATGTATAATTTTAATAGTGTAGTCCATTGAATTTTAGCCCAGCACCACCTTTGTTTATTAGCCCAGCCTCTTAATCTGTGTTAGCCCGATAAATTTTGTGGTAAGCACCCGTTAACTGAAAATGCTAGTTCCGCCACTGATCTTCTCTATTTCCAACATTTTCTCTCACTTTTCTCTACAATTCTTATCTTCTCTCTACTAAAACTAACCAACACCACCATCTCTACCACCATTCTACCACCATAAATGACCACCACTGTCACCTTAAACTACCATCGTCGATCGTCTTCTTCCTCTCTATTCCTCTTTCATCTCCAATTGCTCCGTCGCCGTCACCACCACCACCGCCGTCACCACCACCACCTCCGCCACCACCGTCGTCACCACCACCGTCATCATATAGACTACCACTACTTGATATTGATCTAAGAGAAAATATATTTGAAAACATGTAGATGAAAAGGTAGATTTAGATCTAAAAGTATATCTGGAAAATTTATTGCATTTTATAAAATGCAGTAGTTTAAAATGAAGTAGTCTAAAATGTAGTAGACTATGATGCAGTTAGTTTACTGCATTTTACATTTCTTTCACATTATAACAAATATTTCAATATTTCATTTCTACTGCACTTTTACACTATTGCATTTAATATCAATTCGTGCTTACTATGCTACCTTTTACATTCATATGATGAAAATATAAATTGAAAACAAGGGAAAATAAAACTTAGCTGCATTTTACGTGTAATTAATGTGAATTTTAATGCATTTTACATTCTAATTTTGAAACAAAAAATCAAAAAAATTACTACATTTTACGTTGTTGCATTTTAAGCTACTGCATTTTACGTTCATGTCGCCGAAATCCGGCGATCTGCCGGCGGCTGGTGGCGGCAGAAGGTGGTGGAGATGAAAAGTGTGTGTGAGGAAAGTATAAGGGGTGAATATATAATATTAAAAAGGTGAAGGGGTATAAATAAAATATTATAAGGACATGTGGCGTATCTTCATTGGCCAATTACCTTTGCCTTACTTCTCCTCATAGTATACCTTCTCCTCTGAACCTCATCCAACTTAAAAAGTGAAAAGTTAAGGGGTGTTTGGCTTGTTTTTTTCAGGGAGTTTTTTAAGTTTATTGTGTCATGTTTCAGCTAAAAAAACTATTTTGAAGGTATTTTGATGAGCTTTTTTAGGGTGCTTTTTAAAATTTAAAGGGTAAATAAATTAAAACGCTAATACCTCAAATTCTCAACTTTTAAATAACGAAGAAACTAAAAAACATAAGTTCATCCAAACACCCCCGGATGGCGTAGTGTGTATATAGAGGGTGTTTGCTCATTTGTTTGTTTTGCTACATACCAACTCTAATATATGATATATGTCGTTACTATATAGGATGTGTGTCAGTATAAGAGTATATATATATATATATATATATATATATATATATATATATATAGTTTGGATCAAATGAGAACACTTTAAAAATAAGAATGGTGAGAACACCTCATAAATGCACAACTAGCCAACAAAAATCATTAGATTCACAGTCATACATCTCAAATATGCAAAGAAAAACAAATGCACACTTCTAAAATTGACAAAAATCCAAAAAAACGATTGATGCACAATTATCTCTATAATTGTGCATTAATCGTTTTTTCGATTTTTGTGTATTTCTGAAAGTTCGCTTCTATTATAATCAATTTTTCTACACATATTTGAGATGTATGAGTGTGAATCTAATGATTTTGTTGGCTAATTGTACATTTATGAAGTAAACTTACCGTTCTTATTTTTGAAATGTTCTCATTGAAACCTTACCCTATATATATATATATATATATATATATATATAGAAAGAGAGAGAGGAAGGATCAAGAGATTGTGAGGGAATGAGGGAAATACCTCATCGACTCATTTACTCATATCTTTTCTAATACATTCACAATACCCATTTCATTAATTTTTATCCATGTTCAAAATTAAAACATGCAATTCAAAGATTCATCAATCAAAAACATCGTAAATCTTCCTTAATACTTAAAAATTAAATATGGTAACTAATTGAATTGCAAAACTAAATTTAAATATCTTGTTTTCACATGTGTTATTATATGTTTTTCACCTAAAATTTATCAAGTATCAACATACATAATTCAATAACCATTAATCCATTGTTTTTTCTAACAATTTCTAAATATTATATCTCCGCATCGTACCGGTCGGATGCTAGTTATACTATAAGTTATACTATAAATCATCCAACACTCTCTCTCTCTTAAACCTTAAAACGTAATTTGGTAAGTTAGTTAATCATCTCTCTTTTAACTCTTATACTTATATTTATATTATATTTATGTTTATATTTATTGAATTTGTAAAAACTTAATGTACAAAATAATATTAAAGTTGTAAAATAAATGTATCATATGAATCACTGGTCTTAAAATTCAATCAAAACAAATGAAATTACTATTTTGTCCATAAACTTAATTGTTATTCAACATAATTAAGGATTTTCAACATCTCCATTTCAATAGTATCTTAGAAAATGATTCATCATCTATTAAAGAATCGAAACTATAAAACATTAGAAAACTACATATGGTAATTACACTACAACAACAATAACATCAATCATACTCAAAGGATTAATTACTATGAGATACCAAACTCTTCAATTAATAACTTACTCTTATTCACACTCAAGGAGTATGACTACTTGCGGATTATTCACTACACACATCAACCATTACAATCAATATTAACTTCAATCAATTTGTGACGAACTCCATCATTCAATATTTACACGCATCAACAACTACTTTAATAATAAACTACAAACATTTGATGATCAACTCGTTGATCAATATCTACATATAATAACAACTACATCAATATTTACTACAATGAACATTAGCAATTATTCTTATAACAACTACTCAATCGTAACAAAAATCTCAATTTTGATCAACACTACCTTTTTAATCATCAAGCTAGTGCACAATTTCTCAATGACACTACTTAGCTACCAATCTTCATATCTACATTATCAAGCTAGTGTTCATACTTTCAATGACACTACTTGACTATTCTTTCTATATTTATTTCATTTGTTCATCAAGCTAATACACATTATCTTAATCGCATTACTTGGCTATACAATCTACATATCTACATCATCAAGCTAGTGTCCATTCTCTCAATGGCACTACTTGGCTATTCTTACTACATTTTAAATCTCTTGAATCATCAATTACAACAATATTACAACTATTTACTACAAAGCAAGTTAACCATTACTTACCTTGGCAAGATGGATGATTATTCAACTCAATCAAATGCTTCAATATTCCTTAATCACCTAATCACATAATCATAACACATAAACAAGATTATTCACTACTCAAGTGACAAACACTTTTAATCAACTCTTTTACCAAGCTACCAAATCAAGACTCTCTCTTTTTAACTCCTCTATTTTAACTCAAGAACACAACAACCAATATTTAACTACGTTATCAACTCTCATTCATCAACTAACCCAATAGTGATAAATTTCATACCTTTTATACTAATCCAAGAATAGAATTCTCATAGCTAATTCAATATTCACTCAACTAACTAAAATTCTCTTTTCTTATATATTTTTCACACGCATATAATTGGTTTGGTTACAATTTAGCACTACAATACAATAATACTAATTGATTATCATCATCTTCATCATCAAGATTTTCTAGTTAGCCAAAAATCATTGATCACTTAAATATCATCAATTTCTCCTCATTTAGTTATAAAATATACTCCTTTTTACTCATGAACAATAATGGAAATCATTTTATTTCTAAAATCTAATATTTTCTCAAAAATCCAACTTAGGGTTCTTCCCCACTAAACAAAATTATAAAATTAAAAGATGAAATGGGATTATCTTACCTCAATGTGGATGAATTAAGGTTTATAAACTCCAAACTAACAAGATTGTAAGCTCAATTTTAATGATTTTCTTTTGCTGGCTCTTCCTCCCCCTTGCTCTCTCTCTCACGTTCGCACACATACATACATAGACTTCTAGAATCTGATTTTTGCTTCCATATTTTACAAGAAAAGGTTTAATTTACACATTTTTGTTTTCAACCCTCGATCTCATTATTTATACTTAGACTGGCCACCATTTTAACTTTCAAATTTCATAATTCTTACATTATACGATTTTATATTGCAAGTTCCTTAAATAACTAAACATAGGGATGATCATGGTTCGGTTTGGCCGGTTTTTACTCAAAATCTGGGCCAAACCAGTATTAACGGTTTGACATTTTTTCAAACCAAACCGACCAAATAATTGTGTCAAACCAAACTAATTAAACGGTTTGGTTTGGTTGGTTTTATGGTTTAAACCATTTAAGTACAATATGATATTAAGTCACATTATTAAGCTCTATGTAAATGGTACTTAATTGTAGTTAAGTACTTAACAATCAAAACAAACATTTGAAATTAAATGTTACTGTATGTGCATACAATACCTTGACACAAACCAACAGACTACGAAGTTCATACGAGAAAAGGACTAGTAGTAAACCAACAAGACATAATAACCTAAAAGACCAATGTGCTATTACAAGTCTAGCAACACCAAAAACCATACCACAAAGTGCATACGAAGTACTATATTTTTGTAATTAATTCATGATATTCATAAAATGTATATATTCTATTTATATAATATAACATACACATATATAAAAAAGTATGTTATATATATATAACATACTATTTATATATATATATATATACACACACACACGCACAAACGGTTCGGTTTGGTTTAAACGGCCGGTTTAGCCCCTCAAACCGCAAACCAAACCATATAAACGGTTTACGCTAAAGAAAAACCGTCGGCCTATTTTTTAATATTCGAACCACTCAAACCAACCAAATCACTCCGGTTCGGCCGGTTTAGTCGATTTTGACCAAACCGTAATCATCCCTAACTAAACATATTATAAATGATAATATCTCTAACATATATATATATATATATATATATATATATATATATGTATATTATATATACTAGCAAAATGCTCTGGCGATGCTGCGGGTAAACAACTATTAGCTTCACATGTTTTTGATATAAGGTATTAAATCAAAATTAAAATTTCTATGACGATACATTAAGATATGGTGTTTCTAAAAGGAAAAAAATTTAACTTTTTTGACCTTTTTAAAAATTGTTAAAAAATGCATAACAATATATATATATATATATATATATATATACATAAAATGTCATTGTAAACTCGATAATTGGGTTGCGAGTCTCTAATAGTCGGGTGTCATGTTGGGAGGTGCGAAGTCATTGGCTGTTATTTTTTATTTTGCTGTAGTATTTTAATACAAAACATTATATTCATGAAATTGTAATTTCAAAATTTGATTAAAAATTTGAAACTCTAGATATAGAAATTGGTGATATCAAAATAAAACATGGAATGTAAGTAAACCAGTAAATCTATAATATGATACAAAAAGACATCAAATAGTTCATTTCTAACTTTTAAAAAATTTAGGAAAAGTAGATTTTGAATGCTTTAATGGTCGAATTCGACTCCAAACAATGGACAAACCATCTTCAGTGGTTTGCTTTCATGTCCGTCTCGTTTTTACCTTTCCAACATAATTGACACATCGCGTACCTCCTTATGGTTTAAAAGTTATTTCGTGTTTTAGTAAAAATAAGAATTTGGTATATGTAAGGATATATTAGTAATTTCAGATAGGTTTTTCAAAGACTCGTATAATACCTAAATTGTTTAATATTTTAGTAGTAGACATATTAAAGAATCAATTACTTAGTATTTAATATCATATGTTAGTTGCTTTAATTTTTAATAATTATAGTATTAATTACAGTTTATATATTTAGGGGTATATTAGTAATTTCATGTAGATGTTTTTTATTTCTATAGTAATGTTGAGGGTAAAATAGTAAAATCTATCTTAAAAAAACTTAAAATGCATATATATGAGTATATATATATATATACACACACATATATATATATATATACATATATATATATATATATATACATATATATACATATATATATATATATAACTCTTTAAAATATACTTATGAAAAATTAGAGTGTTACATTGACTCTAAAAAATCATATGATAATCACAATTTTATCATATATTTTTTTTGGGATAAAGGGAACGGTATCTCCGCAAATATTATTAGATCATCAAAAAAATTAATTACATGTTATAACGGGTATACCCGAGGAGACGTTTTTAGTGAACGTCTAAAACACATACAAAAAATCTATCACTAACCTTAATCCAACTCACTTCCTATGTCGACCATTTTTATAAAAATACCTATGAAATCTAAAATGTTCAACACTAGAAAAATAAAAAGACAATCTAAAATGGTCACAAAAATGACCATCTTTATAATTTATCCTAGAAATTGAAAACAAAAAAGTCTATGTTTTTTGTCTTTGATCTTCTAGTCTTCATATTTGCATACTTCTCACCTTCAATCAAATTAATAACTGATTCAGCATAAGACTCATATCCATTCAAAACTCCATACAACCTGCCTTCATTTGTGACACCCGCCAAATTAGGGCTATTACTTAGTGCCTAATCATTGTATTAGTACATGTAATTAGTTATGTTTAGAGCTAATTATGTGTTTCATTTTGTATATTGTTATATATACACACGTACGCGATTTATTTAAATCGTGCATTTCGTTATCGGATGGAATCCGACACAATCACAAATACGAACATTGGTGAACAATTTATTAAATAATGTGAATTATTTAATTAACTCATTCTATTTATATATTACTTGGATAATATATACAAACGTATTTCGTATAGTCTAAAATTAACCGTACGCACCAGAAACGCGTGAAACACGCCCAACAAATGAAATAAACCCAAATTATAATTCTATAATTAATTATTAAGTATTTTGATAAAATACTTCGAGTAAAACATTACGATTATACGCGCACGAATAAAACGTTTAAAAACGTTACACGAGTTAAATAAACATACAATTGCGCAACGAACGCGCAAACCGAGACCCAACAACATTTTAGTAACTTAAAATAAAGTATATTGAATAATACTTTCATTGAAAATATCGCGATTTAAAATGATAACGAAACACACGTATTAAAACGTATAACGATAATTAAACGTTTAAACGATCGGGGAAACGAACACCGCACGGAGCACAAGCTAAGGAGCAAGATTTGGGAGACCCACACCTTGGTGGGCCCCCCTTAAACCGGCCAAGCCACCCCCACCCTACCCCTTGTTGCTTCTTTGACTCAATTACCCAACCAAACCCATTACACCACTCTTTCACTCCAACTTCACCACCTTCTCCACTTTCTCTCTTCCCTTCCCCTCTCTCTTTAAATCAGCCACCCTATCACCACCTAAAACCACCATCAAAACCCATTAAAAATCTTAGGTCATTTGGAGAAAAAGAACCACGACGTCAAGATCTACACATCCATCTTTTCGAAATTCTCTCGCGTTAACTTGTAAGAATCCCGACACTTTCGAAAACTCTTTGATTTTAATTATTTTTCTTGAATGTTGTTCATCTAAGCTTGTAATGTCCAAATATATGTTTAAACTTGATTTCGAAACCTTTGTCGAAAAATATCGGTTTTGGTCTTTTTAAAGAATCGACACTGTTGAGTCACTGGTCGCTGATCTCAATTCATTAGTCGCTGATATATAGTCACTGATCCTCTCCCTGAAAGACTTCACGGAAATGATCTTAGTTGAAGCTGCTGTTACAAAAAGTTTTTAGTCTATGATCCTATCTCTCCAGCTAGAAGATGAAGAAGCTATTAAGATAAAAGACTCAACTTTGTGTGTCGTTGATACTCATCTACCAGCGAGAATCTCCAAGTCTTCTTAAGTTATTCATTCTGCTGAATAAAAGAAGTCACTCAAGTACTGTAGCTCAAGTTACTCTTCAAGAGCACGTTAGCTCGCAGTGAGTAAGGAGAGCCTCTATTACTTCAGTGACTGCAGCATTAAATGTTGCATTAATAAGGAGTTGACATATTCGACGTTATTACGGCACCACGCTTGCTCCTCGTAACTTGGCCCACCATAGAAACTAACGTGGCAGCAAGTGGTTGGCTTCAAGGTAAAAGGTGATCTTTCCCATATCATAATGTTGGAACTATGATATGTCACATCAATTGTTCCTGACCAATCAAGCAGCAACACGTGTTTATATCAGAATGTTGGAACTATGATATGTCACATCAATTGTTCCTGACCAATCAAGCAGCAACACGTGTTTTTCTAGATCCGGATTTCAAGGGACTCAGTGTCTATAAATAGCGTAGTATGTTGTACTTCATTTGTGTCTGATGTGTGCTAAGTATAGGCAATTATAATCACAAGTTTTAATTAAGGAAATACTAAATAATACTATCACACAATTCAGGCAAGTGTTATCTTGATCATAGAATATAGTTTTATAAGTAAGTCCAGATTCGAACACAGGAAACGTGATTTAATCTATAACTAACTATTTATTTATCCTAATTACAATTATTACAATTAATATACAAACTTACAATGATACACAATAATATACAAGATAAGGGGACGTTTTAGTTCCGATCGAACATATTTATAGTTGATACCGATTCTTAATAAATAAGGTTTAAGGAACAACTTAAGAATACTCAATTGGATAGAAGATTATGACTGTTTAAACTATTATTTATTAAACTTATTATATCAACTTATGTCTATTTGCGTGTTGGCTATTATTATTGTGATTTACTAATGTAAAAAACCACAAAGGTTAAGATAATTTTCATATAGCAATACAGTCAAATGTTATGTAAAGTATCACTATTTATTAGGATCTATCAACATATTATTGATGCAATTCCAGGTTCGGTTGAATTATAATGCTACTTAACATCTAATGAAACATAATCACTTAATTTAAAAACCCAAAAGATTAATAAAGTTTATCTATAAATCAGTTAATTATGATCATTAACATAATATAACATATAATTCTTGCATAATAATATTCAATAATATAGTTCCAACATAAACATATAATTCATATAATAAATCTAATAAACATACATTTAAACATTCATAACGAAAATCTAACAAGCAATTAATTCAAATAAACAATATCCATAGTAACCCAAAAGGTTAATAAAGTTACAAGGATAAAGAAACCGAACCAATTGACGAACTAGCTTTTCCTAGGGTTGAAAACCTTCAAACCCTAGCTCCTTAGCCTCCAAATTCGCACCTCTAGTCGACCTAAAACCCTAATAATCGACTTTGTATTCTAAGAATCGTATATGGTTTAGCTAAAACTAAGCTTCTATTTATAATAATTCTGGCCGACCCTCCAACCGCCGGTTGGGGTTAATTGAATCCCACTCCAACTCTGCGCTTTTCCACCGACTTGAAATCCTTAACCCCAACCGCCGGTTGGTTACTCCAACCGCCGGTTGGTTTGTTTTTCAAGAATATTCCATAACCGGGCTTGGGCTTCAATGTGGGCTTTCTTTCTTCTTAAACGGATTCAACTTGTTTTCTTGGCCCATTTCTTTAATATAATCATCTTAGTCTTCATTTCTTTAAGGTTTAAGACTTCTTTTCTTCAATCGCTTTAGTTTCTTTAGTTTTGATCTTATTTTCGTTCCTTTTCTCCAATCTTCAATTAAAATACATTTCTGCAAATATTAACAAAATAAGTATCTAAAATCATATAAATGCATAAAAATGTATACAAATATAGGGATAAATAGTATAAAATATAGTATCTATTTGATGCTTATCAGTGTCGATTGTTTGTATTGTCGCTTGTTTGTCAGTGACTAGTTTGTCTAAGATACTATCATTGTGATAACCCGAAAATTTCTGTAAATTCCGTACGTTTTAACGCATGCATATTAGGCTAATTCCCTATCTAATCAATGTGAATTTAAATTCATTTCAAATAAAGTCTAGCACAAGCCCGGTTTTACGTGAATAATGTATTACTTTAATACGTGAAGCATTCACGTACGTAATTATTATAAATTACACAAACATTCGGAAGAGACCGACACCCACTAACGACTGTGATCAAGCCAAGCATGCAACATGAATCCATTTGAATCAAATAGTAGTTATTTACTTGGAAATATTATGCTAAACACTAAAGCATAACGATAAAACGAAAACAATTACACGTTTAGCTTAAAACGTAACGTACGCGTCGAAAACGCGCAAAACGAGCCCGACAACCAAACGAGTCAAAAATTATATTTTTGAAACTCAAAATAAAGTATTTAAAACAATACTTCAAAATATATGTACGTATTTTATACATGAACGAATTTAAGGTAACTATCGTGTTATAACATACGATTAACGATTAACCGACGACCGGGTATGACACGAACTTGAGGAATGGAACATCGTAAGCCCAAGACCCATTGGGTCAGACCAGACACGGCCCAGGCCCTGCCCAGGTCGGCCCAACTCAAAAACTTACAACCCTAAGTACTAATACTTGTTAAACTTGAGATTTCTCATTTCTCACCTCACACAAAAACACACACACTCATTTTATCTCCTCCCACCACCTCTCCAGCGATTTTCCAGCTGATCCAACACCTTCCACACCCTCTCCCACGTCCTCCTAGCATCAACAAACAAAACCATCATGATCTAACTTCATCTACATACGGTTTTGACAAGGAGAAGCGAAAAAGGACAGCGGTTGCACTCTTCGACGAACTAAGCCACTAGATCACGTTTTCTGTGGTAGAAACCTCTAACTTTCTTTAGATTTCCTTGGATTAAGTATAAAAACATGTTTGTTGTTCATCTCACTTCGATTATCACCCAAAAAATCGACCAAAAACGTTCACTAGTTGCGGTTAACCGTTGGACAAAGCTATTACCCACTGGACAAAACTTTACCAACTTTAGATCGACGATATCTAACTCATTTCTTAATGAAATCATGTGTTTCTTGAGGCTAAAACGAAATTCAGAGAGTCTAGTTTTCAAATCTGTAAGAAACACGAATTATTGTGGTCATTTACTATTTTTAAGAAAAGAAATAAAGGTACATGTACTTTCTGTATTTTCTGACCAGATTTTGGGTCTTATGTTGACTGGCATATCTCGTTAACCACGAAGTGAAAACTGATGAAACCAATTGGAAATGTTAGGAAATCGTATTGGCTTTAAATCCCCTACTCATACGTTTTGTGAAGTTTTGTAAAACTAGAGATATGGTCAAATCATGTAACGTGTATACCGAAATAGAGCTGCTGGACAGACTCGTGTTTACGAATTTATTCCACGAGTTTTACTTGACTAAAACATACATAAAAATATTGTTTGGAACGCTTAGACATAGGGTAATAACCTGTAATGTTATTGAATTCCATTTTGGACGTTTGATTAATGAGAACGAGCTTGGAAAAAGGCATAAAAACGCATAAAAAGCTGATGGAAATACCTTTCTGTCGCAATTCATTTTAGCGACATAATTTTATGTCGCAAATCGTTGCAGCGACACAATTTTCTGTCGCCATCCATTTCAGCGACACAACCCCTTCCGTCGCTACTCCCTTTTGCGACACAAACCTTCCGTCGCTAATAACAGATTTCTTGAAAAACATGATATTCACTAAGTATTGATTTGCGTAGCCACAATGAAACCATATATGACACTACTCATACACACAACATATATATTTGTATAAGTATACAACAAAATGAACATAATAATAATGTCACTTTGAATTATTATTACGAAAACATCACCAACGAATCGTACGTACTTTTAACACAAACGGTCTTTCGAAACGAGTGAACAACGAACATAGTTTGGCAATGAGCTGACTACTTATACAAACCGCCTCTTACGTTTAGGGCATTAAGAGACACACTTGGTGTAACGCCCCTCTTTTAATGACACAATATTATATTAATAAACCGGAAGCGTAGATATTTAGAACACATATTTTATTACTGCACAATATGTGAAATGTACAAAACAGTTTATAGATAAGTTATTATAAATGAAAACTATTATACCACTTCACTATTCGGGGCATTACGTAAAACAAATTCCATTTAGTACAAAATATGATCAGAGTAGCAATAATCTTTAAACAATCCCTGCATGCTTCATTAACTTCTTGCTACCCACATTCTATCAAAATCTGCAAGAAGTAACAACGAGGGATTAGCACGAAGCTAAATGAGTAAACTCATCACACAACATTCAACTTAGCTTCATCACTTAATTACTTCTAATATTCGCAAATACTACAATTAACAATCAACAAGTACTTAATGAGGATCGGTGGCTCTGGGGATAACCATAATACCCGGGAGGCTCCCCAAGAACACTTATCCAACCATATCCGTATGGCCATAACGGACGAGACCGATAGCTAGTGGTTACTACATTCAGATACAGAGTCTATACACACAACAAATGAAGTACAACTCTGTATCATTCATACAACAACCCACTAGCCCAACCAACAGTTCATCAACTCGTTGACCTCACTAACAACTGATGCCCAAAGGCCACACATAGCACATAGATTTATAATCAACAAGATATAATAAATAATCAACAACATCAACATATCTACGATTACTAGTTATAATAAATGATTTCAACTAAATCAAATGGTGAGTTTTGAATCCACTCACCGATACCTTTGACGTCTCCACACTCAGGATTCTTATATCACTGAGTCTTAGGTTGATCTGAAACAGAAATTCAAATATAAGTTAGAAATTCGTTCCATAATCATCATCATAGCATATTTATCAAATCAGGTAATCCCTGAAGTCTAGTCAAACAAAAGTTCATTCAAAATGAAATTAGAAAATCCCGAAATGACGTATAAAAACTGAAAAATGCCATTTTCGGGCCCTAGATGACCCCGAATGGCCAAAAACTGCCTAGACTCTTAGAATAGAGCCGGGATCATTAGGTTGTTTCCAAGTGACCATGCGAATTTCAATCCAATCCGAGTTAGTGAAATTGTCATCTGTCCGTTACCCCGAAGAGACTTACGCATATTCAAAATTTGCGAAATAAAAATCTTTAAAAATTCTCGGTTCACAGTGATCTGGGTTCGCAGGTCAACTCGGTTCGCAGAAAACTCGACTCGCAAAGTTAACTCGGTTCGCACAGCCATCTCGGCTCGCAGGACAAAAACTCAACTCGCGAAGGAAACTCAACTCGCTTCGCAAGTTCAACTCGCAAAGCAATATCTGGGTTCGCAATAGCTCGGTTCGCTTCGCAGAACTCAACTCGCTTCGCAGAAAGAACTCAGTTCGCAGGATGAACTGAGAACTGCGAGTTTCGCTGTTCTTACGAGATTTACGAACCAAAACTCATCAATATTTCAAGGAACTCAATTCTATGGTTTCTAGTACTTCAAGTAGCATCATATAACATCTAATAACAACATATCAAGCTTCAATTTCGTGTAAATCAATCAAAACCTATAAAACCCAATTGTAAAGCTTTAAAACCCAACTCACTTTTTTGGTGAGGATAAAGATGATATGATGTTGTTGTTGCTGTTTCGAAATTGAAATCACAGAAACACTAACTAGTTTGAATTTCAATTGAATATGGTTTCATGAAGAGTTTGAAGATTTTCAAAAGTAAGAAATGGAAGCAAATTTGAAAACCTATAGATTCTAAAGTCGGTTCACAAACCGACTCACTTATCAAGTGGTATAATTTCATACCCGACCTAAATCTATTGTCTGGAACCTAGAAACCATTTGCGAGAATATTAATTTTATTTTACCGTCATCTGTAATAATTTAAAACAACTAATATTTTATTATTCACAATAAGTCCTAAGACTTATTTACTTAAGTTTCACAATACAATAATAATATCAAGTAATTACTAAAACAATTAAATTAAGAAATTACCAGACTACTGGAGAGGATGTTACACTTGGACAAGCCACTTGCTAGCTCTCATACACTTTAGCTCAAGAGGTGAGTTCACAGCCCCTATTTTACTGTTTTTAATGCTTTCAAATGTTGGGGTGGAAAACATATAACTGATTTATGCGATTATTGGAAACTGACTTGTATCTTTATGGGAGCCTAAGTTCGCAAGTTGTAGCACATAAGTCCTTTGCTTGCAATGACTATAACCATTAACTAGGTGACTCTAGCCACTAAATATACGGATAGTACTATCGGATTGACATTCCCCCACTGATTATCTTAGTTAGTCGCGCTAACTAGCGACATTGTTCGCGACCAGGATCGTATATTTACTTTGTCCAAGGCAACGATTGTTACGTCGTGGTTTGGTTATAGGCTTAGTTTCGGCATATTAACTCTTAGGCCTAGCTAGCCTTTGGGGGATCACAGTCTATGTTTCAAACTTTAAATAATCGTACCGTAGGCCTTCGATGCCATCATTTTATGAACGTTACTAAATAATGGTTTATGATTGAGCTTTAAACCTGTGAATTCACTCAACAATCATGTTGACGTTTTAAATATGTTTTTCAGGGAATTAGCCATGCTGCAAGACCATATGCATTTTGGGACCGCACCTGACTTATTAATTAGGATGCCATCTTTTGAACAATGTACCTTTGTGAAACTGTGTATTTGATAACACTGCTTTTGACGGTTCGATAAGCCGTAATGTTGGTAAAACTTTTAATGGCATCTTAATATATTAGATGTTCTGCGATAGTCATATGCTCTTGTATTATTTATTTGGATCGAGTCACGCCCCGCTTAACCCTAATGCTTCCGCTAAATGAAATTACCGATTTTAGGGTGTGACAATCATCACCAGCGAGTGAACAGTAGCGTGTTTGTCCACTACTTGTTCATCTCAGCCTGTAATAGCTGTATTGTTTGATTTAGATTAGCCTTGGCTAATCTATTCCGCAATCAACAATTGATAGATTTTATGAATAATAGAATTTATCTTTCAGCCAAGATTTGCCTCAGTGATTGATCTGTTTGTTATTTTTTATACACTTGTTCAATTGCTTGTTATCTTAACACAATTAAAACTTGTCTAATCAGTTAACACATTCAAAAAGGAAAAGTTTTAATTGTATTCAAACCTCCCTTCTACAATTAAACGACTGTTAGCGATTCATAATCACTAACTAAATAGTGATTAGGGACTCACATTTGGTATCAGAGCAGAGTTGGTTTAAATATAATTAAACCAGATCTTCAATGGAATCAGTTAAATACAGTTGTGTTGACTCTGAGTACCAGAAGGGAAATGGCTCCACAACTAAACCACCAGCTTTTGACCCATCTAGAATTGAAACCTGGATGTCCAGGATGATGATGTTCTTAGATCTTGTCGATGACCGTCTTTTCTCAATAATTATTGATGGTCCATACACCCCAACTACTATTGTTCCTTCAGTTGCAGCTACTGCAACCACTCCTGCTATACCTGAAATGGTTATGCCTAAAAGGGAGGAACAATGGTCATATGAGGATAAGCGTATGGTAAGGCTGGACAAACAAGCTAAAATTTACATAAGCATGACACTTCCTGATGAAGTGTTTGAGTCTATTAGATTGTGCACAACAGCGAAACATATGTGGGATACTCTTAGAAACATCTACATTGGAACTCCTGACATAATTCGCTGTAGAGAAGTAAATCTAACTCGTCAATATGAGTTGTTTGCTATAGAACCCAATGAGTCACTGGCCTCGACCTATACTAGATATCAAGCTTTAATTAATAAAATGGAAAAGGCTAATATAGGAAAGGACCAGAGATTCATTGTTGAAAAGTTTCTAGAGCTACTGCCTAGGAAAGTTTGGGGAACCATTGCAACATGCATAAGACAAAGAAATGATTATAATTCTCTCAATCTAACTCAAGTTTATGAAATTTTACTGAATTGGGAACAATCTGAGAAGCTAGCTGATCAAAGTGAGCACATTCGTGCGGCACTAGGAGGACAAAAGATTTCGAATGCCCTTGTAGCTGAGCTTGATGAAGTTGATCATAAGCAGAAAGCAAAGATCATCAAGTTGAGCTCAAAGTCGCTGATTGCAGATGAAGAAGGTTGTGTCGCTGAAGACCAGTCAGAAGTTAGCCATGATGAAGGACTAGAGAAGTTGGAAAGAGATATGGCCACGATGGTTGCAAACTTAGCAGATTCAACAGATCTGCTGGTACATCATCAAATGATGGTTCTAAACCAAAAGGCGATTGCTACAAATGTGGCAAACCTGGTCATTTTGCAGTTGAATGCCGGTCCAAAGCTGTCAACCCTTTCGCTGATCAAAAACCCAGCTTCAGAAATGACAAGTACAACAAGTACAAAACAAAGTACAAGAAGCTGAAGGAAATGTCCAAGTCAAAGAAAAGGAGTAAAGGATTTATTGCTGAAGAAGGATCTATCAGCGACTCTGACTCAACTTCATCATCTGATGAGGAAGAAGCTATGATCTGTTTAGACAAGGATTACTGTCTGATGGCTGACGATGCTGCTTTCCATGAAGACATCAAAGAAGTAGCTCAGAAGTGTTCAGCATCTGGTTGGGATCCAGAAACTCTCTACAAGGTACATTGCTTTAAGTCAGCATCAGCGACTGAAAAAGATATAATCCTTGAAACCTTGATAGTTGATTTATCAAATGCTCATGACATTCAGAGAAGACAAGAATATATGATCAGTGACTTAACATCTAAACTTCAACTTCAAGAAGAAAATTTGTTAAAAATAAAAAATCTTACACTTGATCTTGATGCACAAATACATGCAAATCAAATATGCATTCAAGAGAAAGTAAAGTTTGAAACTAAATTTTCACAACTCAATGAAGTAATGAAGTCATGGTGTAGATCTGCATTAAAAGTGAATCAGTGCATTAGCAATCAAATCCAAAAACAAGTTAAAGTTATTTTGGGAGGTGATTATGAAACTGCTACTGCTCTCGCTAATGCAACCAAAATTGATCAAATATTCAATCCTGATAAAACTTTCTCAGAATTTGTCTTTGAGCCATTATCAGTTCTCAGTGAGCCTAAACCAAATTACTTTGTGAGAAGCTCACTGGATACTAATAGTTATGATATTGCTGCAAGTATTGATGAACTAAAAAAATTAGAAATCAATGAATCACCAACTAGCTCAGCTTTTATCAAAACTGTCGCTGATGATCAAGAATCTATCAGCAACCTCACTTCCGACACTTCAGTCACTGATGATCTCATTATCAGTGACTTCAAGTCAAAGAAGCAAAATGAGGTGGTAAGTCTGAGAACTTCTAAGTCTGCATCAGGTCTGCACATCAAGTCAAAGAAATCTAAAACCACAAATAAAAAATGTTACAAATGTGGAAGTAGACAGCATGTGTCATCAGATTGTTCATCATCACAAGTTTCATTCAACCAACCACCATCAGTGTGTCAGCATTTGGCATCTGAATGTTCAGCTACATCATCTTCAAAACCACAAATAATCAGTGAGCATTCAGATACCATTGATGCAAACCAGTGGAAGCCTAAACCAAAGCTTGGCCACTATGAACCCATCTCAGGATGGGTTCATCAATTGAACTAATTGTTTATTTATGATGCAGGGAATTCTTAGAGAGACTATCTGGTATCTGGACAGTGGGTGTTCCAGACATATGACCGGATGTAAGTCCCTGCTCAGTGACTACCAGGATGAAAAATGTCCTGATGTAGTGTTTGGTGATAACAAGGTTTGCCACCCCTGGAACCCCGCTAACCAGGGGCACTGCCCCCGGACCCCCGTCACCTAAAGTTTATAAATACATTTCCCACCAAGTGTCAAACATTTACAACCCTTAAACTACATGCGATGTACTCATACATGATACACATACACTTCAATGCTTATATACGATACAACACATGAAACATATACTTTGATAGTATACAATGAAACAACACATAATAATAATAATTTAAGATTTTTATTACAAACCGTCACCAACTGGCCGTACATATTTTCAAAACGCAAACGAACAATAATACAAACCAATGTATTTGGACATAACTAGTTGGATGAACAATTAGCATAGGTGATCTTTTGAGATACCTACTCACGTATTAACCAACGTGCATCTTGGACGCCCTTAGGTTACAGTCTTCGGATATCACTGCTTGGTTTAACATCAACGCACGTTTATTGTATAAACGCATCAGACTCAGGTGAGTCTCATAGCCCTGCATTTTACTGTTTTTACTCTCGGGGTCGGAATACATGCCCAGATTTGTTTTACATGTGAACACAAGTACAAAACTCGATATATTGACTGCATGAGTTTGTTTTCACTAATCATGAAGTCCTCCACCACATAGTTTGTTAATATGGAATTAGCGTGAATGTTAGTGTATGGTACCATATGAGATTGACAATCGGGCACATTATCATTTGTTCACACGAGTGTAGATTAGGCACTTGCTCGGAGGCACCTCGCTCAGGTCCTTAAAGGCAGATCCTGACCTCAGTTTAGCTTGAACTATGGGCTCATGGCAGTAATATACACATTTATTTGATTAATTTCAAACACATTATTAAATCTTGTGGTTCATACATTGTGGTTTTATCATTTACACCTGTGAGCTCACCAGCTTTTAGCTGACCTTTTAGCATGTATTCTCAGGTACACAACAGTAGTAGGACTACGCATGATATATATAGCTCGAGTCGCATGCAAACACGAACGTCAAGAGATTTTTCTGCATTATTATATTTTGTATAAGTAGTAATGCCTTAGAATCTTTCAGATCAGGATACCGAGCTTATGTAATCATTATAACTATTGTAAACTTTTATTACAATCAATGTATTTGGTTAAAACGACGCATATAGAGTTATTCATTATATCTTATGTGCTGTGATTACCGTATTAGTCGCGCCCCGACTAGAATCGCTTCCGCATCATAATTTGGGGGTGCGACATCATTGTTATACCTCACTCGGTCCAAAATATCTATACCATAATTACAGCCCACTTTCCACATATTAATAGCCCAATACCAATATTTTCAGCCCAAGAACACTTTCCAATTACAAAATAGGTCCATTTGACAATAACATGACATCAAAATGCACCCATGCATAAAATCACTATAACACAGCTTTCCATTTAGTGCAGCAAACTTGTGCATATTTGACTCTATACTTTGACTGTGAAAAGTAAAAAATATGCAACATCTTGCACCTTTGATCTCACCAGATAACTTCCAATTTCAACCTTCCATAATTTTACGATCTTACACATTCTCTGCCATTGACAACAAAAAACCAACTCTGACTTTCTGTGCTGACCAGAAAAAGTCAACTCATTATAACATCGTAAACAATTTACCTCTCCATATAATTGAATCATTATAACTCACTTCCGGCGATAATAATAACAACATTTTTGTCTCATACCACCCTGAATTACTCCATTAACATCCAATATCAATCATTCACCAACATTATACATTTCTATCATCATAACATTGGTTTACATCAGCCATATTCTCGTCCAATGACAATTCCCATATATCAAAAGCATATCTCACATGTTTAGTAATTCTGATCTTAAGCCCCATAAGCTTTGCCTTGATATTTCCCTTGATTAAATCAATAAGTACACCAACAGGCCTTGACTTTCCTTGAAATATTCTCAAGTTTCTTTCCTGCCAAACATAGTACACACAAGCTCCTAGCACTAATCTTTGAATAATACTCCAAATAGACTTATTAAAAGGTTTGTTTTGCAAATATACAATGATTTTAGTCCAAGTCCTAGGAGCATAATCAAGTCTTGACATTTCTCTAAAAGTGCACCGTACTTCATAAGGATAAACACAGTCAAAAAATAAATGATTATGATTATCCTTTTGAGTTTTACAAAATGGACATATCTGATTCTCCCGTGCTTCCAGCCTCATGTATTTATCATGTGTTTTCAGTTATCCATGTATTGCAACCCATAATATAAAAGAATGCCTGAGAATACTTTGACTGAACCAAACAAGTTTAGCCCATTTAACCTTTTCATACTCCATCTCCAGATCTTCCCAAGTATCTTTGACTGAAAAATGCACTGTTTTACTTGATCTTCACTGAAAATTCCAAGATACTTCACGATTCTTCTCAAGCCTTGATGATAATAAAGGTACAACAAGATACTTCACTGGAAATTCCCCATTATCAAATGGCATTACTTCAAAAATCATACTCTTATTCTTTCTTTTCACATTGCTAAAGAAAGTTGTGTTTTTATCCATGTTGGCCACCAATCCTGAAATTTCACTAAACTCATTAAGTGCACTTCTCAACACATAAGTAGAGTGCATGTTTTCTTTACAAAACAAAAATAAAAAAAGATCATCTGCAAAACAAATGTGAGTTAGTTCAAGCTCTTCACATTTCCAGTGGTATTCAAATCCACCATCCTCCTTGATTTTCCTTTTAATCATAAGTGTTAAGACTTCCATTACCATTGTAATTAGATAAGTGGACATAGGATCTCCTTGTCTTAAAACCCTTTCACCTTGAAAATACCCCATGTGATCTCCATTTAAGTTTATAGTAAAAGATGCTGTTGTTACGTAACACATAATCCACTCAACCATCTTTTGATGGAATCCAAAGTTTTCCAAACAGCTTCTTAAAAAACTCCATTCAACACTATCATAAGCCTTCTGTTTATCACCTTAAAATCACACTTTTCTGGTCATCTCCCTTTATGATAACCTCTCATCAACTCTTATGTTATCAAAATATTATCACTTGTTTGTCTCCCATGTATAAATGCACTTTCATTTTCATCAATGATGCAATTAAGAACACCTTAATCCTATTTGAAATCACCTTACTTATACACTCATAGATAACATTACAACATATAATAGGCCTAAAATCAGATAGTTTTTGAGGAGAACTGATTTTAGGCACCAATGCAATCATAGTTGAGTTTATCTCTTTAAGAATCTTTCCATTTGCACAGTATTCCTTCCTTAACAGTAGCTTTACATACATCATGTCCCACCACATTCTATATGCTAATCACATTTTTATCATATATTTGATCCCACAAGCATATGACAAAATAATCCAATATACTTGGTACAAAGTTATGATAAGAAAATTTTGATTTAAGAACCATATTCGATATCAAAGTGAAAAGAAACAAACTAATGTACACACATTTGAAAATCGGAGCGATCATTGAACTGCTCAATGATATGGTGTGAATTAGCTTTTTTATCGTTTTCTTATATTTAGGCTTAAATTAGGGTTTTAATTGCAATCGTCTAAATATGAACGTTATTTAATTGTTATTTTTTACAGTTCATTCAATATATTGATCCATTTTTGAAAATCAGGGTTTAGATTAATGTATATTTTTATTATATCTGTTAATCATATCATTTACATAACTAATTTGATAATTCAACGTGCTAATTAGGTTTGTTTATAGTTTTATGGTATTTAGGCGTTAAATTAGGGTTTGTGATTTCAAATTCTCAATATGCATGTTATGTAATTATTATTGTCATTATTTGCGATAATTAGGCTTTTTTATCATTTTATGATATTTAGGCATCAAATTAGGGTTTTTGATTTCAAGTTCTCAAAATGAATATTATTTAATGATATGAGACGAGTTGATCACGTTAAATACAAATGATTTCATAATAGAAAATAACATAATTGCTTGGCTTGTGAGTTGCATGTGTTCTCTGTAACAAACTCTAAATCAAGCTACTGCCATTCTAATTATATATATTAATTTCTTACATTATATAAACAAAAAATGTGTGATTTAATTTCAGGTATGGGTTTGTTCACTTCGATAATCCGATGGTTGACTTAGCTCTAGCTCTTGATAGTTATTTTCTGTGAAGATGGAGGATCTGTGTGACTTTAGGTGATGATACTAAGTCGGGTAGCAGCAGGGCATAATAAGTTGGGCTCAAGATGTTTTGTACTTCTGGTTGATAGATACAAGTTCCAATATAGTCACGGTATATAAATGATTAGTAGTAAGCTACTTTTCTTTCCTTCTGTCTTGGCTTTTGGTAGAAAGATCAAATTACTTTACCGTGGGATCCATTCATCTAAATACCCAATTGATTGAGAAAAAAGATCAATTACTTTAGCTTGTGGATCTTGCAATTATACTTTGGTCACTTACTACATATTCAAGAATGTTGGTGAGTAAATACCTAGTTCATCTCAGTTTCCATCTCTGGACTGTTTTTGTTCATGTAAATCATTTGAGTATTTGTAAACAGCGATTTCGGATTCAATTCTAAAGCCTGTGAGTTCCTAATCCTATTCTTAGTTGAATTTCATTGCGATTTGTTCATTTTCTAATTCAACTGTATCATTTAATTGTTATTTTTTACATTTAGACGCAATTATTTACAATGATTAGGTTTGTTGATTGTTTTATGATATTTAGGCGTTAACTTAGGGTTAGTGATTTCCAAATTTCAATATGTGGCTCTTCTTGTTTGATTTTAGCTTAAATCAGGTTCATCCAAATTGGTGACCATTAAGAACATCCATTACCATGTCAAAGAGTCTGCTGTGTAGGTTTAGTTTTGCTAATTATATTTTATGAATTTTTATTTCATTTTGATGGTGATATTTAAATCAACATGTAGGTTTGCCAAATTGAAAAGTTTGGTGAGATGGAGCTAACATTTGACTATAAAAAGAGTCGGTTTCAAGATGTTGCAAACTTTTTTTCAAGACAAGTGATCAAGCTATTAGGGTGTTATCTTTGGATATGATGAAACTGAGTTCATGGGACACGTGCTATTTCTTAGGAGTAATCTCTAACCACAATTCGGAGTATGTAATAAACATTATTTGTTTGACGATGTTAAGATTTTTTGATCTAAGTTGATAAGTTTGGGCTAATAGAAACTTTTTAACATTAGGACGACTACTCCCAATTGATGCTAAGAGTTTCGGACTATGTTGATGATTTTTAAAGAGAAGATTATATATCATGAAAATTTAGTTAAACAAAAAATATTATAAAAAATGAATCATAGTTTCAGTATATCTTGAAAAGTAGTTGTGATCAAATCCATGTTGATGATATTAGTTTGTTATGCGACTATTAAAGGTATGCGTATAATAATAATAACTAGGTGAGGTTCCGTGACAATGCAGAGTTTCGACATTTGATTTTATAAATTGTGTAACTAAAAGGTTAAGTCAAATGAAATTGTACCATGAACCGGATTTTTATATAATATAATCGTCAACCAATAACATATAGCATATACTTTATTTGTTTGGTATGGTTCATGTTTTTTGATTTGTTTTTGTTAAGTTATTAAAAATACATGTTGGTTGTAAATTATATATTATCTAATTTGTAAACATTTTAGTTATAATATTTACCTATTTTATGAAGGGGCAGATAGTCAAACATTTATTTATATAGTATGCATTTAATAAGAAGGTAGTATAGAATTATTATAACCCATAAAACAGTTTTTTAAAATTTAAATTAACTATGAATTCAGTGTAACTCAAATAACTGTATTTTGTATTTGTAATTCAAACCTAGAATTCTATCCAAATCGTACATTGTTGTGATCATACATACACATATATATAAGCAATAACAATAGATTTTGAATAGCGATAATAATAATCCATATTCGTCAACTTGATCTTTGTAGGCGTTAATTTTTAGCAAATCAATAAAATGCTCAATAGCATATTTATTATCATGTACATTTAAATCTTGTTAAATTTAAAGATGTGTGTATGAAAAGGAAAAATAATATTTTAAAATGAAAATGTACATTTAATTTAATACCTTCAAAATTTATTAAAGTTTCATGATCTTCAATAGGGTCTTTATCATTTGCTAATTTATAGTAAAACCGAAGTTGTTTCTGGCAATGCTTTAAACACAACTTGTAAAAATATAAAATCTATGAATCACAAAATGCAAATAGGATAATATTATTATGGTTGAATATGACATATGTTTGTCTATTGTTTAGCATATTATTTGCTTGTTTTTGTTTGTGTTATATAATACTTGATGTAAAATATACGAATGGATTGAATTTTATATGTATTTTCACTGGTATAATTTTCATAGAGTAATATATAACACAATCAAAAATATTTAAGGTCAAAGTTAAAAAAGAAAAACTTTCAAATCTGATTCAGGACACTTAATTTGGGACGGATGAAGTATTATTTAAGGGATTATTAGTTAAAATAATAAAATATTTTAGTTACATTATTTAAATGATTATTAGTTAAAGTCATAAAATATTTTAGTTACGATTTTAATGTATTTTTGATATTACGGTTGTTTGGCTAAAATGGATGACCAGTTTTTAGTTTCATAATGTTGATAAAAAAATTAATGTGATTAATCAATATAGATAAATATTTCAAATACAATTGATGTATTTATAAATTACCACTTGAAATGTCATGATATTTAAATTATAAGGACTAAAAAAATAGGGAAGTATTGAAAGTGTCAATTACAATAGTTGTGGGTAAATTTTAAAAAATGAAGGAAATAATTTTATCCGTACGATCTTTAGAGATGAAACCAATCTAATGTCCATATTGCTCCATTGTATTCTGTTTATATATATATATATATATATATATGTATATACTATCCTCGTACCCGCACATAGCAGCGGTGAAAGTGGTGATGAAGGATGGATGTGCGAATAAATGTTTTAAAATAAAAACATATTGTACTCCATGCTTCCCATTAAAAGTATCTACATTACTATTTTGAGATGTCTCATTATAAGTGTCCACTTTGATATTTAACCAATCAAAAAAGACTTTAGTTGATATATTTAATATTTGATTGATAAAAAGTGTAATTAATGGAGAATAAATAGTAATAAATAATTGATAATGGGATAGTGGGATCCACTTACTTGGTCTTATAAAAAATTAAAGATAGAAAGGCTTAAATGAATTATATAGTAATACACACACACACACACACACACACACTAGTAGCATACCCACAGGATGCGACGGTTCAAAATTAATAAAACGATGTCATTTTATCATGGGGATAATAGTAGCCATCATGTCAAACCTCGAAGACATATATGATATAATTTACACAATGACATAAAGAAATGCAATGATAATATATGTTACTCTCACACTATGGTTGAATATGATTTTACTTAATGACATAAATATAAATTAATTGCAAGAAAAAAGTTAAAAGAGCAGATAAAATTTGTCTTTCGAAAGATGTTCACATCAATTGGAACATGTGTTGGAGATGCTAACAAACCGGAAACATTGTTATTATATGTTATGTTTTGATTCATCTTGAGGTGAGTGTTTTGTTTATAAGAACTGATTTGTATTTTTTATTCTTGAGGTGAGTATTTGTAGTATTTTGAAGTCATTTGTTTCAATGAAAATAATATTATTTTTAAGATCAAATCATTCGACTGAAATGGGCAAAGGATGTATTATGGGATTTTTATGATTTTTTTGAAAGTTTTTATAATTGTCTCTGACTTTTTCAAATGTATTCTTATGATGACAGCTTTTGAAAAAAAAAGCAACGGATTGATAAAGGCTTTCTTTAAATAGACGTGAACAGTTGATGCATTAAAAAGGTCTGACATTTGTTTTCTTTTTTAAGCATTGAACACGTATGTCTTTTGCTATAAATTGATTTTTTTTGTTTGAAAATGTTGCTAGTATGTCATAGGTTTGAAAAAGGACATATTCGAAATATTAAATATCTTAAGAAGTTGTAAGATTCAAATCAAAAAATGGTTAATAAGCATGTATATATATAACAATGTTTTGAAAAGATCATATTGCAACTTATTAGCTTCTCATTACTTCAAAAAAGTGATGATAGACATTAAATAACAAATTCTCACCATTTAAAAATTAATTTTACATATGTCAACACATTTTTTACCTTAATTAAACTCATGCCTTAATTAAACTCATGAAAGGTATATTTTGTCGTTTAAAAAGTTTTGTGAAGACCAAATAAACATAGACTAATAACAACTAAAAACAAAGATTATTGTAATATCATAATCTTAGTTTTAGATAATTAATTATTTAATGTAGATACGAATAAACATCAATGTTGAAGCTCTTTCGATCCCACGAATTATGTCATTTTATAAACGAATACCGTTTAATATTCAAATAAAATATTATACATTGGCATTGGTATTGGTGGCATGTTTCACAATGATCATTAACAAATATCAAGAGCCTAGAGTATATTGTCTCATATCGATTTGTTTATTCAATGTTTCAATTGTCAATGTATCATTTAAGACTAAAATAAAATATGGACTAAAATTATTGTTCATTTCTTATCTTATCTTTATCTTCATCTTTAGTATATATATAAGGAAGACCTTAATCTTTCTTAATGTGACACATGTCACTCTAATGTATTTTTATATTTACTTTTCTTTTTAGTTTTTCTTTCTAAATCATTTTCTTATACTTTAAACTTATTATATTTTAACTCTAAATATAATATATCTTACTATATGTCAAAAGAGTTCTCTTAGTATTTTAACCTTTACATATATAGTAATCTAAGAAATAACACATCATCACTTCATTTCACTTATATAATTTTAAATTTCAATTTTACACAAAAAGAAAAATGATATTATGAGGATAAGATTGACATTCTTAAGGATCAAATTTTATCTATGCAAATTACATCCAAATATTGAATTGTCATTTGTTGTAAATTTTAATTTTGAGTTCATATTAATTATTTTGCTTTGGTTCATGATACATTCCCATGTGTCCTAGTTCAGAAAATGTTTAGTTGATGAAGCTTCTCATGTCCTACTGACAGAAATATAATTGAATGAAAAATTTAGTTATGTAGAAAAGTCAATTAAAATTTCACATTGTTGATAGTATATGTAGGTATTCCAATGTATATATATATGTAATCATGAGTTACTATTTTGATCAAACTACCTTAATTATTATATTATTTTATCAAATAACAAATCATTATTTCATTTGATAAAGCTCATACATGATCCTCAATATGATTACAAAGTGAGAAACATATACATTTACTTTAAAAAATATACATAAAAATTATGATTTAATAAACTCTTCAATGATATCAATGGTCATATGTATACTCACATAGTAGTCGAGTTCAAACAATTTTCAAGGTGTTCTTTATCAATGTTATTATTAAAGTGCGCATCAAATAAAATATTATTTTTTTCTTCAAATTCTATGTTGTTAAGATATATATACATATGCAAAAAGTTCATATTTGTAGATATTATAATTATAGTATCCTTAGCGATATTTACATATAACAATTTCTGAAAGTCTAGATCATTTATAAAGTAGAGTTGTGCGTAGCACAACATAGAGATTTACTAGTATAACAATACAAGAAAATCAACAACTCAACAAGCAAAAATTTTAAAACGAAGTATTGCGACATATGTAATACTCTAAAGTATATTATTCGTTGAGTGAAATTTTAAAATTGATAGTTTTCTGTATGTACGTCTTGGAGTATGTTAATAATGATTTTTTAAAAAGAAGTGTTAGCAACATTTGTTAATAATGATTAGAGGTGTCAATTGTTTTATTATGGGTTAATTTGGTTAATTTTTAGGAGGGAATGAGTTTGTTGGGTCTCCTCTTCATTTTTTGGATGAGTCTAAATGGGTTTTTCAATATAACCTATAATTGTATAACAATTAATCAACGGGTTTGGATGGGTCTAGCGGGTAATTTTTTTTTCCACCTCATTTCATTTTATTCATTTTTCACTCAAATTAAAAAAAAAGTTTGATGAACCCTATAACCCGACCCGAACCGAGACCCATTTAACCCGGATCCGTTTAAACTCATCATTTCAAATGACTCACTTTCCAACAATAATAGATGAATACCATCTTGAACAAGTTGGAAACAAAAAAATACAGATCATGTGAATAATATCATATATTTTGCACCATTTAAATCTACAATAACTTTCATTACATTAATGGTAAAGACAAAATAATACTTTATTAGAATTTAATTAAGTAATTAACAAGATATCAAAATAAACCATAATAGTTACAAATTTAAATTTTACTAGCTATGGATTCGTCGCTTGATGGTTCATAAGAAGCAATCGACATTAATTCCAATCTCAGTTCATCAATAGTCTTGATTTGATCGTTCACAGTCGTATCATCTGTTACGCCATTTGCATTAACGGTCTCAGGTAAATAAGCAACCTCATCAACCACACCGCAAGAAATGGCAATCAGAGACTCCCTTACTTCCTCTGTTACAAGATGCCTATAATCCATATAATGTTCAATGTTCCTTCCTGTAAATAACACAAAACAACGAGATTTAATATTGGTAAACGGTTAACTGCACCAAAATGTAACAACCTATGTATTGATCGATTTCTATCGTATGTAACGAATTAAAACGACTTCTTTCGTGTTACTATAAAAACTCGAATAAGAATAAGGAGAGGTACGTACCTGAATGTGTTTGTGGAGAATCGAATGTGAAGCAGCTACGTTTAAAGAGTGGATGTTTGTGGGGTATTACTTATAGAGATGGGTGGATGTTGTGTATTAATTACTGGGGATTGCATTGAGATACCGTACACCGTATTCCTACGTGGAATCGAGTTGGATCCTATAAATCAGTTTTTGGACTACTATAATCAGTTGTCTGCTAATGACAACTTGACTCTTTTCAAATAATGCCAACTTAAATTTCTTGTCCTATTATAAAAAATAACAATATGAATAATAATTTCTGATGTTGTGTCATTCTTAAAATGTAACATCTGTCATCTATATAATTTAACATATCATCAAAAACAGTGTCCAATACATACACTAAAGATATTTGAAAGTTCGATACATACAATAGAATTATTATAAGTTGGATACATAATATACATTTTTGACTAAAGTTGAATACATATGCAAATACTTATCCCTATGAGGCTATGATATATGTACAAATTTTAATGCAATGTCTTTAACGTCTTATTAACCGTTCTAAGGGTTATCGTTATTATTTGTATTCCGAGGCTTCCGAGGCTTCCATATCTTTGAATATATTAATTAATTAAATAATAACTAAAATTATATACGAGTACTACTTTGTTTTTCCCCCTTGATTAATCGTAAATATTCATTTGTGTCTGAATATCAACCATGTTGATTTGATTATGAAATATGTATAGGAATAAGAATGTCAGATTGTGTATGCTTCGAGAACCTTATTTGAAGTTATTAACTTTGTTTATATGTTCATATAATAGTTAACACTAGTTACATTTGTAATTAGGTATATTTGTTGCTTTGTGAAGGCTCATATTCGTCAATAATATATAGCTTGATCAAAAGGTTTTGATGTCATTGTTTAGGCCATCTCCAATGTATCACGTATTGCACCAAATTTGGTGTTTTGATGTAAAAATACTTCTCCAATCAACTCATCAAATTTGATGTAAATTTTAGTGCACACTAAAAATTTGAGGATTTTGTACCAAATTTAGTGCAACACTAAATTTCGCATCAAATTTATAATGTTTCATTTTAGCCCCTATGTTTGAAATATTGTTATAATCTAAGTACAAAACTGAATTATCTTTATTTATTTGTATGAATCTTTTAATTTACATATAACTTAGATTTGATATTATGATTATTGAAACAATAAATTTAATTTTTAAACAAATTATGATAATTAAAACATTGATTTATGTATAAAAAAAATATGTAATTGAAACTTTACGAAAGTAAATAAATAAAATTTACATTTAAGTTAATAGTTTGGAAGGTTAATTGATCATAATGTTAATGAATTGAATGAAAGTATAATATGAAAATAGTTTAGGGGTCAATGTGTAGATATTAAAAGTTGTTTTAGTGCAGAAATTTATTGCATACGTTGAAAATGAAACACATTTGGTGCAAACATATTCCTGAAAGATTTTTTTATTACACCAAATTTGGTATAGTATTTAGTACATACGTTGGAGATGCTCACATATGTTCCGCAAATCATCATCATCATCATCAGTATCTGGGAATCTATATACTAATTCAGGTTACTCAACTCATCTTAACCAAAATGAACATGTACCTTTTAGTGCTTATATGATCCATGTCTGTCGGTTTATTGTAAAAAAATTGCAAACGCCTATGATCTCTAATATAGCCATGGTTGTGTTGTTTAATCGAGTTCCATTGATAACATGCTATAGCCTATATAGCCTAAAATGGGATGAATTTATGATTGATAACTGAACTTAGGAGAAACATGCAGCTTGATGTAAGAGGGGAACAAACTGAGACTTGTAAAACTTAGAAATTGTGATACGCAAGCAAGACCTAAGCAATCTGGGAATTTTGAAGGGCAATTACCTCACAGATATGTAGATTTTTTTTCTTGGCAACCTTTGTTGTGAAGTTGTACCAAACTTAAACCCATGCCCTTCGGTACGTTACCAGTAACTAGAACCAGCTGTTCAAGTCTGATAACTAGAACAAAAACATTAACACTGCATTCTCTTTATGATATAAAAATAATAATAAATAATAATAAAATCTGCAAGATAAAAATTAATTTTGATTGATCTTCATCAAGTATAACTTACAAAAAATACCAGCTTGTCTTTCCTTTCTTCTTTGACGAGGGACACAAACAATTTTCTGATGAATAAATGTACAAGAAAACCTAATGCCTAGCACCTGGAATTGAATAGTTCTTGCAAATTACTCGAGACTGAACGCTGAAACAGCTTAACTGACAAATAATTATGCATGCATTTTGGGTTGATTCCATGCTTATACACGACGGTCAAAAAGAGATAAATGAAGACAAACTATAGTTACTTATAAGAAGTTTTGTGGAGGGTTGCTTTGTGTACGTGGGTCAATCTTGAACCACACGAACTTGTATGTGGTGAGTAGACTCTTGACGCCAAATTGGTTGCGCTCCACTTTGAACAAGGGTAACATACTGCCCCGCCTTCACCAAACTCTTATCCTGATAAAGGAAAATATATACTGATACTGAAAATTACACAAAGGCATATTCCTAATACTACCTTCGTCCATTATTTGCAACAACTTCCCTATAGGATGTCGCTTAAAAATTGAATTATTTTACTCTGTTATAATATTCAATTTGAATTTACTTATCTACCCATCGTCATCATCACAAAAAATAATGACATTGATTTGAGTTAAAGGTAGCAAAAAATGAACCATTTATATGAAAACAGTTCAACTTGGGTTGGTGAAAGATGTAATACAAAAAGTCTGAAAGTGAAACATGTCAAACAGTTGAACACATAAACAGTCTTCGACGTGAATTTAAATGCTTACAACATCCGATGACGTTTTATAAAGAAAACCACATTATTATCTGGTTTATCATTATCTTGACGCAAACCCATATTGACCCATTATCTATCCCAACTGGCCCACCCATTTCACCGCTTGTTATTTGTGCACACAAGATTCTTTAGTATTTATGACATTTTGTTCAAAGTAACAATTTATTAAACTAAGTGTCTAGTTAAATTTTCATGGAATGGGGAACAAAAGAAAAAACTGAAAGCATTAGCTATCACTAACCACTAAAATTCTAAGAGCTCTTGAAAACGTCTCTTCGGCATCATCAGAGAACTCCATATATATGGGCATCACACCATGATAAAGCATCAGCCTTTGCTTAACTCGTTTTCTGCAGAAAACATAAGTTTGTGATATTAATACATTATTATTGACCAATACTGTTAGAAATGATTCATGTAGCAGAGACACAGAGTAATATGATATGAAAATATATTGTATATTTTTCAGTAATTAACATGACGTGTTGTCTGCACTCACTCATTTGTGAAGGCAAATATAGTTGAGAATGGCCTGTAATGGCTTAAAATTACAGCCATGGACCCCGTTCTTGTGAAGACAATGATAGGAGTAGGTAGCGTGTTGGCTATTGTTGCAGCATGGAAGCCAAAAATTTCACCCATATGGCTCTGGAAAGGGTTGTCAGATTAACCAACATGAAATATATGTGGACAAGTTACAAAAGTTAAGCTATTATTACAGTTGTATCATCAAGATATAGAAAGTGTTATGCATTACTGTCGGACGGGTTTTTTCAGTAAAGATATTAAAGGTGGGGAAATGGGGGTAGGGCTGCCCCACAAACACTTTACATTCATATGAAAACCATGCATAGTGATTGTGTTCATGATTGAAAGAAAAATCAAGACAATCCCACTATTATTAACAAAGAAAACTTAGAGGTTTTATGCAATTGAATACACTTAAATGACTTTTACCAGTTTGACCCAATTGAATACACTTTAGAGGTAAATGAGTTATAGATTAAAGCATAACCCAAAATCGACCCATTTAGAGGTAAATGGGTCAAATTTGACACCTCTAAGAGATAGCCTCAATTACTACATACCTTGTAAGCAGATTTACGAATAGGAGTAACAGTGTGAATTGAACTTGATTCGGTCCTCAATGCCACAGTGTGCATTACTTTTACAGCTTTCAGTGGAAACCTAAAATATTAACATGCAAGTAACAACTGTTACATGTAATGTGAAGCATATCTCATGAATATCAATCTCTTTATCAGCATTAATTCAGTATAAACTGTAAATCATCAATCAATTAATATATCCATCTATGACCAACTCAACTTAAGCATCCTATTCCCTACCAATGAAATGAAGTCCCAAAAAGAGCATTAATCTTCCTAAGTTGGCTATAATTGGGTTAAAATATCACATTAGGAGTACTTGATCCAATTATTAGTAATTTTATGACAGGGTTTAATTTTCTAATTTTAACACTAATCAGGTTTCTTGGTCATTCTCAAATGCAAGTGACAAATAAATATTCATTCATAAATTTATGGAACTTACTTGCCATGAGCAGTTTCTCCAGAAAGCATAATGGCATCAGCACCTTGTCTTACTGCTATTGAAATGTCAGAAACTTCAGCTCTTGTAGGAGTTGGGTGATCAATCATGCTTTCTAGCATGTTCGTTGCTACTATAACTGGTTTCTGCAAGTTTTGGCACCTTCTAATGATGTCTTCCTGATCAAATAATAAGCAATTATGACATTAGTCCGGTTTGATAACTTTTAAATAACTCAAACCAATAGGTTATACATATAACTTAAAAACAAGTTAAAGTGAATGCTCTGCACCATTTAAGTCAAACATCAGTTATTACAACAGATATTACCTGCAATAAAGGTACTTCTTCAATTGGAAGCTCAGCACCAAGGTCACCACGTGCTACCATTGCCTTAAGAAAATGATACAAAAAAGTTTAGACATGATTTTGATGAAGTTGAAATTTTCACATTATAAGAAGATGCACTTGTATAGTAGTAAATGGTATCACAGCATTCATATATACCTGAACTGAGACAAAAACTTTTTTTAAGTTGATTATAGCCGCATGCAGCTGATCATGGAGACTACCAACCACAATATTACGAAAGGGTTTAAAGGGAGGTGGATATTAAACATGAAACAATACGTAGCAAAGTCTAACCATTTGTGTTTCCATTAATTAAGGTTATATTATCCTCTTTATTAGCGGCATATATGCAATACTCCCTATATTTAATAATAAAACGGTTTAATGGGTCGAAAGGCGAGCAAAGTGTATTCTTAAAGGTTATTGTGATCATACTCGAAACCCTTACTGAATATGTAAAGTAAAATAGTAAATTAAATCAAATGCTTCGGGTCAACCGATTTCAACCCGTGCCAAATTTTTACCCATTTGGGGGTTTAATTCATCACAGATGTTTGCAGCTTCTTATTTTTGTCTTGGCACTTGAATGCCTCAATAACTAGTACAATTTTTCCTAACTGATTTATCTAGCAACAGATTGAATATTTGCCGCCATATTTCTCCTTTTAACAACACCAAATAGGTATGCCAAAATACAAAGTGAAGGAAGAAAAAGGAGCCGATGAAAACGAACCCCGTCAGATGCAGCCAGTATAGAAGGAAGATTAACGATTGAGTCCGCACTCTCAATTTTTACAATAACATGGATGTCTGCATTGCAGCCTACAAAAGAGATTTGTGAAAGCTCGGTCAAAATAAACAAATAAAATAGTATATAAACAAATTAATCTGAACATAGCAAAATATAAAATCCTGACTTTTGAGATAATCTTTCAGCTCATGAACTACTTCAGCATCCTTTACAAATGAGACAGCATAAAAATCAACCTGGTTGTCCACTCCAAACTTTATATCTTCCCAGTCTTTATCTGTACAATTAAACCTAGTTAGCATGCAATAGAAGTAAACCATAAATACCCCTGCATTAAATAAATTTGTGACAGTTGAATAATGAGACAGCATATTCAAGCTAGTTGTATAATAGAATGCATGTAAACCTGTTATTGATGGCAAAGTGGCACTTTTCCCACGTACATTGAGATGTCTTCTTGATTTCAGTTCTCCACCATCAATTACTTCACATGTAACTAAGTCTTTGGTCTTAGATTTTACAGCCAATGACATCATGCCACCTACAAGAAAGAGGTGATGTAAAATGTATTCATGAGTTAATCAACACATTGGTCAAGGGCAGTGACGAAACTATTACCATCAACCAGTAGTGTATCTCCAGCCTCGACATCATTTATGAAGTCATCATAATTTACACTAACAGTATCATTTGTGCTCACTCCCCTTTTAATAGTAAAGTTGAATTCTTGTCCTTCCTGAAGAATAATTGGCTTAGGTACATCTCCACTTCTGACCTCGGGTCCCTGAAGCAATAAGATTTATATCAAGTTATCAACATTCTGTAAATTCAGTAATTTATAACAGTAAAGTATATTCATCAACATCATAACAGATTAGCAGAAAAAACACCTATGGGAGTCATGGTGTAGTTTAATGTACCTTAATGAATCAATTGATTGTTTAAAGTTTTGTGCTTTTCTACATATAAGTGGAGTTATAAGTTGGGGTATAAGATTCAATTTTCAAAACTCTGTTTTTCTTATTTTGATTAATTTACACTATATGTTCAGATTTTGTTTCTGATAATCAAGATGGATATGATAGAGATGACAGAGAGTATTGCTGTGATTTTACTTTGTCATTGATCTCAAGTTTTTGAATGATCATCTACCTCGTTCAAAAACATCATTATTTGGCCCGATATTGATATTATGGCCAAGAGTGGAGCTTTTGACACCTATAACTGAATTCTACGGCTCAACACACACACACAAATCATTTATTAAGAATGGAATGACTTCAGGATGCATTACCTGTATATAGTAACGATAAGAATGGCAAAAGAATGACGGAGTCATTAAAGTTTATAGAAGCTTGAAACTAGAATAATTTCTAATAAAAAGTGACAACATGGGAAAAGCAGATGCAAGAGGAAAAGTGCACAGTTGCTGTATTTAAGAGTAAACTATGGTAGTCAAATAACCCTATTTCCCAATAAACTATATTTTACACCAAAGAAACTACTAACAGGCATAAGATGATAGTAGCATTTCCATATACCAATGGCATACCTTAGTATCCAACATTATAGCTATAACTTTTTCCTCGAACTGAGCATTATATTCCTTGACAAGATCAATGGTTTTCTGATGCGATGCATGATCCCCATGTGACATATTTAGACGTGCAACGTTCATCCCTGTTTCAGCCAGCTTCCATATCATTTCCCGTGAGCTCGTTGAAGGACCAATCGTACAAACTATCTTTGTTTTCCTTTGAGCATCCGGAGATATCTGAGGCGGCCTCAAACTGTTCTCACTAAACTGAAACTCAAAATAAGAACCTAGGTCATCCTAATCAGTAACAAAACCAGAGACATAAGCCATAGGCCATTACAACTAAAAAAAACATGAAATTTGACATACGTAAGCTGTATACTACCACGTATACACTTACAAATCATACACTGCAAAGTAAAGTATTTACAAACTTTAACCTTATGAATATTCTATATGCATAATCACGTATCAGCTAATTGTCTCGTGAAGTATTCTATATCTATACAAACCACACCTTAGAGTTAAGTGCTTGTAAATGTACTTAACTAAGATCTGATATTCGTAGTGTGTACATAACTACTCAGGCGTACATTGTGTGTAAGAAACTTGTTATTTATTTCCATTGTATGTATTTCGGTGATGTGTCATCTATATAATGTGCCATGTGACATCTTTACAAAGTGACATACCACCAAAATACATACAATGGAAATAAATACATATTACCATCCACGCAATGGTGGTCAGTTTTGTTACGTACACACTATGAAAGTCAATGCTTATTTAAGTACATTTACAAACACTAACCATAATAGTATTCATTATTCTGCAACAACCACCAGGCTCAATGACCTCAATCAATATAGTAATCTTAATATTTGCATCTATAGAAAACATGATTAGTTAAATATGTTAGCTAACAAGTGTGCATATCAATCGATTCTCAACGCCTAATCCAACTCAAAAACTCATAAACCTAAAATGCTAAACAAATAAATATAATATTGTTATATTTATTATTGTATAAGAGTGAGCGGTTTTACTGGCGAAATAGGACCGTTAGGAGAAAAGGCAGCTTCCTGACTGTATTCATCAATCCGCATCGACTTAACAGCAACCGAATTCACGGACTTCCGTACACGTTGTTGTTGTTGATGCGAATTGGAGAATTCGTAAACGGAGTGTGATGATCCATTGAGGTTTTTAGCTGACGAGAGACGACGGTCGAGATCGGAGATGAATGTCGGTGAGGGAGTGGGTAAATTGATTGTTGCCATCGGAAGAAGAAAAAAAAAATTGTTGAAACGGAGAGGATGGTGATTGGTGCAGTCAGTAGTTATTGTTGTTCAACGGCTGCTGCTGCCGGCCACGAAATTGGACTATGACTGGGCCCGCAAGTATGGGAATATTGTGGTATAATTTGAGTTGATGCCAATGTGAATTATGGACCAAAAGCCTATATTTCTCACGTGATGATAAATATTGTGGTACTCCAAATTTCACGTTTTAGATTTATGGACGCAAATAGAGTTGTAATCAAGTCGAGGTGATATAGTTTGACAAACGCAATTTACTGAAGTTCTGGTTGAAAAGTTCGAAATTTTTATATGAAAATAATTTTTCATAATCAAACTTATTTTGTATTTATCTAAAACTAAAAATCAATATTACAAATCATGTCATAGATATAAGATTCATATAAATCTTGAAAGCAAGTTAAAAACTTTGTAGAATAGTCTAACAATTTCAAAATATAATAATAATATTTACATATAAAAATTTACATATATCTTTACACACACACATATATATATATGTATTAATTAAGGCTCGATAACAACTTGGCTCGATATATATATATATATATATATATATATATATATATATATATATATCGAGCTTGATTTTTAAGCTTGAGCTCAGGCTCAATAATAGCGGATCGTAATGGTCAAGCAATCAGATAACAAGAAAAATCATAAGAATCTAAATGGGGCAATTCTTAAGGAAAAAAATATTTTCTTTATTCAATATCAATATATTATTTAAATAATAAAGTAGCGTGCAAAAAAACTATAAAATTGAAATTGTTCAAAATAAACCCTAAACTTTTATAACTGCATCATCCTCCCCTTCTTAAGAAAGACTAGACCTCGACTCTTGTTTTAACTTCACCCTTCTCTTGACTTTTAGCATTCAAACTTGTACACCGCACATCAAATTTCCTTTCCTATCACATACTCTTCCACGTGTCTTCATATTCTTCATACCCAATTTCTTGACATTGTGTAAAGAGATCGTATTCCCAAACTATATGATATTCCAAAATATAAATATTAACACAATATTTACTCATATCAATCATGCCATCTTTATTTAACCTAACTAACCGGTACAAATCTTGATAAACAATGTTTGGCAAATAGTTTTGTATCACGAAACGATCACCATATAAAATATCATCATTGTTACACTTAGTATTCTTCATCGACATCCGTATCATTTGTAGGATTTTATTCTTTCTCAATAATATTTTATTTTTCCTCATTATCGGTATCATAAACTAGCAACGATTCTTCTATCAACATGTCTTCTTTCACAAACATATCCCAAATAGGGTTATCATCGTATTCTTCCTTCTCCCCTGCTTGAAAAAGACTCATCCTTGAGTCTTCGTCGTTATGAAAAAACTCATAATTTTTGACAAAAGGATGCTCTTCTTCCTCCTCTCCTATGTCTCAGACGATAGACTCATATTCGGTTTCCTTCGCCTCTAAAGGATAATATTTTGGATCCTTAACGGCGATTTAGGAGTCAAAACTCACCTCCCAAGACTACATAAGGAACCTTGATAGTTTGGATGGATCTTACTGACACACTCATAAAACGACACAACTTGCTTCCTGAGACTACATAAGGGTTCATTTTGATCGCCTTCACGATGATTCCATTGATCACGAACGGAAACATTAAGGTTTCTCTGTCTAGGGTTTTTCATATTTGTTTAGATCTAGTAACCTTTCGTCAGCGTTCAAGCTCTTAAATTTGTTGCTTGAGGCGTGCAATCTCCACATCACGCTAATCGGATCTGTTACCTACTTTGGCGGATCCACGAACTAGATGTCTTCCACGTAGTTGTTCGACCATTAATACTTAAAGAATCGTAATGGCTGAGCAATCAAATAACAAGAAAGATGACACAATTCTTAGAGAAAAATAAAGCTTTATTATTTTTCTTCAATATAAAAAACTAAATATAACCCTCAACATAATAGATTATTTAAATTTAAATAATAAGGTAACTTGGAAACAAAACTATAGAAATTGAAATTGTTTAAAATAAATCCTAATCCCTCAAACTCGATAAAAGCTCGACTCGTTTGTAACCCTAACCACAAATTCTTAGAACACGTACTACAATCTTTTGGCTATTTTAACTTTTTCATATTATCATCATTTTTAATATAGTAGTAATATATGGCGAAACTAATAACACGACATACATATTAAAACCGTTAAATTGATATTTATTAATATTATTACAATTGTGATTGTTGTAACATGTTTCTTTAGACTGTGAAATCGACATCAAAGTGATTGGTATCTACTTCACATAATTTATGGCAAGCTCCCCTCTATATTAATCGGACAAATCTTCTTCTCAAAAAACTGTTGTGACTTAAAAAGAATATCGTCGCTTGTGATATATGAACTTAACACCTCATTTGGAGGAACCTATGCCTCCCACCGCTAAACTACTCATTTGGAGTTTGTAGTAGTTGTGATTTAGGACTTGAAGCAAGCAATCAAACAATGAAAGAAATATGATAAAAGTAAACAATAATATACAACAACACTAATTAGTAAAATTTAAATTAAAAAGGTCAAAAAAACCCTACAAAGTTTGTGAACATTATTAACGTTGCCGTTGTAAAATTACTATTGGTTTTGCTAACGGAAGTCTAAGAGCTTTCGATAAGAGTAAACAAGTGCATTAAATAGAATTAAACATTCGTTTTTATTCACAATTACATCTGATAAAACTAAATGTTGTATTTTAAACACTCAAACTATCGTTGTACGAATCATGTATTGTGTCGCACCCTCAAATTTCGGGTTGCGGAAGCGAATCGGGTCGGGCGCGACTAATCAATAATCACAAGCACAAACATATAATGAACGACCACTAAATGCGTCGTTTTACATTGTATTGATAAAACCAAAGTTTACATCAGAAATATTGTTTACATTAACTCAGTTCCTTGAAATTGAGAGATTTACATTACATAATTACTTTATACAAAATATAATAATGCAACTAAATCTCTGTTTGATTGAATGATGACTCGAGCTAATGAATCCTGATTTGGGCAGCCAACCTACTACTGAGTACTTGTGATACATGCTAAAATGGGTCAGCGAAATGCTGGTGAGCTCACAGGTTTATATGTCAACACATATTTGTATGAACCGCAAGATTTAATTGAATTTAAAATGCAATTAAGCAAAATAAAAGTTATACAGCCATGAGCACATATTCTGAACTTAACTTGAGTGTCAGGTCCAATTAAGGAAACCCAACTGAGGTGCCTCCTACGAGTGCATAATTTACACTCGTCTTCCCAAATGTTAATACGTCCGTCTGACCAGTTAGTGCGTGCTAACCCGGACGAGGATTGTCAATCCTATATGATATCATATACTAACATTCACGCTACAGATGTATTACCAAACTATGTTGTGGAGGGCTTTGAAATGATTAGTGAAAATAACTCATGTAGTATTTGATTTGTATTGTACTTGCGTTCATATTGTAAAATAAAACGAGCAATGTAATCACACCCCTGATAAATATCGTAAAATAGGGGCTATGAGACTCACCTGAGCCTTGAGTGTTTATCGAAATAAACTTCAATTGATTAGCTGTGAATTGATGTCCGAAGACTTGTAACCTGGGGGTGTCCAAGACACGTGATGGTTATAAACATGAGTAGGTATCTCGAAGGACTACCTTTGTAGTTGTTCGTCCAACTAGAATGTCCAAATTACTACGATTTGGTTGATTAACTTGTCCAAGTTACTACGAATTGGTTGATTGAATTGTCCAAATTACTACGATTTGGTTGTTTAACTTGTCCAAGTTACTACGACTTGGTTGATTTGATTATGTTTTGAAAACGTGTACGACCCGTTGGTGATTGGTTGTAATAATGATCTCATTATTATTATTATGATTTCGAGTGTTCATGTTCATAAACGTATTTCGATGTATTTAAAAAGTTGTATCGTATAAGTGTTTGAAATTACATAAGTTTGACACTTAGTAAAAATCCATGCTTTCAAGGTTCTGTCTTATGCGACACTAGGTGCGACGTAAGCTGTTGTGTCGCTAAGTGCGACATAGTCTGTTGTGTCGCAGATTATGATTGCGACATAAGGGCTTGTGTCGCTAAGTGCGACATCCGCAATTTAATGCGACATAAGGTGTTGTGTCGCTATGTGCGATGGGAATAAGTTTTGCGACATAGAGTTTTGCGTCGCTATATGCGACATAACCATTTGTGTCGCTACATGCGACATCCGTGATGTAGTGCGACATAGAGGCTTATGTCGCTATATGCGACATAAGACATGATTTGGCGATGTAAGAGCTTGTGTCGCAGGTGGCCTGAAGCCTCTGCGACATAACGAGCTGTTGGCCGGAAATTTGGCCAAAAACGTATTTTCCGATTTTCGTTTGACTTGAAACTTTTACCCAACCCATATTTGGACATCCTAAGTTTAAATAACCCACAAACAAGTAAAAATAAATAAAATCGGAGAGTTTCGAGTTTTGTCGGAAAACATACGACTTAGCGCCGGAGAAATCCGAAAAGATGGGGGTGTAGATCGTGTCGCGGTGATTCTTTTTCTCCAAACGAGTGAAGTGATTCGAGTGAGTTTGGTGGTGATTTTTGGTGGTGATAGGTGGTGGTGGGTAGTTTTGAGAGAAAAAGAGAGGAAGAAAAGGTCGAGAGAGAGAAAGAAATGTGGGAAATGAGGAGGGGAGGGGGAGTGGGCCGGTTTTGGGGGGGGGGATTAGGGGAGGGAAAGTCTCCCAAATTTTAGTCCCCGTGTTCGCGCTCCGTGCGGTGTTCGTTTCCCCGATCGTTTAATTGTTTAAATAATTATTTTAAAACACGAATATTTATTAATGTTTTTGTTGAAGTATTTCATCAAATAATTTTACTTGAGTTATAAAATATAACTTATTCTTGTTTCGATTGTTGGCACATTTATTATTTTAATCGCGTAATTGTTGTTTGCACGATACGAATTTGAGTTGAAATATTATCTATCTAAATAATATTTTGGATAAAATAAAGTTATTAAATAATGTCATATTATTTAATAAAATTGTTTACCAACGTCCGTATTAATTGAACCGAATTGCATTCGATTTGAAACTTGTACGATTTAATCAAACCACATACTTGTATATATTCAACAATATATATATTGATACATTAATTAGCCTAACACAGAACTAATAATATGTATTACACTTGATTATACACTAATTACTAGTCCTAATTTGGCGGGTGTCACATATTAAATGTTATTTAAGATTATTAATCGAAACTTTAAGTGTATTTATGACGCCTAATTACTTGTAGCAAACCTATTTATCTATATGTTGTTGATTAAGCCAATAATTTAGCCATTCAATGGCTAAATTAACGATTTTGAAAAACTAGGTAGAGTTTTCTCTAGGGGTGAGTTTGAGTTGGTTCGGACCGATCAATTAAAAAATGAAAATTGATCAATTTCAATTAGATCGGTTATGGTTAATTGTTTTTTTTTAATATATTGTAGGTCGGTTATCGGTTAACATCGGTTAACCCTAAATTGAAATAATGTGATTGGAAGATTTCCGCTAAAGAACTTCATTTGAGTACGGCTTGAAATCTTGAATTTAAGCATCTATTTTTCAGTTACCAAATTAGAAAACGAGCAAAGAGAAGTAGTGAATGGTTGACTTGCTAAAGTAGGAGACTATTAAGAAAAGAAACCCTATATAAGGTTTTGTAAGGCTCAAAAAAACAATTTAAAGCTTGCTAAAATTATTACTGCGTAATATGAAGTTTTTAACAATATAGCTCAATTGGTTCTGATGTCACGCAATAAAGAATCATTGTTCTTATTACTTAATTAATTTTTGAATATAATAATCATATATATTAAAATTAGTCTACATTTGTAATATTAATATAAGTATTTAATATCTATATCTATTATGACTACATATTAGCGATTTGGCCGATTTCGGTTAAATCGATTCGGTGTATAAGTATTAACGGTAACTGAACCTCTAATTTGGGTTATTTTGAATTAAAGTAACTGAGCTCCTGGTTAAGTAAATGGTTCGATTAAATCTGTTCGATTTTTCGGTTCTAGTTTGGTTAAATCGATTTTTTATGCTAATTTTCTTTAACATTTACCCAAACTTGAAATCACAAGTCAAAAAGCACAACACACAAAACAAATTTTGATGTAGTAAAATGGATCTCGATTGAATGGGCCGTGGATTCTAAATCGGCCCGAACAAGTCGGGCGAGTTAAATTTAGGGTTTTGACGCGCCGTAACCTACACAACCAGTATCCAGCCTCTATTTATGCCTCATCATCTCGTAGACTCTCTCATTCATCTCAGCTACCTCATAATTAGGTTTTTTAGATCTCCCGTTCCTTATTCAAAGTCTATTTGTAATCGGTGTTTATAGCTACACACATGTAGCTCAAAGTTTGATTTGTAGTTTGTTTTTTTATGTTAATAACTTCGCTATGAGGAAGATATACCTGCTCCAGATACAGGATTTTAATCTTGTCGGTGATGGTAGCAAACCTCTAAGAAGTTCTGAGCGATCATTTTTAATATTTTTTAACAAAGCAAGCGAGGTGACGATAAAATTCAATGGTCTGTCAATCCACTGACAAATTTCGATTTGATTGATGTTAAACATTGAATCCCGACAGGTTCCGATCGCTTATTAATTATGTTTTTGTTTTTCATATACTAGTAGTAAAAATTAAATTATTTTTAATGTATTTTACTATAGTAGGGGCGTGTGATGAATCTTTTATTAACAAATGGGTAATTTGCGTCTGAATGCATACCTTGATGCTACAACACCTTGGAGAACTGATGCCTCTTATTATTTTTATTAGTTACATGAATATATTTTTTTAGTATATATAAATAGATACAGTTAAATTAAATAAACTGGTGATGATAAATGTAAGGCTTGTTTCTCAGAGACATTCGCAGTGGCCGACTAAGATCTTTCGCCTTTCGCCGGGCTTGAGAGATTATGCTGCTTTTTTCCTTCCTTGGATGTCTGAAGTTTATTTATTTTATTTTTTGTTTTTATCTTAAAATTGAAAGTTTAATATATAAGATGTTAATTAACAGGGGTTAAGAATTCTCAGTGATGATTTTGATATAGATGACGAGTCTGAGAAATCCATTCAATCAATATGAAGACTTTTCGAGGCATTTGTCTGAGAGAATTTCCATCTTAAATCTAACATCCAGTCTATTCGATTAATGGTAATTTTATGATTCATGATACTAGTTTTTGTGTGGAGAAAAATAAAGTTGAATTTAATACTGGAGTAGTAATGGTTTTAAATCATAAAACATAACTAATATTAGAGTCGTTCAAAATTTCTTTGGTAAATAACAAGCAGAATGTTAGAACATGAAAATTATAAACCATCGTAAAAAACTTAATGTTAATTATTTTTAGCTGTGACAAGACTTTGACTAATTTGTCGTAGTATATTTTTATTTTTCACAGTTGCCCATCATAGGGCAATGTTGCTTAATAAATGAATCTTTTAGAAATATGTTTGCACCAAATGTGTTTTATCTTCAATGTATGTATTAAATTTATGCACTAAAACAACTTTGAATATTTACATATTGACCCCGAAACTATTTTTAAATTATACTTTCATTCAATTTATTTATTTTATGATCCTTTATAACATATACAAACGTAAATTTCCTAGTTTAAATTTTATTTATTTACTTTTGTAAAGTTTCAATTACATCAAAACACCAATTTTGATGCAATACGTGATACATTGGAGATGACCTTATAAACCACAAAGGTTAGAGGCTCTTTTTTTTTAAAAAAACTTTTTTATAAAAAATATTTTATAGGAGATGTTTTATTTTGAATCTTTTTACATGAAAGATTTGACTTTTACCATGGAGTTTTTGTGTTTGGTATTCAGCTAAATATAGAAATTTAATACGGCATTGATTTTTAGGGTGGCGTGTTTATGTTCACCAATGTTTTTGATTTTCCGTTCGGTGTTAAATTGAATATTAAAATTAATACGGGAAAGAAGTTCAAATGGGTCAAAAAGTGTGTTTTAACACTTTAAGCAATCAAACAATAATGATAAAAAATAGGTGGAACACTAGGCAATCACCATTTTAGGTTGAATATTAACATTGAATTTCGTACTTGAATGCTGATTATCGAGTTTCAGTTTCAATTTTTATTAAAAGCTGCAACTGAATGTTGATTGTCATCAAAGGTGACTACCGTGTTGCTCTTTTGGATAAATTAGGTGATTGGTTAGATCGCTAGTGTTTGTAAGAATGAAAGACACTTAAAATAGGTCATGTCATTCAAGAATTATACGAGAATCACTGAAACTAATTGGTGAACCAATAAATGAAAAATTAATGATCATGAACTACAAAATATGTTTTATTGTCACTAACTAGAATTATCTGAGACAAAGTTTATGAGTAGTGTAAACACAACATGTAAATTAAAAGCTGACTATTCAACCCATGTCATTCTAGTTACCCTAAAAATATGAGAATGATGTTAAGTTCAACAAACAAAGTGAAACTATATTAACCGATAAATATATCATCAGATCAGTTTTACTTTTTAAAATACCATGTAATTCGATTCTTATTCTATTTGGTACAGATTTGGTTATTGCAGTTTGGGTTCAAAATCGCAAACTGAGAAATTTACGTTTGTATATGTTATAAAGGAAATGTTTAAAAGCATCTAGTTATCAAGTTAAATATAAACTTAAAATTGTCTAAAAAACCAAAATCTTTTTGCAGTTTGAACGTAATATGTATATCTAAGTTTTTTCCAAACAAAAGAATAAGTGCAAAAAAATTTGCATACATTCAATAGTTGAAATAAAAAATGTTAAAAATGTGAAAAACATATATATTTATTGAGTTGAGTTCAAATGAGTACAACTTTTTTGTTGAGAATAAAGAAACCAATGGAAATGTGATATGTGTTACTTTTTTTCTCTCTCCTTCACATTTTTAAAAATTAAATATCTCTCAAACGGTAAGTCGAAAAATTATAAAAATTGCACCATAATAATCAGCGTTTAATTCTCTTCGATTAAAGATGTGACAAGGTATACTTTCGACGACTTTTTTGTTTTTGGGTTTTATAAATTGTACAAAATTAGTACCACATGTGGTACTCGCTAGTACCACATGTGTTATTAGCCGCTACCACATGTGGTATTTGTAGATACCACATGTGGTACCAGTCGCTACTACATGTGGTACCTGCTGGTATCACATGTGGTACTCGGTTTCAAAACCCATCGAAAAATGAAAAAAAAGTTTGTCGAAAGTATACCTTATCACATCTTTAATTGAAGATAATTCAATGCTGATTATTATGGTGTAACTTTTGTGATTTTTTGATTTACCGTTTGAGAGATATTCATTTTTTAAAAATGTAGAGGAAAGAAAAAAAAGTGACACATGTCACATTTCCATTGGTTCCTTCATTCTCACTAAAAAAGCTGTCTCATTTGAACTTTTGTCTATATTTATAATTAAAATTACAATTTTATATTTTTGATGATATAATTAAATCTCTATCAACATTATAATTTAAGCATTTTATATATATATATATATATATATATATATATATATATATATGAGAAGGTTCATTTGAGAACCTTTCTAAAGTTAAGAACTTTAAGAACCATAAAGAATACATGTTAGTTCACATGTGATTAACTTCAATCATATCATATGTGAACATTAATGTACGTTTAATTGAAAAAGAAAAAAAGTCAAAAAAATCTTAAAATTATATCGAAAAATGCAAAAAAATTAATATATGTTCACATGTGAACGGTAATGTGAACAAATCGGTTAAAATGTATTTTTAGATGAAAAATTATGATTTTTTTTTACTTTTTTCCTTTTCAATTAAACGTACATCAATCTTCACATATGATTGAAGTTAATCACATGTTAATAAACATGTATTCTTTATGATTCTTAAAGTTCTTAACTTTTGAAAGGTTCTCATTTAAACTTCCCTATATATATATATATATATATATATATACACACATTTATTCCTATTGTGTTGTTTATGACGGGTCAAATAGTTTTACCGGTTTTAGAACCGAACTGGACAGTGAACCTCTGTATCATTAAGATTAAAATATAAAACTGAGAACCGGACTATCATGTTTTGAGTTGATTCGGTTCCGATTCAGTCTTGAATCAGTTTATGAGTTTTGACTTCAAAACCATTTACGTACATCCCCATTTAAAAGAAGGTTATTTATTTATTTTCTCTACATCTATTTATATCATTTTTAATACTACGTAGTTTAAATACCTAAATCTCCGGTTGCAAGTATGAAGTACTATGAATCCTTCTTCTTGAGTGGTTATATTTTTACTAAATATTTTGATAAATCCAATGTAATCAAAGTTGTACTATGCAAATCAGGAATGCATATAGTTACGGTAAATTTATCAAAATTCATGGTGGATTCATCACCCTTTTTGTTATTGACGTTTTCTATCATTACTATTTTTTTGTAATGCAACACGGCATCTAAAATCTACGAGACAAGTCCTGGTCCTTGGGAAGTGATTTTTATATTCGATTCACATAATATATTCGGTTATTGAATCATACACCCCGTTCTTGATTTCCGGCCAACTCGTTTTCAAGTGTTTGTCTCCTAAACCTAAATGTTAGACATCACCATTTTCGATCAGTTTCGTTTAATTAACAATGGATTTAAAAATGGTGAGAGTGCAAAAGAAATGCATATAAAGATTGCTCGATAACAAACAAACAATTGCAAAAATTACAAATACAATAATAAGTATGTTTGCCATTTTTAGAGATGTTCCAAACAGTTTTTAGAGCTGTAAATAGCCTTTTGTGCTCCTTGTTTTGTTTCTTTAGTTTTGTCTAACTACATTCAAACTTAATACCGCCAGCAAAAGATTCTATCAAATCTTCATTTGATCGATTAGACATTTTCCATCAAGTTTGTTTGTAATGATCATCCTTAAGTAATCCTCTCCATTAACCGTCTTATACTTTGGTGTGCTTTCTTTAACGAGCTCTATTAAAGGCCCTATCATGGCTTCGAGGCCTGGACTATGAAAAGCCGCAATCGAAAGACGTTTGTTATTGTAGTTAACTACAGCCCTATGCTCGATACTCTTGTACTTCCCATTACTCATAACCTGTTCAATTCAAATATAACCAAATCTAAATAAAAATTTCAAATGATAAATCTATTCTACTAGAAGTTTGCAAAGTGGCAATTTTGATAACAAAAGATTGTTGGATTACCTCCATGACATCACCAATGTTTACAATAATCGATCCATGAACCGGTTTAATAGGCACCCATTTTGAATTCTTCTTGATTTGCAGTCCTTGAACTTCATTAACTTGGACTAGTAGGGTAAGCCCAGTTGCATCTGAGTGAGGTGTCAATCCTAAAACCTTGTTTGCTTCTAAACATGGTGGATAGTAGTTCATTCTAATACCTTGTGTGCCATTCTTATACATTTTGGTAATTGTTCTAGGATCGATTCCAAGGTTTATAGATATTAGCTTCAACAGTTCCATTGAAAGACTATTTAGTGCATCCGAGTATCCGTCTAAGGTTGTCCTGATCAACATAATTGCAAATTAAACCCAAAAAAGGTTGCATTTTTTTAGTAATTTGAGTACAAGTACGATCTTCATATATGTCACACTTTGTGAATTATGACTACTTATAAAAGCCTGCATCGGATATATTTGAGTTGTTGATATGTAGTTTCTATCGACATATATTTGGTAGTTATTTACGAGTTGTTCAAACTATTTTTGTTGATGAGTGATATTTTCAATAAACTTGAGCTTAACTCATAACTATTAAATCGAGCCCGTATGGTTTGCTGGCTTACAAAGAAGTATCTGATGCAAACTTTTATCTTCAATATGTATATTCGATTAGTCGCACGTATTTAAAAATACGAAACACAAGAAAATTTACCTGAACGAACTGGGATTTTGAGGCCAAAATCTGAGGTTCCTTTGAGGGATTGGCAAAGGCATTAGGAAGAGCATGTCACCCCAATCGAGTTTTTGTTCTTGAGAAACAACAAATGCTTGACCATAACCTTCAATACTACTTGGAATTTGTGCACATTTCATCTTCTCTTCTAATGGGAGTTTAAAGAACTCCTCTGTAACCTTTTTCATTTCATCTATGGTTTCTGTTTTCCCATGATTTATCAACTGTTCACATTTTTTAAACTCGTTATTAGTAACTAACATCATAATACAAGTTATCTTGTTTTGTAAAAGTGTATGCTCAAAAAAGTAATCCTGTGAATTAGCTTTAAAAAGGTTGTGAATTCTAACAAATACTTATCTTCTTATTTGATCATACGATGTTTCGATTATTTGTAGCCTTTTAAACATCCAATGGTTTATGTTACCTGGAAGAAACCCCAATCTCTACAAGCAGCATGAAGTTTACCCAGTTCATCGTCATAACCAGGTTGTCCTGCAACGGCCAGTTTGCTAATGTCGATCACTGGAATCTGCAGCGACTCATCATTTAAAACATCTTCCGATTCAATATCTGGTCTAATATACCGAACTGGTATATTTTCCATGTCCTTAGAAGCAAGTGCTTGCACATTATCAACAGGAATCGAACCACCGTACTCTGTTCTTTTAACTATCTCGACGGTATTTTCTTCCATCATCATGTACAATTCACATAGTTTTTTGATTTTGATGTGTACTTGTAGTCGTCCTAATTAAATAAATTAATAATTAGTTGCATTGTTGTCATATGAAGCTTGTGCCGGTTTTTAAAAAATTTAAATCGATGTCATGTTGTAATTGAAACATTCAACAAGAGATGCTTTTTTGCAGGCGGCCACAAACTAACCTTTCATGCTTGGAAACATGGTCTTACAATATAAAATATTTATAGTTCATCCTGCCCATTGGTATTTTTAATTGACAATGGACTATTTTCTCCCATAAAATTAAATTATGATGTTTAAAGTAAACTAGTTATATTTGCTTTTGCGTTGGTAGTTAGTTCATTATATTTCGAAAATCAATTCCATCTTATTATATGTTTGCTATATCCAATTCAGATCAAACTTTTATACGAATATTTATTTATTAGACGGATACAACTCACGCAATCCACTTCGATATGGCATAAAGAAGTAAAGATTAACATTTTACATGACTGGAAAGTAAAAGTAGAATTGTGAAATTCCAATCAACATCATCATTTCCATATTATGGAACAATCAAAATCGTTGATTAGTTGCAAAAAACGACACCAGTGCTTCCATATTATGGTACAGTAGTAGCTATGGGTGTTATGGTTTAGCCGAAATCGTTTAAACCAGTCAAACTGAAGTGATTTGGTCGGTTTGGCCGGTTTTATTGTTCATAATTGGTTTAGTGGTTTAGGTTTTTTAAAACCATCATATATGGTTTGGTTTCCGGTTTCAAGACTCAAACCGACAGTTTAAACCGAACCACACCGTATCATATTCCGTTATATTATTTATTAAGTATGTATATCTAATTTAAAAGAATTATTTGTCTTTAACAAACAAACTCTAAATTTGTTTTTTCTATAGTACCCAAAGGGTTCATTTGAAAAGTTGACAACTTATACAACTAAATAAATTCAAAATTAAAGATTCTAAAAAAAACTTTCGATTATGCAACAATTTATGAAAGTTAATTATCATTAAATGATATTGTTAAAAACATTTTTGACCAATATTAGATTATGTATTTATATTTTTAAAATTTTTTCTAAGATAATGATAGTTGCATTACTACTTGTATTATCTAACATAAATGTTAGTTAACAAATTTTTTTATCACAAAATATATATAAAAACAAATTTGGTTCAAACCGTCAAACCGGTCGAAGCAAACCGGTTTCAATTGTTTGGGTTGGGTTGGTTTGGTTTGACATATTAAATTGGACGGTTTGATTTGAGAAAATGTCAAACCGTAATTATCGGGTTGGTTTAAATTTTGTGCTCAAACCAGACCATGAACATAAACATATGAAAAAATCTAATTTTTTTAAACATAAACATAAACCAGACTATAAACATTTCAAATAGTATACAAATTTAACTATATGAAAAAATCTTATTTTTTTAAAGGGAGAGAGAGATAAATAAAACACCACCGTTTTTGCTTGGTATCGCAAAACAATTTCTTTCCCTTCTTCTGTATCAAAACAGATATGCATATACATAATTTAATATAAAGAAATTCTACAAACTTCATATCTTTTCTTAATAGCAGCACAACTAATATACAAAGATGTACTATCATGGTTGATAACAATGAGGACAACCACTTTTGTTGCCGCCCTCCTCCTATCATCGTCTTCCCAGTCACCCCATTACTATTTTTTCTTTCCAAGTTAGCAGAAGTTTATTAATGACTTACCATTATGAAAATGTTATAGTAATAACTTAACAGACAGAGATCCTAGTGGGAGTTTAGGAACATCACATGTATCTCCACATGCTTGAAGAATGGAACGCCATCTTGGTTGAGGTACTTCACATTTGAACATATCATTACATTTATTTAGAGAATTTGGTATTTTGCTGAGAGGATATTATCATAAACCACATGTCAATATAAACTCAACGTCATTTTGTTCGATATATCCCGAGAAAAAGACTAGATGGTATGGTATTTGATTGAACCGTCAACTGTCTGATCTAGAGATATGGGTTCAAACTTCAAACCAACGTAGTTACCAAAAAGTTCTGTTTTTATTCTAATGTTTTTTTGGGTATCATATTTTTAGGGGTTAATTATGGTTTAATCTTCTAAGTTTCACTTTTTTTTCGTTTTAACCACTCAACTTTTTTTTAAATGTTTTAATCACTCAACTTATGATCAATAATGGTTTAATCTTTGAACTTTCAATTTGTTTTCGTTTTAACCACTTAACTTAATTTTAAACGTTTTAACCACTCAACTTATGAGTTGACCATACTTTAACCACTAAAGTTCATTTACCCATCTAAAAAAACCATTTCGTTAACTTATAATGAAAGTTTAGATCGAGATATATAAACTTTGAACTAACCAAGGTTGTCAAGATAGAGATATTACATATAATGATTTTTGTCTTCACAAGATCGAAATCCTAAGATCAAATCGGGATCGTAAGATTTTACGATTTCGATTATGATCTTATAAATGTGTATTATAATGCATATAAAAGATAAAAGATTAATTGCATGACAAATTAATTAAACTTTTATAGTTTAAACATCATAGCATCAATCATACTTATCATAGTGACTTAGATTACTATATTTGTAATTAAAGATATAGATTTTCACGCGATAAACTATTTTAGTTTAAAAATTGAATAGTTTTACGTGTAGTAATTAATTAAATAATAAACCTATTAACCTTTTATTGGACAAAAATTAACTAATTTATATTTTCTTAACTTATATTCATGTTAAGTAAGATCGGATCAGATCGACATCGTAAGATCCCATGCTCAATCAAAATCGTAAGATCTTATAATCCCGATTTGATCTTACGATTTCGATCTTGCGAAGACAAAAATGATCCTAGGTAAGATCTCTATCTTGACAACCTTGGTCGATAAAAAAATCTGTTTAAAGTTTATATATCCCGATCTAAACATTCATTATAAGTTAACGAAAGAGTTTTTAAAATGGGCAAATGAACTTTAGTGGTTAAAGTATGGTCAACTCATAAGTTGAGTGGTTAAAACGTTTAATACAAAGACGAGTGATTAAAACGAAAACAAATTGAAAGTTCAAGGATTAAACCATTATTGACCATAAGTTGAGTGGTTAAAACATTTTAAAAAAAGTTGAGTGGTTAAAACGAAAAAAAAAGTGAAATTTTGAGGATTAAACCATTATTAACTATACTAGGTGAAAGACCCGCGACAATTCGGGTTTTATATATATATATTTTAGAAAGTTTCAATTTAAGTTATTTTTTTTTTTTAAATTTAAATTTTGCATTGAATAAACTCAAAGTTTCCTTTTATAAAAAATGCAATTATTGATATTTTAGATTTTTAAAGGAAAATTTGAGTATAATTAGGCCAACTACAGTTTGACTTTTTTCATGCGCTTGGGAATTATATTTATATATAGATTGCTTATTTTTTAAGATTGTTTTTGTTGGTTCTTTTCAAATATATATGTTACTAGTTTAAGACTCGCAAAATTTGCGGGTTGAATTTATGATATGTCTTAATATGGATGTAATAAGTTTTTTGGTGTTGGTGTATAGTATATTGGTTTGTATTTTTTTTAATTTTAAATGAAAAATGTATCAAAGATTTGAATTGTGATAGATTTTGGATTGATAAGTCAAAATAAATAATTAAATTAATAGGGATAATATTGTGTATTAATATTTAATGATACCATATTATTTAAAATCGTATGAATATGTTTTTTCAAATAAGCAAATTTACCGGGTTAGTAAGTAAATACTATTTTGTATCTAAAAAATAACACTTTTTGCAGTGTAATTTAAATCAATAACCTATATTGCATCTACTTTGTCTTTTTAACTTTGATGAAAGATGACAAAATATGATAACTCAAATGCAGACTCTACTGACACGAATGATGTTAACATAGGCTTAGAAAATTAAATGATAAATTATTTTAGGGATGTAAATCGAGATATAGAGAAATTAAGGGCCAAAGAGTAAATTAGTTAATCAATTATTGATAATATTGTGCATGATACCATTTACTTTTCTATATTTGTATCGTTCTTTAATAATAATAATATATTATGTACCGAAACTTTTAATTAGTTTATTAAGAAGTTATATTGTTAGCTTTAAGATTTCAAATCTTGTAACTCAGTATAGTTTTTATTTTCCGTGTTTGAAATTTGTCTTGTATTTTCAATACCTATTTTTCCGCCAAAGTTACATACATGAGGATAATCGAAACCCGTGAATAAATATGAAAGATCGATGGGTAATACTAATTGGGTACCAAACGGGTATTGAGTCGGCTATCAGTATGAATATTCTAAACCGGTATGTGTACAGATACACTAAAATTCGTCGGAAACTGAACCGTTAGCATCCATAATCCAAGCATTGTAAATTAGAAATTGATAAAATATTTCATATTTTTTTTAGAATTGAAAATAACTTGTTGGGGGGGTTTTTGCAGAAATTTTAAAATAAAAAAGATTTTAAGAAGAGCTTAAATTATGAAAGAAATAATAAAGTAGTTATTAAATTAAAATTTTCATAAAATATTTTAAGTACTATTTACAATTAAAGAAAAATTAGATAATTTATATTGTAAATATTGAAGGGTGTATGTTGTAAATATAGAAGGTTATAGTAGTCTTTTAGTCACATAAAAATATAATTAATGATGTCATTGAATCAATTAATGGTTGGATCTTAATTATTGATTTCAATCTAATGGCTAATATTCTTTTAAGATTTTTCTTTTATATAAGATAGATATGTAATTCGAATTTACTTATTGGACTATATCATCTTAAACCCTTATTATGCATTTAGCCATTTTGGCTTAATGTTTAATATGAGGATATCAGAAATTAATTATATACCCTCTAACTATATGAATAAATATAGAAAGTAACATAATCAAATCAATTTACACATATTTTATTATTTTAACAATTTAAATAATAATTTTGAATTATCTGTACATTTATTAAAAACTTAAATTTAAATAATCGAAATTGTTTTCTATCAATATTAAAGTAATAATAATCATATCATAAGTCTAATGATTCTACAAAGTATATGTTAAATTGAAATATAAGCTAAAAGAAAGAAAAAATGGAGTAGTAACCCATCATAATATAATTATTATTGTTACGTCGAATATTATTGTCGTCCACTATTATATTTTCTATCACTATCGCCGCATTGCGCGGGTTACCAACTAGTTTCTATATATTGGTGTCCTAACACAAATGTCCATTTAATATTTACTCGTATCAAAATAGATTTTAGTGGGTATATATAATATATGATTAGTAAAATGTAGTTAGTGCTTATTTTTTATAGATTGTTTTTGTTGGTTCTTTTCAAATATATATGTTATTCGAAAGATAAACAAAGAAACATAACAAAGATAAATATTCAAGGTGAATATTTTTTTTTTTGTCACTTTTAACGATTTTAGTGACCTAATTTGAAGACGTTTACATGTGTGTTTCAAATTAGTTTTATATATAACAAAAATCGTAGAGTTTATTATTATTATTATTATTTTTAACTTGAAACACGTTTAAAAATAAAATATTTTGTGTAGCTATTGGACTTATCCATCAGGTTAATAATAAGGATTCTTTGGGCCAAAGTAGTTAATGTAAAATTGATCCGATAATATGAGAACAACAAGATTAAATGTAATGCAAGGCCGAAAAAACATGTTGGAATTGTAATGTAATAAAATTAAACATAATTTTTGTTAACTAATGGTATTGGAATTCTTTAACATATATGTTTAAGTTAAAATTAAAAAGATGTATCCTTAAACATAGTATTCTAAACTGTATTTGGTATTGAAGAAGTTGAGTTCTACCATGTAATCTTCATCGATTTCATGACTAATGAAGCGAAGTTCATTAATTAGTTGATACGCTTTAAGAATCTTTTCCATGATATCTTTAACAACTTAATGATCACCATTGTCTTTAGTGGCATTGAATATAAGCCAATCAACAAAAGCTTATTGGTTGAAATGATATATAAATAAATTGTTTTAAAATTTTAAACAACCCTTTAATTTAAATGGAATAATATATTTTATCAAGAATGTTACTATACCTTTTAAATTGTCGTGGAAGTTGTGTTCGTGTAAAGCAACACGATTTTGATCTACAAATCAACATGGAAAAAAAGAAGAATGTAGGTTATAAATCATGAATATTGCAACATAACAATGCAAAATATAATACATTCAAATTGGTTTTCCATTTACAAAAAAATGGTAGAATAATTTTATAAATACAAATTAATGATAAAAAGTAAAATAATATACACATTATACCTTTGAAGTCATTTGGATTTTTTGAATTGGCGACACATTGACATTTGACGAAGATCATCTACAAAACAATGGTAGAATAATTTTATAAATACAAGTTAATGATAAGAAGTTAAATACTATACACATTATACCTTTGACGTCGTTTGGATTTTTTCGATTGGCGGAGATCCATGAATATCAATATCAAAAGATGTGGAAAAAGAGAAATAATGTGGGAGGATCATGGATGATGACGGCTAGAATATATATAAGGTTAAATGGATAAAATTAGGTAAATATTTTTTTATCGATTTTCTCTTAATATAAATATATATATATATATATATTAAATATATTAAATATTGAATATTTTAAAGGTTTGTTAAGAAATTTGGAGTTTGGCGTTTTGCTACGTCCTTTTCTCCCGTAATGCATGGAATTTAATAAAATTTTATTTTATTTATTATTGATATGATTTTATCCTATTTTATTCTATTATTATTATAGCGAATTAATTAAATTAAAGATTTTAAATGATTTTAGTTATTTAATTTACTATATACCGGATGATATATATAACCATAAATAAATGTTTAACAAATTATTATTATTAGGGGTGTTAAGTGTAATTATGGTGAATTAATTTAGATCGTTGATCGCTAATGAAGAAACCAAATCAAGAGTCCAAACTCCTCCATATTTTATTCTATTATTATACCGAATTAATTAAATTAAAGATTTTAGTTATTTAATTTACTATATACCGGGCGATATATATAACCAGATATAAATGTTTAACAAATTATTATTATTAGGGGTGTTAAGTGTAAGTATGGTGGATTAATTTAGATTGTTGATCGCTAATGAAGGAACCAAATCAAGAGTCCAAACTCCTCCATGATATTTTATTTTATATATAGATTAAAGATTTTTAGCTCTTAATAATTTACCCTAAAGAAAAAAGTTGTGTTTGTATATTTTGTACTTTACCTTAATTTTAAGCTACTTTTGTATTTTGTACTTTAGCTTGATGATTATTTTGTAGTTTACCTTAATATAAGTTCTTTTTGTATTTTAATTTGTACTAGCTTATTTATATTTTTAGATCAGTCTGCGTTTTTATAAATGTTAATGAAGAGATTCTCATGTTAATGTTAAGTACTTTCTTTCGTTTGGTTTCTATGCATGTTGCTATGGCAAGAACGACTATGAAATATAAAGTAAGGTACGCAAGAAACCTCAACACTTTCCTTCGCTTACCATGCTTAAACTTCATTAATATGAATTGATCAACTAAGTCCGAACATATTTACTAAGTTAATTGTTTGCTAAATTTATAGTCTTTATGGTATTAAGAACGGTTAGACTTGTTGTAGACTTGCTACTCTATTCCTTCGCGCCACGAGTAAATGTGCTCAATAACAAGGGCCACTGACTCCCTCACAGGAGAGTGTGGAGAGTTGAGCATTGTCTGTCTAATCAAAATCAACTTGAATTGACGATATAGTAACAAACTTTGAAGGGTAGTTTGTTACATACAATTTTTTTATTATTATTAGTCATCTAAAATGGCTTTTTTAGTCTCCTTGACATAATTTAGCTTATGAGAACCTACTAACATATCATACTTAGGACTTAAGTTTATTGTTAATAAACTTATTCTCCTAATGTACTATCATTTCCCTTAGTTTTTGAAGACAAAAACTTAAACAGTTTTAAAGAATATTATTTATAATTTTACATATTCTTTAAAGAAGGCGATTCCCCTCAGGTAACAAGCAAATGAATGTCATACGCCCAAATTTCTTTTTTTATAACACGTAACTATTACAAAAATTACCCTTGGAATACTAATCACTCTGGATTTCTCATTCCATTTAGTTGAACCAACGTCTCAAATCGAGCTCTGTCGAACGCCTTCGTGTATAAGTCTGCTAAGTTATCCAATGATGGAACCTTAACTAACTTTATCAAATTCTTCTCAGCACAGTCTCTAATAAAATAATGTGGAATATCAATGTGCTTAGTTTTAAAATGATTAAATTAATATTTTGGGCATATATGATATTTTCTAAATTTAAGAGTGGCATACATGATATTTACAAATTAACTTGGGCAAATTTGATATTTTGAAGCTTATGAGTTACATATATGCAATTCTCCCTTTATACTAATACTCATTCATATTAGCTAAATTCATAGTTACTTATAATAATGATCTAAAAAATTGAATAAAGAAATTTTGTGTAATTATGATTTGTGATAGTGATTATATGTAATTAATATCTAAGTAAGGACATATAAAGATGATAAATATATGAAGATTTCGGTAAAAAGGTAATTACCGTATACGAAGAATAATGAATTAAATGAAGGGTAATTTAGCTGTTTCTCTAAAGGATCAAAGGTCTCAAAAGTGTTAATTGTGAAAATCTTGCTTCTAGAGTCAAAGAAAAAGATGTGTATGTTAATCAATATTTTTTTTAGTTTTTTTTTTGCATTTTTGCATTTTTCTTATATATTCTATGTATTTCTTTAAAACTGGTGATGATGATGCTATTGCAGGGCTGCTTTATTCTCTAATTATGGTAAGACCAAAGTTGAGTTCGACAATGTAAATGGTATATTCAAAGGGTCTACAGGGTTGTTTTTGAAAAAGTTGCGAATGCTGATAAAGTGAATATTAATATAGAAAAGGATCAAAGAGGCAAGAAGCTTTTAAGGAGCACGGAGAGCAGCTCCATCTCCACCTTCCATTTTGTGATCCAACACTTCTTATGTAGCCACGTCATTTGAGGGATGTGTTTGCAAACATTTTTGGGTGGAGGGACCCAAATGCAATTACATAAAATATATTTTGAGGGGGTAAAATTAGGGCAAGGGTTTGGTAAGCTCACTTTTATCCCCTCTCTCTCTCTTCACACAAAAATTCTCTCATCACTCACCTTTCACCACCACCACCACAATCTTCAACAACAACCTTCAACCACCGTCACCACCACCTTCCACCACCGTCGCCATCACCACCACCTTTCACCGCTGCCACCACCTTCTCCGCCTCTACTTTTTTCTTCGCTACCTTTTCCGCCGCCACCACCACCACCTTCTCAATCCACTTTTCACCGCCGCTGCTGCGCCACCACCTTCATCGTCGCTGTCACCGTCCGCCGTCACCACTACCGTGCACCATCACCGCTACCGTGCACCATCACCGCTACCGTACACCATCACCACCACCTCCACCTTCACTTTCTCTTTCACCGTCCACCTTAAACTCCATCACCACCGTACGCTTTCACCGCCACCAAAACCTTCACCTTCACCGTCATCTTTCACCATCACATTCATCATCTAGATCTGAATACGAAGATGTAGATCTACTTTTCAGATCTAGATCTGAAAAAAGTTGATCAAGATCTACTTTTTCAGATCTAGATCTAAAAAAGTAGATCTGAAAGAAACCACTGCATTTTGTATGTCGATTACTGCATTTTAGATCTACTTTTAAAAAAGTAGATCTGGAAAACCTCACTACTTTTTATGTTTCTAAAAAAGTAGATTTGAAAAGGTCACTGCATTTTACGATTATATTACTGCATTTTACGATTAAGGTGATGGAAAATTATTCTGAAAGAGTATATCTGAGAAAAAATCACTGCATTTTAGATTTAAGTGACTGCATTTTACGATTAAGGTGATGGAAAACTGATATGAAAAAGTATATCCGAGAAAAAATTTACTGCATTTTTCATGTTTTTTACTGCATTTTACGTTTTTTACTTCATTTTACGTTTTTTCAACATTTTTATTCACTTTAGTTTGTTTACTGCACTTTAACGTTTTTCACTGCATTTTAACGCTTGTACTGAATCTTGCATATTATCAGGTTTTTTGAATCAATATTTTTTTTTGAAAAATTTTTAAATAAATTTTTGCAATTTTTCAGGCAGATCTCTAAATTTTTCAAATTGTAAAATAGTCTCTGATAGGAAAAAAAAAGGAGGGACACGTGTCAATTTATGGTTGGCTAAAAGTCTGCCTTTTCTGCCCCTCCTAAGGGGTCCGCCCCTCTGAATCCTACCCATTTTATTAGTATATTTTAGTTTGTTTTTAAGTTTTTTTATGCTGAGATTAAATTATTTATATATGTAGGCTTTGAAGTCATTGAATGAGTGTCTCTTTTGGCCGAACTATTTATGTATATGATGGAAGTGATGTTGGAGTTATACCACGTAAACGTTTTTATGCGTATGTAAGAGGTTTGGCTAGAAATGTTATTCTTAAGCAGGTATTTGTCCACTTAAATAGATAAGACTTATTTAATTTATATTTATTCCTTTTAATTCATTGTTTTTTCTTCATATTGTAGCTTGAAGATCACTTCAGTGTGACCCCCTAAATGGGTTAATGTCCCTATAGACAAACTCTTTAGGAAAAGTCAGGGGTGCGTTTGCCAACATATATACACTAAACATTATATATTTGATCCATAACATATACATAAGTCATGGCATATACTTTAAATTTCATATAGTCATCACATTTTTATCATATATTTGATCCCACTAAAAAGAAAAATATATAACAAAATAATCCAATATGCCTGGTACAAAGTTACGATAATAAAAAATTGATTTAAGAACCATACTTGATATCAAAGTAAAAAAAGAAACAAATTAATTACACAAATTAGAAATCCGGACGGTCATTGAACTGCTCATATTACCAAATTCCTATTTTAAAGATTAGGCTGTTTACCACTCGTTATTAACCTGCACACCATTTTTTAATTCATTTAGTATTTGTTGTATTTCTTTCCATTATATGTTAATGAGATAAAAGTCTCAACACTCAATAATTACTTAACTTTGTTACATATATGGGAAGACGTCTAGAGTATAAAAGCGAATTAGACAAGTGTGGTTTTGGTTCCTACATGCTCATTAGACTATTCTCAAGGCATTTTTAAGGGATTTGCCAAGGGTGTTTATGAAAAAAGTGCCAATGCTAATATGGTAAGTATTGATAGTTTTTGTGTAGTTTGTTCTTAAGTATTTTTTATTGTTGAGATCTATTTTTTTATGTGTAGGCTAAGAACACATTGAATGGGTATCGATTGTTTGGTTGAGCTCTTTGTCTTGAAATGGAATCTGATGATGGAGTAAAACCACAAAAGCAATATTATGTGCATGTCAAAGATTTGACTAATATTGTTACCATTAAGCAGGTAATTGTTTACTTAAATAGAAAGGCTTACTCAATTCTTATTTATTATCTTCATTGATTGTTTTTTCTTACAAATGTAGCTATGTATTTGCTTGGGTACGTTTTCCAATATGTATTTGCTTTTAATAATGTATCCATTCAAACAAATAAAAAAGGATATTAGACTCCCCTTTTCCAGCCAATTTTTCTATCATTTAGAGCATCGTCCCATGATTCACATCCCATAAACAAATGCTTTTATTTTTGTTCGTTGCTAGGGACAATGTTATACTGTGTCCAGGTTAGAGGCTTGTGTTATGGACATTTGCCTTTCTTATTTATTCATCGTCATGTGGTAACACTCTCTTTTTATTCCATCTAATAAAAAATAGAGTACATCTTTATGCACTCTTTTGTTGGTGACAATTGTTAATTATAGTCTCATGTTGTTTTTAGCAAGGAATATGGGGAAGCTAATAAGACCATTCAATGTTGTAGCCTAGCCATCCACATTGCTAACATGTATATTGCTTTTATATTCTTAAGCAGGAAGAGAATTTATATAAGGTTGGGAAAATCAAACAAGTGTTGAGCTTTAATGGCTTGATGATGACTAAAGAAGGTTACATGTTTTAAAACCTTATTATTGGAAAAGTATAACCTTTATTGATCAATATTTATTTTGAAGACATATTTTTGCTAGAGTATGACTATTATACTTTAAATATTATCAGTTACAAAATTTGTATATTATTTTTTAAGAACCGTGTATCGTACGGGTGATAATATAGTTACTACTATATTAACTTCTTGTTTTTAGAGAAAACAAATATTTTTACGTATTGTGAATCAAGCTATTACCATTCTAATTATATATTAACTTATTTCATTATATAAACAGAAGATGTGTGATTTATTTTCAGGTATGAGTTTGTTCACTTTGATAATCAAGTGATGGTTGACTTGGCTCTAGCTCTTGGTGGTTCTTTTCTGTGTGGACGGAAGATTTGTGTGACTTTAGTAGTCTCTCTCCCCCTACCCCACCCCCAAAGACTAAAATTAGCATTTTAGTGTAAGATAGTTTGGGAATGAACTGAATTCTACAAATCAAAGTTTCATCCATTTTTTAAAATCTTTCAAGCATTTTATACTATAATGCTAACATCAAACGCCCCTACGTGTGGAATCTTCTTGATAATATAAATGAGTATATCATGTATATGGCCGATACAAGGCCGTATTGGCTTGACCGTATATGGTCATGCCAAGGCCGTATGCGGTCATGTCAAGACTTTATACGGCATGTGCACGCCTGTATTACTATAAAAGGTGCACTTTTTATACGGGATTGCCCAATGCAGGTGGTTTTTTGTGATTTTCAATACGGCTTAACTTCAAATATGGGCATGGACCCTTTTTCATATCTTTCTTTCTAGTATTAAGTACTTGTAGTACGGATGTTAGGCCCCGAAAATTATAAATCTTTAATTCCCACTAATTTCACCTCGTTGGTAAACCCCAACGACTGACAGGCATGACAGCAGCAACACATATGAAATTAGGAAAAGAATGTGCATGTAGGAAAAGATTCTATCAAATCTTCATTTGATCAATTAGACATTTTCCATCAAGTTTGTTTTTAATGATCATCCTTAAGTAATCCTCTCCGTTAACCATCTAATAATTTGGTGTGCTTTCTTTAACGAGCTCTGCTAAAGGCCCGATCATGGCTTCGGGACCAGGATTATGAAAAGCCGCAATCGAAAGACGTTCATTATTGTAGTCAACTACAACCCTATGCTCGATACTCTTGTACTCTCCGTTACTCATAACCTGTTAAATTCAAATATAACCGAATCCAAATGATAAATCTATTCTATTAGAGGTTGGCGAAGTGACCATTTTGATAACTTATAAGCTTTGGCTCATTCTTGCATTGTTATCTTTTAATATATGAGCAAGAAGATTTTCCAAAAAGATAAGCGGGAAGTAAATATGATTTAAATTAGAATAAATTGCATGAATAGTCCATGTTTACACGAATTAAAGGACATCGTCGGTTTTTTTGCGCTATTAGTCGATAAGTTTACGGTTCATCATCCATATAAATTGACTAAAATAACCTTTGCCTCTCAATTTATATATTCATATATGGAATTTATAGTTGAGGGTATTTTAGTCAACTTAGGTGACGATGGACCATCTATGTTACAAAATTAAACGTTTTGGACCAATACCATAAAAAAAAAAGTTTAGAGAGAATTTATGTAAATCCGTATATACCACTTGGACCATTATCGGAGTTATCAGCATTTTTACAAGAAAAAGATTGTTGGATTACCTTCATGACATCGCAAATGTTTACAATAATCGATCCATGAACCGATTTAATAGGCACCCATTTTAAATTCTTCTTGATTTGTAGTCCTTGAACTTCAATTCATTAACTTGAACTAGCACGGTAATCCCAGTTGCATCTGAGTGAGGTGTCAATCCTAAAACCTTTTGTGCTTCTAGACATGGTGGATAGGTCATAGGTTCATACTAATACTTTGTGTGCCATTCTCATACATTTTAATAATTGCTCTAGGATCGATTCCATGGTTTATAGATATTACAAATAGTTTCAACAGTTTCATTGAAAGACTATTTAGCGCATCTGAGTACTCGTCTAAGGTTATCCTGATCAACATAATTGCAAATAAAACATAAAAAAGGTTGCATTTTTTTTACAAGTACCATCTTCAGATATGTCATAGTTTGTGAATCATGACTACTTATAAAAGCCCAGATTGGATATAATTGAGTTGTTAATGTGTATGTTCCATCGGCATATATTTGGTAGTTATTTAAAACTTGTTCAAGCTATTTTTCTTGATGATAGATATTTTCAATATGTTTGAGCTTAACTAACATCTATTAAATCGAGCCGGTATCGTTTTGCAGGCTTACAAAAAAGTATCTGATACAAAATTGTATCTAATCTATATATTCGATTAGTTGTACATATTTTAAAATAGGAAACACAAGAAAATCACCTGAACAAACTGGGATTTTGAGGCCAGAATCTGAGGTTTCTTTGAGGGATTGGCAAAGGCATTCGGAAGAGCATGTCACCCCAATCAAGTTTTTGTTCTTGAAAAACAACAAATGCTTGACCATAACCTTCAATACTGCTCGGAATTTGAGCCCTATTCGTCTTCTCTTCTAATGGGAGTTTAAAGAACTCCTCTGTAACCCTTTTCATTTCATCTATGGTTTCTGATTTCTCATGATATATCAATTGTTCACATTTTTTAAACTCGTTATTATTAACTAAAATCATAATACATGATTAAAATACAGTAAGAAGCTAAATATTCGTGAGACGAGCGAGGACACTGTTATCTTGTTTTGTAAAACTGTATGCTCAATAATGTAATCCTGTGAATTAGCTTTAAAAAAGTTGTGAATTCTAACAAATACTTATCTTCTTATTTAATCATACGATGTTTCAACTATGTGCAGCCTTTTAACATCCACTGGTTTATCTTACCTGGAAGAAACCCCAATCTCTACAAGCAACATGAAGTTTAGCCAGTTCATCGTCATAACCAGGTTGTCCTGTAGCAATCAGTTTGCTAATGTCGATCACTGGAATCTGCAGCGACTCATCGATTAAAATATCTTCCGATTCTATATCTGGTCTAATATACCGAACTGGTATATCAGTGACGGAGCCATAATTTAACGATAGGGTAGGCCGATAAATTCGTCAAACATTGATACGTACTAACATTATGTTATTAAGTGTAAGAATGTACGGTACAAACTGTTAATGCATGTCAAAGGTGTAAGAATGCAAGAATGTACATTACAAATTATTAAACATTAAAGGAGTAGTTGATAACTTAATATGTTAAACTAGTATTTGAGGCTTGAATATGTATTTTTTGTAAAATACATTGAAATTTTAGCTTTTTACAAATATTATATGTAATATATATATTTAATTACATGTTTAAGAATGAAGTTTAAATTCTCATAATATTTAGTTGAGTGACTAAAAGAAGATAAAAAGTATTAAATGAGGAGCTTAGATGAAAAAGGCACAAGAATTCATCTCCTCCCCAAACTTCACCTGCAAGGCTGCAACCTCACGGTCCTCACCTGCAACTTAAAAATATAGAAAAATTTCCTCATTATAACACAATCAAATACCTAATACACAACCACAGTTAGGGGTAGCCATGGCCAACCGTCCCCCTACACAGCTCTGTCCCTGTGGTATATTTTTCATATCCTTACAAGCAAGTGCTTGCATATTATCAACAGGAATCGAACCACCATGCTCTGTTCTTTTAACTATCTTGACGGTATTTTCTTCCATCATCCTGTACAATTCACATTGTATCTTGATTTTGATATGTACTTATAGTCGTCCTAATATAAATAATAAATCGTTGTGTTGTTATCATGAAGCTTGTACTGATTGAAAAAATTGATATGTTGTAATTGGAACATTCAACAAGAGTTGCTTTCTTGCAGGCGGCCACAAACTGAACTTTCATGCTTGGTGTCTTGGTGACATGGTCTCACATACAGTAATAAAATATTTATAGTTTACCCTGCCCACTGATTCATCTCAATTTAGTATTTTTAATTGACAATGGACTATTTTCTACATAATACTATGAAATTTATTATATAAAATCGTTCTGTTTTAAGTAAATAAAAATGAAGTCTATGAGAACATGTTTGATTTTCTCAACACCCTTGATGACCACAAAACAGCACAAAAAGATGGCTCTACACCAAACAAACCAGTACAAAAAATACAAATACAAAAATCAACTATAATATTAGGTGTTTATGAACCTACAATTCTTCCTAATTTCTCCTTGTTGCCCAGTGAGTACATGTATGTTTCCCATTTTAATCATCGAGTCTGCAAACGAGTCAAAGAACTTCTCTTGATCTGAGGCAAAATCCCATACGAGTTCTCGAACTTCTCCTTCAACATCTTCAGAAAGCAACACGCTGTCGGAAATTAGGAGTCCTTGACCTCTTTTGATGTTGTGAAAATATTGGTTGTCAAATCTAGTTGGGGTCATTACATCTAATGGTGCTAAAGAGCTGTCTCTTCCTGATTTTGGGCATATTGATTCTAACACTCTTAGGAACTCATTGTCATAGTGGTGGTGATGGTATGAGGTTCTATCGAAATCATTGTAGTCGTAGATTCTTTGCCTAAAGCTCTTGCATTGTGCCTTCCCGAGCGTGTGGCTACCTGTTTAATAAAACACGTAAAGTTACAAACAAATATAGATAGAGAGCATTTATAACAATTTTGTCTAAAAAATGGTCAATCTAGGTCCATATATTACTTCTAATATGTCATACCGGTAGATAATTATATACGAGTAGTATAGTTGCTTTTAGCTTTCCCAAAAGAGAGTACTAGTTTCAACAAGCTGAATGGTTAAATCTTAAAACTATTCCCCCGTGGATTCAAGTTCCTACCTTCTAAAACATGTTAATCAAAATAGCTTTTTAGGTGATCATATTTAATACATTAACTATACATAGTTGATATATCTTTAATTCTTGAGGTAGCCCGCGAATTTCGCGGGTTATGATCTAGTCTTTTCATTAATGAAGAAGCAAGAGCTTTGAGTTATTTTCACGTTTACTGAATATGACTTGTTTTGACTTTTGAATCGTTATCCAACCCATCTAACCCGTCTAGCTTACCATTTCTACTCTTAAGTCTTAACGTCTCAACCTTATGCTTCTCTTTCAGATCGGTCACCCTTGACGAATTTCAAGCGAAGAGACAAATATTTGTCTATTTTGCCTGAAAGAATGTATAGTAACACAAAAACATATAGTATTATAAAGATGCAACTGATTACCTGAAAGAGTAACCAGGTCTTGAATATTAAGACCCTGAGTTTGGAAATTGGAAATGAGGGTTTCTAAAGTTGAATTTGGAGCAGGGATGAACTGATTTGCACCATTGAAGCTTGCTTTCATGGAGTCTCTCCTTCCTAAATAAACATTCCACTTGGGCCCACCTCTCTTTTTACATAACAAAACAAAGTGTTAGGTTATTAAGATCCCCTACACGAGTATGACAGTCCCAAAGACTCGTGTTGTAACACTTAGGGTACGTTTAGTTACGATTTTTTTATCCATAATCTTTTTCCAATGAAAGTTTAGAAAATGCGTTCAAATATATGAGATGGAGTAAATATATATATATATATATATATATATATATATATTTAGAAAGAGTAGAGATGGAAAACCCAGAGAACCTTATGTAACAGTTTTTAAGTAGGAATAGTTTTTCTTATAAAACTTTTTTGGATAAGCTCGGATTTGAACACGTTTTCTAATCATCTTTAAAATTTTTTTTTGAAAAAGTGAGCGGATATACAATTGACAATCAAGTGTACGTTTAAGTTCATAAATTATGTGATCCATAATGTTAAGTATGATATCCAACAGATCGTAATTTGAGTCCTTTTTCTCCTTTGTGATTTTAAAAATGTAGCAAAAGTTAGAAATGAACCAGAGAAACGGCATCACGAGCAACAATGGCTAGAAGATCTGCACAAGACACAGTATGTGGACATGCATCTTCAACCAAGTACTTGATCTCATCAACTACTTCAAATCCTCTTAACGAGTTCACGTTAGGTCCTGCATTCTTTTCACTTTGTATACCTTCAGAATCATCCAGTAGAACCGAACCATCACACCCCTGTATCAATCATACCATGTCATCATTCTAACAACTGTCGTTCAATTATGCAGGTCCAATTAGCATGCGTATTGCTATGGGACCCACATAATGAAAATGAAAAAACACTAAAAGATGCAACAAAATGTTATTTAGTGGGATTCAAAGTTCAAACCATGGAGTTGGACCCTCAAAATGAAAATGACAAAAACATACAAATGCTAAGGAATGTTTACCAAGACAAAACAATCATGGAAATGTAATCGAAGAAGTGAAGCAGCCATTCGAGGTTCTTTCAGAACCGCAATTTCTACTTGACGCTGAACAATTTCTTCCAACAAGGGACATGTCTCTTCATAGTAATTAAGAACAAGAGGTTGGTTATAACACAAACTTGGTTTACTTTGTAGTAATGCAATGAGCGCAACCAACAATGTTACAATTTTTTTCATCATTGGCCAAAAAAATCAGAAAATGAAATGGTAATAGAAATCTGTTCATGGATGCTAATCTTTTCACCTATATAAATAACTTTGTGATGTAAACTTTAGTAAATTCTGCAACAAAAGTTGATGGTTTTGACTCCTGCAACCGTAATACATGTCTTTTTCTTAAGATTTCTAAACAACTTACCCTTTACAACAAATAGCTCTCCGTTTATATCATCTAGTCAAAGCAGATACACCTAAAACAAAGGTTATTGCTACCTTTTAACTACAGACATGATCTAAAATTGTAGCTTTAGTAACTTAGAGGTGAAATTAACTATGTCTTTGCATGAAATTAAAGGCGTAAGCTTTCCATCGATGCATCGGTTGAAGTATGATACAAGTATTCATTGCAGTTGTAATTTGTGTAAAACCAAACTGCTTTTTAGTTAAGTTTTAAACAACTCCCAACTGCTACCTTTTAGTTTCTTCTTAGTTCAATCCATACATTCCTTGTTGAGAAAAACAATCATGTATCCAAAAGAATGACCAATTCAATTCTTTTAACAATCTTTCGTTTGTTGATAAAACGGACGAAAAGCCACCAAATTTTTATTTTCTTGCTACTGGTAACAACTGAACTGAATCGGAGGTTTTAAGAAACATTTGATTCGTACAAGACGATGATCGAATTGTTGATAGAACACGTAGGTTTTCCAGATATTAATTTTCATCAAAAAAACATCAAGTATGTGTGTATGCAAGTGTACATGTTCCTGTACATATGCAAGTGGTTTATGTAAAAAGAAAAACATGCATTTATTTGGTCCAATTTTTTTTGACTATTTCATGAAGGCATTCCAAATTTAATGATGAGAAAATAAACTAGTTTCCTAAAATTGCGTTTGATACAAGTTACAATTAACTATTCGAAACACATTTTTCTATAATTTTTTTTCAATAATTACTATTAAAATAACTTTTAGAAGCTATGATATAAATATAAATAAAAAATATTAACTTTTTTCTCGAATTTATTTTACAGTTGTTACTGTTGTGATTATTTAAAATAATCACAAAATATAACATGATAATCACATGTGATTATTCTCTATTATAATGTGATTGTTGTGTGTTCGAGATTATCACAAAATATGGCATGATAATTACATATTATTCATGTGATTATCAAATTATAAAATGTAAATATTATATATATAAAATTTAACAAAAAATAATTAAGAAAATAATAAATCGTCGAAAAAATTTTTATTTGAAAATAACTTTAAAAAGTTATTAAAAAATAAGTTACGAAGAAAATTTTTGTGAAAAAACATGTTTTGGTAGTTAAAAAATGATTTTAAAGTGTTTCTCGCGTTCTCACAAAAATTAGCCTTCTCATTTGAACCTGAGACTATATATATATATTCTATGTTGTTCTCCGACACATATTAAACTTTTAGCATTATCGATTATCAACATTATTATACCAATATATAATTTGTTTTTAGATTTTTGATTTCAAGTAATATTGTTTCAAAATATACCGAATATGTGACGCCCATTGGGTTTGAAATTCTGAAGCTCAATCAATAAGACACCTACACGTTTTTTTGTATTATTATATTTTAGTCTCGAAACAAAGTCTTGTGTTATACAATATTATATTATACATAGTAATATGTTGATTTTCATTACAAAAAAAAATGTCAAATACATAAGATATGATTACATTTATATTATATTTTCAATAGTATATAATATAATAAATCAAAATTTAAAATAAAAAAGTTCTAGCATTCATTCATCTAGTTTATAAATCGTACATTACTATATTCCGTATCTTATGATAACCTTTATTATATTTTATAGCTTGAAAGTTGCAAAGTTCGCTAATTAATATCATTAGATCAAGGAATTATTATTGTACGGACTACAAGTTTGTCAAGATCTGATATAATTATAAGTGAAGAAAAATTAATAAAAGTAACGTGCAATTAATTAATACGAGTGGATGAGATACGAATATTTACTGTTTTTATGTGAAAATGGTGGGTACCTAATAAATTCCATTTCGATCATTCATGCTCGTAATGTCATACCCATATATAGTGTCGGTAGGGAAAAATGTGGCATTTAATTTCCCTAGGTTTAATTAAATCGTAAATTAAAAATATTATTATTATCTATTATTAATATATATGATATATGATGATATGATTGAATTCTGGTATGGATATTTTAAAAAGCGTGGTAACATATTTATTGGCATCGTATTTGTTTGACGATCTTTGAATTTTCTGGATTAGTTAAAAGACCTAACCACTTATATTCGTAACAACGTGTGGTGAAACGGATGCGAAGTTACTCAAATATTTATATCAAATTACTTTTGCTACAAAATTTTATTTTTATCTCTAAAATCTAAAGTCCAAACATTCAATTTTTCCTTCATTTTATATTACATTTCAATTTATTATCTAGAATCGTTGATATTCTCACTCACCAGAAAAAAAAATTACACGTTTCTATTGACGGTTAATTTAAGAGTTTGAATCAGTAAAATGATTTGGTTAAACGGTCACTTTACGGATTTGACGAATATTTTCACCCCATAAATCTATGAAATACCGGTAAAATCATTTTAACAAAAAAAAATATATAAATAATAATAAATAAAATGTTTATAACCGTGGCGATAAAATCGTCCTAAAAATTCATTTAAAGAAAGTAAAAATCAGTCCAGGCTGTCCAGCAGATCTCCACCGTCACCGACCGCCGTCGTCTAATATCGTCAACTCCGTCACTTTCCGTCACTATTATATTATTTTTATACACATAACAACATATAATTATTAATTGTTTACTTATAATTGCTTTAAATTAATTCATCGATTCAGCGAACAATATATAAACCGCAGATATTTCACACTCTCACTAAGCTGCTACTTATTTCCCCTTTCTTTCTCCCTTTATTAAAAAAAAACTACCTTTATTGATCGATTAAATTGGAGCAAATAAAAAGCTAAATTGAAGCTTATAGATCTGCATTTCAATCACTCAGGTGTGTTTTCTGCTTGAATTTGCTACTTAATTCATCAATACTACTCGCAAAATTTCAAATTTACTACTTGTGATTTGTGATTTTTATTGTGTCTGCCATGTGTTTGTTGAATTGCTTGTGTGAATTCACTATCTGTATACTTGGAATGATCTGAATTTTGTTACTAGACTGTATTAGTTTCAAACTGGTATATTTATGATTTGGATCTCTTGCTATGTTGTAGCATAGATGGACTGTTATGTTTGTTATAATGAATGCTATGTTTCTTTTTATGGTAAGATTTGAATTCATAACAAACAATGTGCAAATTGGACTTTGGTACTCAAGATTTGTTTTATAATCATGAAGGGTAATCTGGATATTTTTACGAACAGAGGCGATTTTATGATGATTGTCTCAAGACTATCAATCTAGCCAAACATTTAGTTGTTTTCGGATTAAAATGCTACTGTAATATTAAGATTGGCAGTCTGAATGTTGGAAGTGAGTATATCAGTTTACCAAAAGTAGAAAGCTGGTTTGATGCTTGTCTTGTTAGTATTTAGAAACTTTATACAGAGTATGTGTTATTAGATCATTTTTTTTCCATTTATGTTTCTTCTGTTGAGTTTATGACTAAAAAGCCATGATTTTTATAAATAATCTTGTAACCTTGAAGCTTATATGATTATGATCTGACTGTTTGATGACCAAGTTTGTTACTTTACTGACTGATGCAGTGAGTTTTCAGGGCCTAAGGTTCTGTAGCACAGGATGGGGTCTAAGAACAATCCAACGAATAGAAGAAGAAGTCCGTTATCTATAGTTATAGTGTTTGGGCTCTGTTGTTTCTTTTACTTACTAGGAACATGGCAAAAAAGTGGTTTTGGAAAAGGAGATAGCATAGCAATGGACATAACTAAGAAAACAGAATGTGAGGATGACTTTGCCACCCTTGATTTCGACCCGCATCACAGTATTCCTATTCCAGATGCTTCTAAGCCAAAAGCAAAAATGTTCAAACCCTGTGACGTGAAATATACCGATTATACGCCGTGCCATGAACAGGACCGAGCCATGAAGTTCCCAAGAGAAGAAATGGTGTATAGAGAAAGACATTGCCCTCCTCAAGAGGAAAAGTTGAAATGTCTTATTCCAGCTCCAAAGGGTTATTCAACTCCATTTCCATGGCCCAAAGGCCGTGACTATGTTCACTATGCTAATGTTCCGTATAAGCATTTGACTGTCGAGAAGGCCAATCAACATTGGGTAGAATTTCAGGGCAATGTCTTTAAGTTTCCAGGTGGTGGAACGATGTTCCCGCAAGGGGCAGATGCATACATCGATGAGCTTGCAACGGTGATTCCGATTGCTGATGGCTCAGTCAGAACAGCTCTGGATACTGGTTGTGGGGTAAGTTCATGTATTAATCTATTCGTAATCCTTTCTGACATGATTTTATTTAGTACGGCTACCGTATATACATGATACATCCGGTGTCTTCACTGTTGTAATGAGGTTACATCATTAATGTGGCCTATATCATCATGATTTTGTTTATTCTAAGTAAGTGGGCTTTTAGTTGGAAATCCTAAACAAATCTGTTCATCCAGTTTTTTCACTTTTCTTAATTCAGTTTTATGGAAAAGATGTTTTTCATAACGGGGGTGGGCTAGTTGGATAACGAGTTAAACAGGTAGTTTTTCGAGTGTTGGTCGAAAGAGGTAGCCGGCTCTCAAGTATGTATCGTAATCCATTTTGAATGTTATTATAAATAAATTATGTAATTAATATGATCACAGAAGTATATTATTACTTGAAATTCTAACTTCTTTAATAAAGCGACTGGGAGGTTTTTATGCGTTTGGGTACATGTAGGATGATTTACAATCTGTTAGCTCAGTTCCTTTTTAGTTAAACCATTATGCTCAACCCATTTAACAGTTAAAATTCAAAAACGTGTTGTTCCGGACACGCAAACCGGCCCACGTCAAGCCGCCCCAGGCCCATCACGTGAGAGGTAAATCGGACTCGCCAAGGGCCAAGGCCATGCTGGGGATGCCAACCACAAGGATTGAACACCCAACCTCATGTATTCAATAGAGGTCCCACATTGGGCCAACACCCTCAACCACTTGGGTACACGCCTGGGGGCCATTTTAACAGTTAAAATTAAACATAAGCAAAATCAATCTATAGATGGTGGAAAATGCCACACCTGATCTTTAGTACTGATTCTATAATCTTGACATAGGTTGCTAGCTGGGGTGCTTTCCTGATGAAGAGAAATGTTTTAGCCATGTCATTTGCGCCACGGGACAATCATGAAGCACAAGTGCAGTTTGCTTTGGAGCGCGGTGTGCCTGCTATTGTTGGTGTTCTTGGATCAATCAGTCTTCCATTTCCAGCTAGAGCATTTGATATGGCTCAGTGTTCTCGATGTCTAATACCATGGGGTGAATACAGTGAGTAATGTAAATGTTGTTGATTTTATATCTTGTAGACCATGCAGATTTGCTGACCTGATGTAAAATTCCAGAAGGGTTTATACGCGTCTACTGATTGCAATATAGGCGGAATAATGGGCTGGTTGGTTGGTCAAATTGGGTAGTTCATTTGTTTGGGCCGAAATGGTGGGTTACTCAAAAGGGTTTTTGTCCAATACCTTTTATAAATAATTAGCGTGTTTACTATAATTGCCGAACTTATATTTTCTATATAATAATACATAAGTTTAGGAGGTTTTATGCATTAGAAATGTACTTTGGGCGACTGTTACCTGTTAATAATGCACTTTGGGTGGCGACGTCCTTTGGTTTAAAACATACATTTTTATATTTTCCGTGTGACCCGTTATAATATAAACCTGCATCAATTTTTGCAAAGTAAATGGGTCGAAATTTTCATCTTTAAATTACAAGTCTATTGTTACGATTTTGAAGTGCTCTAGGTTGAAATGGATACTTTAAAAGCACATGTTTTAAGTATTGTTTTACATAACATTGATCATTGAACATGCAGATGGGAAATACTTGATGGAAGTTGACCGAGTTCTTAGGCCTGGTGGTTTTTGGATTTTGTCTGGTCCTCCAATCAATTGGAAGACATACTACCAGACATGGAAACGATCAAAAGAGGATTTGAATGCAGAACAAAGAAAGATTGAAAAGATTGCTAAATCTCTTTGCTGGGAGAAGAAATATGAGAAGGGAGATATTGCTATCTGGAGAAAAAAAGTGAATGCTGAATCCTGCCAAATGAATTCTGAAAATTTCTGTCAAACCAATGATGCTGATAATGTTTGGTGAGTCTCTGATCTCCTCAAATTTGTTTTTGTGTTTGGTGGTTAACAAAGAGAGAGAGAGAGAGCAAAAACAAAGAAAATTGATTATGCACTGTAACTTCCACCTGGCTCATGTGTATTTAATTTAGTATGATTGCTTGAAGGATGAATTTCACACATTCATAAAATCATAACTTTCCAGTATGTTTCGTGCTTAGCTTTATTTGTTTTTAAGTGCTGAAGACTAAATGCTAAAATATCATTTCAACAAGCTTGAAAATATAGCAGCATTAATTGAATGCTAAAATCTCACTAACTGTTTGAAAACGGAGCTAAACAAGACGGAAAAAATTGAACTTAGTTTCAGTATATGCGACAGAATAAGACGTGTGGGCCACGGTCATTGAAGCTTATGTTAACCTTGTTTGGATAATTTTTCACTGTTATTTATAAATGAAGATCAAAGTGGTTTTGAGTAATTTATCATAAATCATTGACCTTTATATTAAAATTTAGGTACAAGAAGATGGAAACATGTGTAACTCCCTACCCTAAAGTTAAGAGTGCAAATGAAGTAGCGGGAGGGGAGTTGAAGAAATTCCCTGCAAGGCTACAAGCTGTGCCTCCTCGGGTATCAAAGGGACTAATTCCAGATGTTTCTGTTGAAACTTTTCAAGAAGATAGTAAACTTTGGAAGACGTATGTTGGTACTTACAAACGCGCCAACCGTCTAATTGGCACCTCAAGATATAGAAACATTATGGATATGAATGCTGGCCTTGGAGGTTTTGCTGCAGCTATTGACTCGAATAAACTATGGGTGATGAATGTTGTGCCGACCATTGCTCCAAACACATTGGGTGCTGTTTATGAGCGTGGTCTTATCGGTATATATCATGATTGGTGAGTTACACACATCTTTTATTATTTTAACTTCATCATAGTGTGTGAGTAGATCAAGCATGTCGTTACTATCGTTTGTGTGCGGTTATCTATACCCCAGGTTTCTGCTAGAGGTGGTCAAAATGTGTGGGAAGGGAAATGGCTTCGGGTCAAATGGGTAATTTTAAAGGCGGGTTAGACTGGGTCTACCAACCAATATCTTTTTCCACTTCTATTATTTGATGTATAGTCAGTGTATCAAATACGATTATACGATTATATATCATTTTAATAATACTTTGGGTGACTTTCAACCCATTTGATGTGTAAATTTTTAGGTAAGGATCTAATACTGTCCCTATTGACTGACTTATTAATGATATAATTCAACCCCAATCACCCATTTTAAAGTTAATCAGCTGACTGACCACCTTTAGTTTCTACTAAAGCAAGTTGTGACAATGTAGACACGTGCTGTATATGGATCATTATACGTTTTCATCATGGGACTTCTGTAAAATACTCTACTTATTGATACTGTCAACTCTAAAAATTGTTGCCTAAGGTTACATAAGAGATTCCAATTGTTGAATTTCTTTCAGGTGTGAAGGCTTCTCGACTTACCCGAGAACATATGACCTTATTCATGGGAATGGTGTATTCAGCTTGTACGAGAACAAGTAAGTATCTCGCTCTTTAATAAGAATTATTTATATATGATCAGTTAGGGTAATTTGAATCCCATAACAAGTAGGTCCTGCCTGAAAAAAGGTCTTCTAAATCTAAACTAGCAAGATTTTTTTGTAAAAATTTCCAATTTACCCTTTAGGTTCCTACTTAAATATTAACTATCTCCATCATTTGCTAAATATACAAGCATGTAGTCATGTCTTTATAATCTTCAAGTTTTCTACCTTGGAATTGTATACTGTTGAGATGTGAAACAAGTTTAGCAGTGAGCATGCTTCCAGTTTGTATCCTATATATGGACATCGTGAATGACAAATGTTCACTGATAAACAGATGCGATCTGGAAGACATCCTGCTAGAGATGGACAGGATCTTGAGGCCTGAAGGTTCAGTCATCCTCCGAGACGAAGTAGACGTGTTGACCAAGGTGATGAAAATCACAGCCGGCATGAGATGGGATGTTAAGTTGTTGGATCATGAAGATGGACCTTTTGTCCCCAAGAAAATTTTTGTCGCCTCTAAACAATACTGGGTTGGCAGCAAAAGCAACAATACATCGAGTGAGTGATTATTTAAGTGATCCATCATTATTTTAGTTCAACAAAGTAATCTTTATATTATGCCACTACTGAAACTAGATTTCCTAAAGAGGAAAAGCAAGATTTGCATTCGTTGATAGGTTACAGATGGAACGTAAAGTGCATATCTTTGTTGGTAAATTATGTTTAGTGTTCCGCAGACCTTAAAGTTATTTCTCTAGCTTATTTTACATGAAAGCATGGTAAAATTCATGGAAGTGTAACATGTTACTTTTTTACCTTATGGCATGCTTATGAATATATCCTCAATCAGTAGCGGAGCTAGAAATCGATGTTAAGGGGGCTCAACTTCACCATAGCATAAGGACGTATTGACTTTAAAGATTAAATAGAATGATAACATAATTATACTTATATGAATATATGAAAATTATGAATCAATGAACAAGTAAGAGAGATTAAATGATAAAATAATTTAAAAAGAGACGTGTCATGTACTAAAATAAAGATAAATTATTTAAGTTATTTGAACTGTTGAGGGGTGCCGAGCACCATTCAGTCCCCCTTGTCTCTGCCCCTGTCCTCAATCCGACATGTAAACTACATTACATCAGAAAACTAAGTAAAAGGTTTTTATATTGGTACACATCATTTTATAAGTGTAGAATTTTTAAATCTGCATTCTTCGTTTTGTTGTAGCAACTCTTCACCTGTTTTTCTTGAAGGAAGAATTTGAATGAGTCAGGTCTTGAAATACATGTTAGATAATCATTTTTACACAGAAACTTAGAAATATAAGCGCAATAAATTGTAATTGATAGCGCGTCTAGTTCAGGATTTTTATTTTTTATTTTTTTTAAGTTTTGTGCTTGTTAAAACCAAATGGATTTTTTTTTTAAAAAGCAACGAAATATATTAGAAGTTCAAAACAACCAAAGAATACAAAAGACGAGTCAGCTTCAAGGAAGAGCTCAAGAGGTCAACACTAAAAGTACACGCAAAAGAGATTACATGGCAACAAGTAACAATCCTCAAGGATTTCAAATCCAATCAATCAAAAGTATATCTTTATGAGAGAATCTATTTTTCATTCAAAGAAGAGAGAAACTTTGAATCGAAGGAAAAATATATTTATGAATGATCATATTAAATAAATAGTATAATAAAACATAAAACGTGTTCAAATGTAAGGAATGAATTTTCATTTTTCAAACTAGAAAGTATAGAAAATCATAAATTAAGATTTCATTTTCTTAGAAAATCTCAACTTGAACAATTTTTCTGAAAAAATGAAGGAGTTTTATATAACTACATGCACATATTTATATTACAAATCATTTTATTTATTGTTGGGTTAGTTTAGAAAGGTTTGCAAGTTCTTAAGCTTTGTGCATTATTGATTTGGATTATGCATTTGTGTATATGCGTATGTTTTCTTCTTTTCATTTTTGACATTTGAGGACTATTATTGTTGGAGGGAATAGTGGTAGACAACTGCTTTTTGAAGGGTGCAATTATAAGTTTTTTATTTAAATAAAATTAAATAGTGTGAAAGTAAGTAAGACTGCAACTCTGTAAGAGTATAAACATTCAAGCAATTATTTGTAGAAAACTAAACAATGAACTAAAAATTTGTAGCAAAAAATAAAATAAAATGCTGTCAACTTTAAATATTCAATCCAATAATATTATCCTTTCACTCTACATGAAAATGATCATTAGCTTAATTGTTCAATTCTACGCTTTAATAAAAAACAAGCAAGAAAACGAATTCCAATTTCAAAACTTATATAAATTGAAAGTGATATGATATTACAACATATTAAAAACACTTTGTTAAAAGAGCTAAATGTGTTAAGAAACAACTATAAATGAATTAGCATAAACAAGAGATACAACTTTTCTCATGATTGTTTGTCCAAACTCTTAGTAGTTATTTTCACGAAGTAGATTCATGATGCGTCCATTATTTAATTGGTGAGGTGTAACTTTTATGTTTTTTTTAGTTATCCAAAAGTTAGGAAAATCTAGAGATTTTTGTTGAGAATTAATATTAGATTATTTAATTGATGAGGTATAACCTTAAGTATTCAATCCAATAATATTATCTTTTCATTCTACATGAAAATCATTAACTTATTTCAATGAGGAAATCTTCGTTAGATAGTCAATATTTAATTGACTATCTAACGTTTATGTAGTTTGCGAATACAGTTGGTCCATTTCTTAGGGGTTTTTTTTTGACTTATTATGTCTTAAAAAGTATTATTTGTATTATTCATTAAGTTAAAGATCATTAAGATGTTTTAATAGTTTTTCCTAATTAAGTATTAACTTAGTTGAAAAACACCTTATTTAATAAGTTATTTACAATTGCTTAAAACTTCTATTTGAGAAAAACAAATTCCCTAACCATCTATACATTAGTGTCTCGCATAAATGGATTTCATATGCTTTGTTTATGTGATATATAACATTTCCCCCTTTTTGGTTTATGTATTTTAGTCTTCTTTTTATTCATGACAATATATTCATTGAAATTATTATTGGTTTATAAAACATTGTATCGAAAACCTTTTGTAATTTTCATTTTTCTTAAGTGGAGTCGTTTGTAACTCAATGTCGTATTCATCTAATTCGTGTCACGCTAAAAAATGGTTAAACATGTGTATTCAGATGTTTGCACTTCTTATTTATCAAACGATCTTAATATTACGTATTCAGATTTCAGCTGCTAGCTCTTATTATTCAGAACTGGTTTTCAGATTCAGCTTTTAGTATTCAGAATAAACAAAAGACCCCTTACTCTTTTAATAATTTCATCAAATTTCCATTCTTGCATTCAATTTATCATCATTACACAGTATTATTTTCTATCTATCGGACGTACATGTTACGATTATTATTTTCTATCTTTTTGGCGTACATGTTACGAGAAGTCAGGTGTTAATCTCCCATCACCATGAGTTACAAACAAGGCTAATAACAACTTAATAGTGCTAACATTTACATGATTATTCATTCAAATCAAAACAACCATCCATCCAATCCAATAATTAATCATTAAATCATACATAACCAAAGTAATTAATTAACTAATCAAATAATTACTTTCGGTCACAATAATTTCATTTTCAATATCCTTGGCCCACACACAAAAACAATTTGGGGACTTAACCAAGGTTGTCAAGATCGGATCCTACGTAAGATCGTTTTTGCCTTTCCAAGATCGGGATCGTAAGATCGAGATCGGTATTGTAGATCCTACCAAAATAACTACTTTTATAGAAATTAATCTAACATTCAAACTTTTATATTACTAAAGTGATGCAATTCGTTAACATATATTTCTCGAACGATAAACGTATCAAAACAAAAGATAGCGGCATAGTACAATTGTACCAAAGTTTAAGAGCATATTACGAATGAAAATTCCTAATCGTCGTTTTAGAGGTTCTAGACTTTTTCTTAGGTTAATTTGATAATAAATGGGGAAACTGAACTTGGAAACAAATGTATGATAAGTTTTGAGATAGGATTTGGACTACTTATGGGCCTTACAAGTCTAACTGTAAAAAAAATTAGTCCATTTGTAGGATCGGATCGTTGAACAATCCTACGATCTTACGATCGATCCTACCCCGATCCTACCTCCTGACCGATCCTACTCCGATCCTGAACGTTTTCCCTTGGTAGGATCCGATCTTACGATCGGGATCACGATCTTGACAACCTTGCACTTAACCATTATTTTATGGATGATAATAATATTATTAAAACTTAAAAAACTATTAAGAAAAATAAAATAAAAAAAATAAAAAACCCCTATTTTTTATTTTTATCTTTTTGAGTTTATTCTCACCCCAAAAACTTTTTTAATTTCATCATCATCAATCCATGCTCCCTGTCACTTTTTCTCTCATTTCTCACTTCTAAATCTGAAAATAAGCTCAATAATTATCGATACACACATCATCTGTAAGCACTTTATTATTCGATTATATGCAATCCGTATATGCATATATTTTTTTTTTTACATATCGTTAGATCATGAATTTAATTCAATTTCGTAATTTCAGATCACTCATTTTAATTACGATCTGTTTACCGTGTAATCGGAATCTATCGAATTATGTTTGTAGAATCTGTACAGATTTTATTTGATTTTATGCAAAATTCATGTCGCACAATTTTGAATTTTAGTGTTAATCAGCTAATTCAGCTCCAGTTTCGAATGTATCTATTGCTTTGTGTTGCTGTTGATATAACTGATTGTCTATTTATTTGTTCATTGATTTTTATAATTGTATTGTTTTTTGTGATGTAGGATAGGAGTGTTGATAATATTGTAAGATTGTTTGGTTTGAGGATAGGAACATGGCTTGTAAGGGGTTTTTGGAGTGTTTGTTGAAGCTCCTAAACTTCTTGTTAACGCTGCTCGGTCTCGCGATGGTGGGATACGGTGTTTACATGTTTGTTATGTACAGAAATGCCATGGATAATCCTGAACCACCACATGGAGATTTGATACAGCTTGGTCGCCCTATGTTAATGGCTGTCTCGTTGTCTGCCAGTAACATCTTTGATCACTTGCCCACTGCTTGGTATGCTGCCGTTATGTTATGGGATTGCTTATTGATTTTCATCGAACATTATTACTGTTATACAGTTGATTAATATATCATGCTTTTGTGGTAGAAAAAGTATTTTGTTCCTGTTGATACAAACTCTGTATAGGGTCTTAAAGGTTCTCTTTCAGTAATCAAAGCTATAGTATTATGTTAGCAAACTAACTAATGTTGTCCATTCTGTGCAGGTTCATTTATCTATTTGTTGGCATTGGTGCAGCTGTCTTTATCATATCTTGTTTTGGTTGCATTGGAGCAGCAACACGAAGTGGATGTTGCCTAACTTGTGTATCCTTCTTTACGACTTCATTATATATGTATTTTAAATGTAGAAGATAATTTGCAAAAGGGGCTAATGATCATGTAGCTTGTAGAGTCAAAGTTTGTAATGTCAGTATAGGTGGCAAATTGGGCGGGTTGGGTAAAGGGTTAACCTTTATGGAAGTTTAAAACATGTTTGGGCTGACCAACTAACACTATTGTTATTCAATTTATATAGTAAATATGATTACAACAACTATTACTAATGTAACTATCCAATGTTTTGTAGAATGAAACACTTCTGGTGGGTTGTAAACACTTTACTATAACAATAAAGTTTAAACTATTGACCCGTTTTCCGTTTAGCTATTCTATAAAAATTACTCTTTAGCCCATTGTCAAATAAAAATATAAACCAACCCAGCCCATTTTCACATTAGTTGGTTAAAGTTGCCCATATGGATGTCATGGAGTTATAAATTGTTGATTTCCTTAAGCCAATGCAGTACTCTGTCCTAGTGATATTCTTAATTCTGGCGGAATTGGGATGTGCTGCTTTTATCTTCTTTGACAAAAGCTGGAGAGCCGTGAGTTTCTTTTCAACTACCATTCAATTCTCAATAAGCTGTACCATCTCTATCTAATTATATGAACATTAACGTGTCATCAGGAGATACCAGTTGACAAAACCGGAGATTTTGACATGATATACGGATTTCTGGAGAAGAACTGGAAGATATGCAGATGGGTTGCGCTTGGGGCTGTTATATTGGAGGTAAGCCAGTAACATCTTACCCCTGTGATGACAGTATTTCAGAAAACAGATAATAGTGCATCTTTGAGGGTTTAAAATATAAAGAACACAACCCTATGGGGGTGGTTTAGCAGTAAGGGCGTGGAGTTCCCCAAAGGAGCTTCCAAGTTCGGGGGAACAAAACAGAGGGAACACATGACTTTGCACTTGAGGTGCAAATTTAAGTAACTGGGTCTACTCTGGTTATTTATTATCTTCTACTGTTCAAATGGGTGAAATAAAAAGGTTCAGATAAGTAGGAAACATTTCAAATGGATCAAAGCCATCTATGGTTTTTTTGATGAATACAACCTCCCAAGCTGATTTTTTACAAAAGATTAGTGAAGAATTAAGAATTTTTTTTATCATATTTAACACAGAAATTTTTTAAAGAGTAACAAAATCAATATTGTCGTAGACAAAAGGCGATTTGGGTCAATCCAACCCGATTTGATGTGTGTAAAAGTTACTGGTTTTGAACCGTTACCTAATCCGTCTGACCCGTCCATTTTGTCACCTCTAATTTGCACCGTACTTCAGTTCTATTTTTGCGGGTTAGGCTGGAGAAGCTATTATATCTATTTCAGGGGTATTCTTCCACTTAAACCTGATTTGATATGGACTTGCAGGCTCTTGTATTCTTGTTAGCTCTTATGGTACGGGCTGCAAATAGTCCACCAGATTACGATAGTGATGATGAGTACATAGCTGGTCCCAGGCAGCAAAGACAACCATTGATCAGTAGGCAACCAGTTCCTGCTACAGGTGTTCCTGTTACTGCCACACTTGATAATCGTCCAAGCAGAAATGATGCATGGAGTACTCGCATGAGGGAAAAGGTGTGTATTTTTTACTTTCTAGTAGTGGTAAAATGGTATTAAAGTTATCACGTCCTCTAGTGTCCTATGCAATTGGTATAGATGCAAATTCTGACATTTTGTTGTCAATGTGCTAAGTTGGGTTATTATGTTTCTTTATCACGTGTAAAAAGTTAAGATTAATATTTAAGAAAAGATTCACATTGATATTTGATAAAATATTTGCAATTTGGGTCAAGAAGTGTTTGCGGCCATCCTAACGCGTTGGTGTTGGCCCGTACCAAACACACTCCATTTTGACACACCTATAAAAACCCATTTTGACATGTTTGATGTTTCCCAACCCAATAACACCCAATTTCCCGTCTCTACTAATTACCATGAAAGTTCCATATTAAATGGCTTTAAAACATGGCAAATTCTAATGGCTTCAATTTGATTAGCATGTAAACAGAGTTTGTAGAAGTAAAAATGTGACGTGGGAGTCCTGTTATTTTTAACACGAACATGAAAGCGTAACCAACTAAAATGATAGACAATTAAGCATTGTTTTTGTGTGTGTAAAACAGTATGGGCTTGATACGACTGAATTCACATACAACCCAAACGAGTCAAACAGGTATCAGCAAGGCAATGTGCAGCCAACAGAGGAGAAAGGCCGCTGCACTATCATGTAACACCGATTTGAGAATGTATGTTTTTGAAACCCATTTTTTGTTCCATTGATGTTTGATTTGTGTATGTTTATCAGCACATATCTTTGAGTGTGTATAAAACACAGTTTCAGGAGCCTTACTCTCTTTCAGCCTCTTGTAATTTAAAAGTTTATTCTAACTTATATATCATCTTCTCTGTGTTGTTTTCAGTAGTATATAATCCGAATTTCATGGGACTTACATGTGGTAATCAAGATTGCTAAAGTTATTATGTTTTCACTTTATTCCCCCGCGGGTGAAAAGATTTAGCGATGGCTTACTACATACTGTAATGAGAATGTTGAGTCAAGATTGAGCAAGTTTAGTAATCCATAAACTGTAAGGTCATTCTTGTGTTCAATAGACAAATCAATTACTAATAACAAAATAAAATACTGTAACAAATTCAATACGTAGTAGCACTTAACACGTAGAACTAAATATATAGATAGATTGTATTTGCAGTGAGGAGTTAGCCATGGAATATGACTTAAACTTCAGGGTTTGCTTGGTAAATTTGATTTGGTATTTGAGTCGAATTAGGAATAGTGTTAGGTTAGTCTATAAATAGATATTAATAGCTTGGATTTGTTTGTACCTTCGAATTTGTTAGTTTGTTTAGTACCTTTCGAATTTGATTTGTTAGTTTGTTTGGTACCTTTCGAATTTGATAGCTTCCGCTTCATATTCATCTTTGATTTGTAATTTGTATTTATTCGTTTGAAATATCTTCAACATTTGAGGTTCCATGTTGTGAACACTTTGAAGTCCTGCCTATGAATAAAATTTGCGAGATTAAATCGAACGTGTAGCACATGCATGTGGTGCTTGTTTGCTTGCTTTAATTATGTCAGTGTTGCCGGGTTTGTTTTTTCGTCTTTTGTAATGTTTCTTCTGCCTTGATATCGACTTGCTATTGGGTTATCCATTACGGAGTATATATTCTATTTGTTGTTTGACCAAAGAATATTAGTATTTCATTGAACGTGGCCTACACACATGTGATTTTGCAATAATGTTTAGGAAACATTTTATTGATCTGTAGCATGTTTAATGATAAAATCTGTGTTTCAGTCAGAAGGAAAAATCAATGGTTATATAATATTGGGATAAGTATTTGAGAATGCATTCAACTTGTTCCAAATATCTATTGTGTGTACCCAACTTACGGCTGCCTTATTTATTGCACTCAACTTTCAAAAATAGTTATTGTGTGTACTTTGATGATATGTCGTACGTTTAAGATGCCACGTGACATCCTTAGAAGATGATACGTCATTGACACGTCAACAAAGTACACAATAACCATTTTTGAAAGTTGGGTGCATTAAATAAGGCACTCGTAAGTTGGGTACACACAATAGACATTTGTGACAGGTTGGAGTGCATGCTCAGGTACTTATCCTTGTAATATTCAACCCAACAATACAATTATGACATATATTTTCTCCGTCCTAGTTTAACTATATATGCGTGAAGTTTTAGAATTCCTCGTCAACTACAAATTTCACTAATCATATATCATATCTACCCAATTAAAATATCTTTTGATTAGTTTAAATAGGAAATTGACATTTGTGTTGGAACAATTAAAAAAAAGAAAAGACAGACACTTGAAATGGGATGAGGGAGTATACGACTATTATGACTCGTTTTTATTTAACAAGAAGATTGCTAAGTTTTTATATTTTAAAACTTTCATGAAACTGATTTTGTTTTTGTACAAGTTTAAGGATTTGTTTTGTGATGGATGATGAAGATAGCGAGTGTTATGGTCTCTTCCACTCGTTTCAAAAAGCCATTGAAGAAACTAGAAAGAAAGGCAGCAAGAAACGCAGCCGAGCGTCCGAAACCAATTGTGGGTATCTTAAATCTTAATGGCATCATGGATATGGTGTTTCACGGTACTCATCATACCTGCAATTCTTGATTATTTACTAATGATTTCAGTAAAAAAGTTGGCTCCTCCGTATTGATCATCAGAACTAAATAAAGGGTGAAGATTCCTTGCCTGTGATCGATTACCCAAAAGTATGGAGTTGAGTATTATGTGAAGTCATTAAATAAACTTAATAAGAAATGTCCTGTTGGATATTCTGCACGAGTGAAAATTGAGAATGATGTCATCAACCAATACATGAACTAGTTCGAGTGGCCGGAGTGCTATTATGAACCGTTGAACCACAATTCTCACATAGGTATATAGATATATAAACGCAGGAATTTATATAAACGATAATAACATTATGAATTGTGATTACATTCTTGTTCGTTCAATACGTACATATATATACACTACTAACGGGTACTACCAACAGATGTGTCGTTTCAACACACTGTTTCACCAAACGGTTATTATGAACGGTTGTAACCTTACTATACTAACTGCCACCGTTATTTCTATGTACGGGTTGGTTGGCCTGCGGCCCAAACCAGAAACACAACGGGCTTTACATTAACATGTACACTAATGACCCATTCTATTTATCTTTTGGCCCGTTTGACATTAGAAGTTCAATACTCCCCTCTAATGTCAAACACCAAAGTCTTTACAGCAATGTAGGTTCTTCGTCGCTTTGACAAATGAGATGTGCTTCTTGCTTCTTATTCTTCCATTTGGTGCATTCGTATGCAAAATGACCGAATTCACCACATTCATAGCATCTCATTCCATTCTTGTTTAGTTCTCGACTTGTACCTCTTTCACGTCCTCTTTCTCCTTTACTAAAGTTTCTTCCTTGACCCCTACCATGGCTTTGATTACTTGAACTTGTCAATAGAAGTTTGCTTTGGTAATCTATGTCTGGTTCATCTTGACTTTTGAGACGTTCTTCAAGAGCTATTATTCTTCTTGTTGCTTCTTCAAATGACATTTTATCAATTTCTGAATATTGCTCGATGGATGTCACGATCGGTAGAAACTTCTTTGGAACGGAGTTCAGTAATTTTCTTACAAGTATTTTGTCTTTAAGATTCAAACCAAGACCTTTAAACTTACCTCTTATGCTTCCCAATTTTTCGGCAAAGTTGTTCACGGTTTCATTGTCTTTCATTTTCAAAGTCTCCAATTCGCTCCTTAAAGTTTGCATGCGTGCTTTCTGAACTCGGTCTTCTCCTATATATCGTACTTTAATTGATTCCCATACATCCTTCGCATTTGAGCATTGTGCAACTTGCATTAGTATAACTTCAGGCCATGTTGTGAGAATCAATGCTTTTGTTGTATGCTTCTTTCTTTCATCTCCTCCTTTCTTTCCATCTCCTCCTTCTTTTCCAACTTCTTCTTGTGTAGCTTCAAGTGTTTCTCAAAGATCATATGTTTTCAATATTGTCTACATCATAATTGCCCATATGGTGTAGTTTGATTCATTCAGTTTAGGGCATTGAAGTGCTACATTTTGGTCGCGCATTGGTGTAGATGTTTCTCCTCCTACCTTCATAGTTTGTTGCTTTCTTTCTTGGTTTCTTGTGATCACCAAACGTGATCAATCCTACTTGTTACTTTCATTCTTCTGATCGTATGATCAAATTTTTACTTTCTTTGAAACACTAAGGTTTCTCTTACTTTGAAACGCTATGATTTCTAAAAACACTAGATTTTCTCTTATTTTCTTACTATATATGAAACACTAGAGTTGTTTCTTACTTACTTACTTGGAAACGCTAAGGTTTCTAACAACACTAGGTTTCTGTCTTACTTTCTTACTCAGACAATCGTCCGACCACGGTTGTCTATTTCGTATTCGTACTGAACTTACTCCGTTGAGGTGTTGCCCGGTTTTTTTTGTTGCTAACTCCTCATTTTTCTTACTTTCTTACTTGTTATGTGAATCACAATGGTTCGATTTTTTACTTGCTATTTTGTATTTTTAATCTAAAGTGAAAGGGTTTTTTTTGCTTTAGAAAAAAAACATACAAAACTTGTTTTTTTCTTACCTTTTCAAATGATTTGAGATTATATTCTTTAATTATCTAATCAATAAATAATGTAAATTGAGAAGAAAAATAAATAGATAATTACTTGAATCCCTTTTTCCTTCTTCTTACTTCTACTCCCGTTTTATTTCTTTAACACCTAATATGATTAGATTAAAAGGAAATAAGAACAGTGAATAATACCAAGTGCCTTTTTTTTTTCAATCGATCTTCCTCACAAACGTTTTTCTTCAATCGATGTGATTATCAAATCGATCTTTCGTTCTATTCTCTTTTGGAGTCGTCTGATGTGATTACCAAATCGTTCCTCCTTTCTTCTCCAATCGGTGCTTTTCGTTTGATTTTTGATCGATGCTCCTGATTTGGCGTTTAATCAAAAACGGGTGGTATGTTGATTCTTGCTTTTCAATCGATCGCCCCTTGCACTTGTTCTTCCCTAGATCGATTAACGCGCTCTGATACCACTGATGAACCACAATTCTCACAAGGTATATAGATATATAAACGCAGGAATTTATATAAACGATAATAACATTCTGAATTGTGATTACATTCTTGTTCGTTCAATACATACATATATATACACTACTAATGGGTACTACCAACAGATGTGTCGTTTCAACACACTGTTTCACCAAACGGTTATTATGAACGGTTGTAACCTTACTATACTAACTGCCATCGTTGTTTCTATGTACGGGTTGGTTGGCCTGCGGCCCAAACCAGAAACACGGGCTTTACATTAACATGTACACTAATGACCCATTCTATTTATCTTTTGACCCGTTTGACATTAGAAGTTCAATATGAACTATGGCGTCATAGAATTGTGTCGCACGAAGGTCCTACAGAATTTCAAAATCATGCCTGTAACAAGCTTGAAAGCATGGCCATGCATGCATGACGAATATGGATTATCTGCCTTAATTTTCCACTCTTCTTTCAAAAGTCAAAACAAACGAAGAATTTAGTATTTAAGAACTGTATGAACTCGACAAATTAACTAGCAAACTATAAGGCGAGATCAAATCGAACGTGTATATATCGGGTAATCTTGATGGGTCAAGTCATGGGTCACGGGTCAAGTCTTGTGGAGCGGATCAGTGGGTAGTTTGATCCATATGACAGACCGGTTAAAAGTGTTCCAGTTGCATGGGTTTTACCTAGTCTTGTGTTGACCGGGTTTTAAAGTAATACGTGGGAACATGCAGCATGTTTCCTGCTTTATAGTAGTGGCTAGTGGTAGTTCATTTATACTTGTTTGAGTTAGTGTTGCTTTAGCATTATAAATAGGTTAGATAGTACTCCATTTAAAGGTGTAATCAGTTTTTCCATACTGAAAGTAAGTAATATACATAGTAAAAACCCCAACATATTAGAGTCGTTCAGTGAGGGTGTGTTTGTGGGTGGTCATTCGGGTTTAAGGGAGAGACTGATTACCAACAGTATACTCATGCATTGTGTCCGGGTTTTTTTTTTTTTTTTTGTCTTGGTTGCGAATTCTTATCCGGGCGTTTAAATATGGTTCTAAACTACTACACTCATGTGTTTTGGCATTAATGTTTATACGAAGATGTTTCACTAATTACATATATACTGTATCCATTTAATTTGTAGACAGTTTGATGACACGTATTTTAATTGCTTAAATAAAATATAATTAGGTTTAATTTATAAGCCTATTATTGATCATAACAATAACAATATGATTATAACATATATGTTAATATGTACGATAGATAATAATATCAAGTCATTTGTCAGCTCTTTGAAATGAGTAAGGTCTTTTATTTAGTTTGAGCTGTTACGTCTTTATTTATCATAACATGTATGTTTAACAATACTTGCAGAGTTTATTTCTTGAGTGTAAAACTTTATGCAAACTAATACGGAGTACTACTTTCTTTTCCCCTCTCGATCAAGGATTTGTTGCGTCATGGATGATAATAATGAGCATGTTATGATCTCCGCCCCCGTTCCAAAAAGGCCGAAAAGAAAGCAAGAAATGCCTTACAACCTCAAAGAAACACACTGATCGAGAATACCTTATTAATTTATTATTCATGATGTGTTTTTGGAACTATCTATTGGAATATGACTTAAACTTTAAGGGTTTGATTGGTAAATTTGATTTTGGTATTTGGGTTGATTTAGAATTCGTTAGGATTAGAATTAGTAATCTGAGTTTGTTTAGAATTATGTTTAATTAATTTGTTATATAAATAGAGATCAATAGTTTAGGAATTTTGTACCTTTTGAATTTGATTTTGTTTGATTTGTTAGTTTGTTCGGTCCGTTTGAATTTGATTTGGAATATGAGTTTGTTAGCTTCCGCTTCGTATTCGTATTTGTTTGTTCTTCGTATTCGTTCGTTTGGATATATCTCTAACAAGTGGTATCAGAGCTAGGTTCGACACTTTGAATTAGTCGTCCTCCGGTCGTTGACTAGTTGTTGGCGATCCGGAGGGATCCCATTTGTGTTTGAGTTTGTTCTGTTTCGTTGGCTTGGTTTTTGGTTCGTCGGTTTTTGCGCGACCGTAGGAAAATTGGTGCTACGCATTCGTTAACCGTTGGATCGTCTTTGAACTGTAGCTTCTAGACACATAGATCTACACTTTGACCGTTGGGATCTTTGATTTGAGCTTCCAGTAGAGAGATATAGCTTGTCGATTTTGCTGGACAGTTTTGGGTTACGTTTTGGATTTGGTTTCGGTTATTGTTTGGTTTCTGGTGGAGCGATCTTTGATTTTGAGATCTAAATGTGATTAGATCATTATGTTTTGAATCACGTTTGAATTTGAAAACTTGGACCGTAATCCTTATCAAATAAGTGGGTCGTTTGAATTTGAATTGGATATTTGGAATTTGAAGATCGATTTGGTGTTTGAAGACTTGATTATCATCATGTCGTTTGGATTTGTTCAATCGTTTGAAATTTGTTAGTTTGAAGATGTTCGTTTGTCGGGATTTTGAATTTGTTGTCCGAGTTTGATTGTTTGCTTTGAAGTTCGTTTGAAGCCGATTTGGTTTTGTTTGGTTAAACGTTTTGAATTTGTCGGTTAGCGTTTGATTGTTTGGTTTGAATTCATCGGCATTTGATTTGGATCGCTTTTGGAAATCGATCGTTTGATTCGTTTGGAATTTGGCTAGTATCACTAGCGTTTGGAATTTGAAATTTGATTTGGTATGTGTTTGATTCGAAGTTTGAAGAAGTTCAAGTCACGGTGGAAATTGTTGGAATATGACTTAAACTTCAAGGGTTTGATTGGTAAATTGGTATTTGAGTTGATTTAGAATTCGTTAGGATTAGGATTAGTAATCTGAGTGTTTAGGATTATGTTTAATTAATTTGTTCTATAAATAGAGATCTATAGTTTAAGAATTTTGTACCTTTTGAATTTGATTTGTTAGTTTGTTCGGTCCGTTTGAATTTGATTTGGAATTTGAATTTGTTAGCTTCCGCTTCGTATTCGTATTTGTTTGTTCTTCGTATTCGTTCGTTTGGATATATCTCTAACATCATCATATGTGTGGTTGTCATACTTAATTATTTTCTAAAGAATTCAGAAGCAAAATTACCCCTAAAGGCGGTTAATCGATCTTATTCGTTAGAACTAAAAGGTGATTTTTGCTTGACGGTGGTTACAGAGAAATATGGAATCTGAGTATTATGTGAAGTCCTTAGATGAGTTTGATAAGAATATCCTGTTGCAACTTCTGCCTGAGCAAAAATTGAGAAGGATGTGTTATCAAACATAAAGTGAAAAAACTTCAAGTATATTACTATTACGAACGAATCGTGGAAGTATAGAATCCTGCTGCCTGAAGATTTTCCGACTCGTGCCTGTGACAAGCTTGAAAGCATGGACAAACATTTGAACGTCCGATCCTGACTATATAATTTCGATTTCGAAAGACTTGAGATTCTAAAATTTGTATTAAGTGAAAGTCTTATTATTAACATATCTTTTAAGTTTTAAGCATATCGTTATTATTTTATTATTTATGATAGACTAGTTTAATGACCCGCGATAACGCGGGCTAATACATTTGAGTATTAAGAGTTAAAAATTAAATCTAAAAGAAGAAAAAGAAATAGACTAATCGATGCAAAGAGACTTATTGTGGTACATTGGATCATCACGTTGTTCGCTGTTAAGCATATTAATGTTGATGAAAATTTACACCTATAAAATTAAATAAAGCACTAATAGACATGGTATTTGACTTGAAAGTTTAAATAGTTAGTTGTAGGATAAGAATTCAGTTTTATATCAAAACTAAAGTTGTTTTTAGTAATGATTCGAATTTAGAAAAATAAAATTCATGGATCACAAAAAGAAAACCAAACGATGTTAATATGGTTGAATATCACATATGTTTGTGTATTGTTTAGCTCAATGTATATTGAGTATTAACTAAGAGATTACAGTATTAGTTACAAACCTTAAAATATTTCAGTTACGACTTTAACGTATTCATCATATATTAACGTTGTATAGCAATATGGACGATCAATTTTTGTTGCCATACTTTTGAAAAAAAATTTTATGTTAATAATCAATATGGGTAAATCTTTCAAATATTAAGGATTTATTTATAAATTACTGGTTAACTTAAAACATAATGATACTTAAACTATAAGGATTGAAAAAAATTAAGAAAGTAGTGAAATTGTCAATTCTTAATAGTTGTGGGTACACCTTTTAAAAAATCAAAATGGATGTAGGAAATAATTTTAACCGTAGGATCATGAAACCTAATTTATTGTTCAGATTGCTCCAAGCTATTTTGCTTTAAGTATATATATATATAGAGAGAGAGAAAGAAAGAGAGAGAGATGCTCATTTTTAGATGGTTCGTCTCAATAAGTTTGTTCTGCTCGAGATTATTAAACAATCATTTGAACAAGTCTAAGGCGAATTTATTCTTTTAAAGCCCGTCTCGTGAAACTAATCGAGTAGTCATTTATGTTCGAACAGGCTTAAATTAGTAGTATTGAACAAAAATTTTATTAAAGTGACTACGATAACAAGTTTAGTAACTAACAAAGTTGAACTTTTTTGAAATTTAAATAGTAATAATAATAAAGTGTAACGAACAAAGTTGAACTTTTCTGAAATTTAAAAAATAATAATAATAATAATAAAGTTGAACAAATCTGACTCTAGATAAATGTAACGAGTAAAATTTAATATAAATAATTCAACTGATAAATGATAAAAGGTTAAATAAAGAGAGGATTGTTTCAAGATACTCAAATTTGATTATGATTACGTAAATTAGCTTAAGATCGGCAGAAATTATCGGCTTCCACACTACCTTATAAAAATCAAACAATTATAACTCAAATCCTTACCAATTAAATCGAAAGTAGCAGCAACATTCGAAAACACAAGAAGGTATATATCTTAATTATTGTAATTATATCTTGTTTGTTTGACAAGATGCATGATTTTTTTAACTTCTTATGATTAATTTTTTTTATGCAAGCTGTTTGAATTTTCACCGGATTTGTTGCATCATGGATGATGATCAAGACTATGTTATGGTTTCTTCCCCTCGTTCCAAAAAGGCCCGAAAGGCCGCCAAGGAATTAATGGAATCAGCAAGAAAAGAAGCCAAGCATTTTCGCTTGAACGACTCTAGGAAATCGAAAGCGAAACCGCATGAAGATGCTTTTGCTTGCTTTTTATTATTTCTGTCTATTATGATAATAATGGGTTCTCTTTTATTCAATGAACCAGCTAAAGGGAATTCAGTAGAGGATACAATAGTAGAGGCGAACCGTCCAAATAATTCATCAGAACAATACTATTCGTTAGAACCAACGGGCGATTATTATAGTTTGCCGGTGATTACTAAAGAATATGGGTTCGAGTATTATGTGAGGTTGGTAGATACGTTTGATAAGAAATATCCTGTTGGAAGTTCTGCACGAGCGGAAGTTGAGAATGATGTTATCGAACATAATGTGAAAACGCTTCAAACATATTGCTATCAAGAATTGTTGTATAATAGAGCGTTGGGTCTTCCAGAGAATCCGGCTCGTGCCTGTGACAAACTCGAAAGCATGGATTGGCAATTTGGACATCTTGACTATTGGACTCTCTATAAAGTCCGTTGATTCTTTTTTATTTTTGGTGTTTTGATTACTTGAGTAGTACATTGTTTGTGTTTCTTATGTTTGGAGTATTGTCTTTGATTGCTTATATTTTAGTTGTTGAATGATTTGAAGAATTCTTCCATGGATAAAGTGATATTTTTAGATATATACTCCTCCTGCCAAAATAATTGTTCACCAACAAAAAACACGCAGTTTAATAAAAACATAATCACTGCTTTCTCTTTCTTACTTTTTGCAGAATGACAGTTTTACCCTAAATCAATTAATCACGGCTTCCTTTAAAGTTTGTAAAAATAATTCAAGTAAGGGTAATATGGTAATGACGACCAAAACTTCCTTTATATTTTTAAAAGTGGACAATTAATTTGGGACGTAAACGTGGACAATATTTTTGGGACGGAGGGAGTAACTTTTTATATGTTTGTGTTTGTTGAGTAGCATTTTTTTGGGTGTTATGGTTTTTGCAAATCGACATGGTTTGTGAAGCAGAGTTTGTGTTGTACTCCAAAAGTTGGGCATTTTTTTTAAATCGGAATAAAAAATTTATTTTCCTAGATCGGTTTGTTAACCTTTTCCTTTGCGGGTTCATTTTTTTTAACAGCTAAAATATATTAATAAAAGTTGAAAATCTAGCAAGAAACTAGATGTAAAAAATACAGGAACAAATCTAGAAATAACCAACTACAAAAATCTAGATCTTCCCGAGGCTTTAGCTTTGAAGACTGCAAAATGAGTGAAAAAACTCATGCCATTTACAGCTAAGCTTAGACATGAGAAAACCCAACTAAATGGAAGTCGAGCCATTGATTTTCACTCCATAGTGTTCTGCCATAAGCAGCTGCCAATCTTCATTCTCCATAATGAAACGTCATCATCAAATTCCAACCCCAATACCAATGTATAAATAAATCCATATCGGAATTCATTTACTCAGCGGTTGAAGTTGCATCGGGTTGGTAGATGTAACATCCTCTTGTCGGGTCTGGTAATTCTCGATTTAAATCGATTATTTAATTATTTAGAAAATTAATTGATATTAATTGTTTATTTTGAAACTTAGATAAATAGGTCTCAGGCATTATTGTGAATAGTAAATTGTTATTTGTTTTAATTTACTATAGTCGACAGTATCATAAAATAAGTTTCTCGCAATTAATAATTAGGTTCCAGAGAATAGATTTACGACGGGTATAAAATACCCAAAATAATTAAATTGTGTAGTCGGTTAAAAGCAGGAATCGGCCTCCTTTTCTTTCCTAGACTTTCCCTTGAGTCACATATACATTTCTAAACCCTTCAAGAAACTCCAAATTTAAATTACTTAAAATCATAAACAAGATTAGTTGATAGAAGCTGTGATTCTTGTAAACATCTCTATCTTCTTCTTGCTATCATCATTCTCATCATCATCATGTAAGTATTTGATCTTTTATGAACCCAAACATTAGTTTAGGTCAAATATGAAATTGATGAATTAATTGAGTTATATGTGTTTAATGTTGATAAATGGTATTAGTTAATGATAGTGAGCTGATTTCTTAGCTCGAATTGTAATGTGTTTGCCATTGAATGGTGATTTAAGCTCACATTTGTGGGTTATTAAGAATTGGCATGAAAATGGAATTGATTGATGTTAGTTTAAGTTACTTGATGTTAACTTGTTGCTATATAAAGTTCCTTTAAGGCTAGAAACATGTATTGGACGAATTGTCATTTGAAAGTTGTGAATTTGAAAGTTTGGTTCGTGTTGGAGTATGTTGTTCTGCTGCTGCTGTTGTTGCAGAAATGAAGAACAAGCCGGCGGGTCTGGTACTCTACCCGGCGGGTTCATTTCGAATAAAGGGAAGCCGGCGGCTCGAAGAGTCAAGCCGACGGGTTGTGCCACTAAAACGGCGGGTTGTCGGTCCAGCCGGTGGCTCCTACAGCCTTTAATACTCGATTAGCTTCTGTTTGCTCAAAATCTAATTCACCCGGCGGCCCAAGGGTGAAGCCGACGACTTGTATGGTCAACCTGGCGGGTCATGATGCCCAGCCGGCGGCTTCTCAGCCCTGTCAGCATATCAGCTTTATATTTCAGAAGTTGATTTAAATGATTTGTAAAATGTTGTACTGTTGATAAATTAGTGTTATAGCATAATAATGAGTATGTTGATGACTACAAGAACATATTTAGGAAGCTATACTTATTATGTGAATTATGTTGAGTTTCTTGTGCTGGATATTAAATAAGTTAAGTATTGATGATTCAGATTACTAACTTATCTGATTGTTGATTCTCAGATCCTCCAAAAGATAAGTGATCCATGGATTCTGAGTTTGTGAAGACAAAGGTATTGGTGAGTGGATTTGGATCTCACCATTTGATTTAATTGTAACTATTTGGTTGCAACAAGTAAACGTAGATATGTTGTTGTATTTAATATTCATAGTTGATTATAAATCTACGTGCTATGTGTGGCCTTCGGGCATCAGTTGTTAATGAGGTCAACAGGTTGAACTGGTTGGTTGGGCTAGTTGGTTGTTGTGTGAATGACACATGGTCTTGCTTCATTTGTTGTGTGTATAGAACCTGTGTCTGAGTATAGTAACCACTAGCCATCGGTCTCGTCCGTTATGGCCAAACGGATATGGTTGGATAAGTGTTCTTGGGGAGCCACCCGGGTATTATGGTTTTCCCCAGAGCCACCGATCCTCATTACTATATTGTTGACTGGTTGTAATACATGTTTACGGTTGTTTGGGGTAAACAGGTGGTTAAGCTAAGTTGAGTTGTGTGTGATGAATTCATTCACTTAGCTTTGTGCTAATCCCTTATTTTACTTCCTGTAGGTTATATTTTGGAAATGTGGGTTGCAGGAAACTACTGCCATTGGCAGGGAATGTTTGACAACCGTGCTACTCTGATAAAATTTTGTTATAAACTAAAGTTTGGTACAATATAATACCCCTTCGTGTAATAATGTAATGCTGGTTTTCATGTTTAAATTAGTTATGTATAAAAGTTTCAACAGGGTGTATACAGTATTTGTGTTAATTAATAATGAAGTATATTTTAAATTATACGCTTTCGTCATAAATCATGTTATAATAATAATAAGAATGAGGGGTGTTTCAGTAGACCACTCCTCCCAACTAATTGCAGTTTTTCTTCCACGATTGTTAATCCAAAGAAATGATATTGCCACTACCGACTTAACCAAATCATCGTTGTTCTAACGATTACCTCTACGGATGAAATTGTTTCTAGTCTTCCATATGTACCACCACCAAGTAAACTAAATAGCTTCTAGAATATTACGATTCTTTTTCGACATTGCTATTCCATCACACCACTCCATAACCTCAGTAGGATGACTAGTAGGAATGTTTATCTTTGTCCATGAATTAAGCAACGTTCTCATTTCTAAAACCATGCTACAATGACAGTGGTCTAAATCATCCACACCATTGTTGCAACAAGCACACCTGAATGTGTTCACGTCAATGCCACGACAAAATAAACTGATGTTAGTAGGTAGCCCATTCCGCAACATTTTTTAAATGAATATGTTTACTTTCTTTGGAACAAGAGCATCCCATTTTCTTGGATGGGAGTCCATCGGTAGGAGATGTTTATCAATATGTCGATGAATTTAGACAATAGAGAATTTAGATTTTCCATCCAACATCCAACATCCAAGACCAAGAATCAGTTTTCCTACTATCCACTGAATTAGGGAGAATATTGAGCATATCATTTCACAGATGTTGTTCAAGACCTCCACGAAGATCACGTCGCCAACTCATTGACCATGTATTATTGTTCCGACGATTTCTAATGGTGCACTCTTTTTTCAATTCTAGAGCAAATAAACGAGGAAACCGGGCGGCTAAAGCAATATCCCCACACCAAGTATCCTTCCAAAATCTTGTATCATCTCCATGACCAACCTTTCTAGTAATAACATTTTGACGAAACGTAGGAATTTCATGAACATGTTTGATAGCTGTAACAATCCTCCACCATAAACCTTTTGACTTGGATATAAGAGATATGAAACAATCATTACCGTGAATGTCCTTGAGCACCCGCACCCACAAAGATTTGCCACTATTAAGGCCACGCCTCCTCCATTTGTAAAGCAATGCCAAATTCATCGCTTCAAGGCTACCTATGCCAACACCCCCGGAATCTTTCGCATAAATAACCCCAAAATATTTTTTCCAAGCTATGTTTCTCTCAATAGCCGACCCCCCCACCCCCACAAAAAAAGATGATCACAATGATTAAAGAGTACAATTTACTTTGTTAGGCATTCTGAACATGGACAGAAAGTATAGACCCAATGCTCCAAGAATAGATGATATGAGGGTGCATCGGCCACCGATAGATAATAGCTTAGCATTCCATCCAGAAAGCCTTCTCTTGAATTTAAAAACGATCGGCTCCCAATTAGCAAATCTGGTAGTGTTAGCCCCAATTGGAATTCTAAGGTACTTAAAAGGAAGAGATTCACGAGTACAACCTGTCAAGTTAGCCGACCTTTGAACCTCTGACTCCTTTACCCAATTATAGAAGATTTGTCAAAGTTAATCTTCAACCCTAAAACATAAAAAAAAGAACCGAAAAGCATTATAAATCATTTTCAAATTCGTTTCAGACCAGTCTCCCGTTATTATCACATCATCAGCATAGAACAAATGAAGGGTATTCTCAATATGAGCAGCCTTAAAAAAACCATTCCTCACAAGGTTGTTGATAACATCAAATAATGCTATATTTATATATTAATAATCCTTACATTTCATATGTATTTTATTGCATTTATGTTGATTTAGATAGTTAATTTGTTTATATTTGCAATGTAGGAATAAAAGTATTTAAATGAAGAAGAACGAGAAAGGAGTTGTAAAAGATGAAAATGAAGAAAAGACTGAAGATATTTGGACCAGAGTTGAAGACTAAACCCAAGAAGAAAGTTAACTGGGCTTTGAAAATGAAGAAAAAATGGATTAAAAAGATTAAGAGCCCAAAAGTGAAGCCTGGCCCGAAGTTGAAAGATTCTGGAATGAAGACTTAACCGGTGGTTGGATAGCCTAACCGGCGGTTGAATATATTAATTCTAAGGCGGTGGATCGCAGAGGCTAACTTGAAGAACAAGTCTCCAACCGGCGGTTGGATGACCCAACCGACGGCTGAAGTAGCGATTCAGAAAAACTATAAATAGAGGCCATGACCAAACTAAACCATATACGGAATTAAAAAGTAAAAGTCGATTGTATGGGTTAAAGAACGACTTAGGGTCGAATTTGGAGGCTAGGAGACTAGGGATTGAGGACTTGCAACCCTAACGAAGAATAATTCAGTTTTCTTGGTTGTCTCTTAATTACTTCAATTACTTTAGTTATCTTAATTCTGTATCAAAATAAATTTAAGTTCACACGGAACTAAAACGTAACCTCCTTTTATCTGTAACACTAATTGTAATTAATTGTGAATATTGTAAAATTAGATTAAGGATTACTTTAAAGATTCCAATTCTCTGTGGTCGATACCTGGACTTAGTTTATAGCTATATTATACGAAATGATTAGTCTTGACTGTATTGTGTGATAGTATTACTTAGTATTTCCTTTATTTAAAACTTGTTATTTTAATTGACTATACTTAGCACACATCAAGTTTTTGGCACCGCTGCCGGGGAAGCGGTAATTTTAAAAGTTTTTCCCCTGTAAAAATATAAATTTTTGTATACTCAAAGTCAATTGAAAAATCGGCTCACCCCTTGAAAGTACTAACAAAAACAAAGGTATAAGGAGAGTTAAGCCATGCTTCCATTAAGAAGTAAGGAGCTTCTCGAAAGAGGTAAGTTTTTAATACGCTTCGCGCTGACCTATTTCTCCGCTTTTGTGTATGATCATTGGACCTACCAAGGACTTTTGACTTACTTGTTAAGTATTAAATGTTTAATTGTAAAATTGTATGTTTTAATTGTTTGTATTTGCATTCTAAACTACTTGAATATATGTGTTTACAGATGGAAGTAATTGATAGTAAAATGGAAAATATGCACTTAGATGAGATGGAAATTAGAGATATTGAGATAGATGAAAATTCATACCCAAACAAGAAAATTAGAGTTTCTAACTTGTGTGAAGATTTAGAGCACCCCTCAGTGATTAAGGATGCTCAAGGATTAGTTTTCTACTTGGAACATTATTCGTATAACCTCCATTTAATTATGGATATTATTAGGAAGACCACTTTGAAATTTTCAGAATATCATAATATAACACCCACTTTATGGGTCCAGTATTTTACTATTATTTCCTGACTTGAAATGGTTAATTGAAATGTTAGGAAATATTGTAAATTGGTAATTGAAAATAAATGGGTAAAAAAGTCAAATAATTTATTGTGGTTAATAAATTATTAACTGTTTTAATTTAGTTCAGTTGATAGTAAAATAAAATAATATTTCCCCGTAAATGGTTTTAAGTTCCAGACAATGATAAGTACGGGGAAAGAAATTTAGGCAATTATGTAATAGACTCAGACTTGAGTCGGTGTTTGTTTCAAAGATATCCATACATACATACGCATCTTACGTACATACCTAAACACTTGAAACGCTAAATTATTTTAAGAAATCACTTTCTTTCATCAAATTGAAGCGGCTAAATACGAATTCAAGCTTCTATCATCATCATAATCAAGGTATGATCACATGTTCTTCATTTTCCATAACCTAGAAATTGGGGTTTTTGGGGGTTTTTGCTAATTGGTGAGTTTAATCCGAAATTAAGGGTTGGTTTTGTGAAATTTTTGTTAGTTAAGCTTGTTTTTGTTGATTGCTAACAAGATTCAAGCTTGAGATTATAAACTTATGGTGATTCTTAGGGTTTGTGATGATTTTGATGGATTAATGGCTTTAATCCGAAATTAAAGTTTGAAATTGGTTAAGGTGGTGTTAGTAAGTGTTTATAAGATGGTTAGTAACCTCAATCTAACCTAAAAGTGAATTAATCATGTTATATAAGTTGTAATCAAAATGAGTTTTTGAGTAATTGATGGAATTAGTATGATTAACTTGAATTGAAGCTTGTAATTCTTGCATGATAGTTAGTTGATGTTTATATGTGGGTTATAATCTTAAGTTTAGTTTAAAAATGAAGAATTTGAAGTATAATCATATGGATGGCTATAGGTTTAGTTGAATATTCATGAATTAAAGTTTGTGGTTATGTTATTGTTGTTAATTGGTGTTTAATTCATGATTATAACTTAAGTTTAACTTAGAATTAATGAAATTGATATATGTTCATAATTTGATAGTGACGTTGAACTAGTGAAGTTAAATTGGTTATTTATAATCTTGGATTGAATTGTGTTAAATGATTATAAGTAGGTAATTAATTTGAAAGATTGAATACTTGAAAGCTTGAATCAAGTATAATCAATTCCATGGGAGTGATGGATTGATGATTCGGATTAACTAATTATTGTGTTGTAATTATTTGATTGAGTTGTTTAGATTTTGATTACAATTATGTGATGATATTTCACATTGAAACAAGTGACTAACTTGTGTTATTTTGTTGTAATTCCAGATATGGAGAAGACTCAGTGACTGTAACACCTCGCAAATTTAAACGTAATTACGAGCATTAAACATTTGCATCATTAGGCTAATTCCCTACTTGAGTGAATTCACAACTACTTTAGAGATAAGTCTAGCAAAGCCCACTAGTTGATACGCGTAGTATTACATATTTCGTAATTAGTATAATTGCGTACAAAACATTCAGAACAAACGCGACAAAAATATACGATCGTTGGTGAACAAATTATTTAATAATATGAAATTATTAAATAACCTTATATATTATTAAATATTATGTTGATAATATTTACAATGTATTTTGCTACAGATAACATTATTTCGTACAATTTAAAACAAATCGCAATTTAATAGTAAAACAAAAATAAAACAAAGTTATAATCATTATTATTACCCAACTAAAATAATTATAACTAAAACAAAATAACTAAAAGAATAATCGAAAACGTATTTAAAACCTCATAATTTAAAAACATTTTAACATTTAATGATCGGGTAAACAAACACGGGTAAAATACCACAAAATTGAGACTAAAATCCCCTCCCCTTTGGTTGAACAAAATCTGCCCAAACCCTTCCCACCTCCTCATTTCCCTTTCATTTTACCAAACACCCTCACACACACCTTCATCTTTTCTCTCTACCTCACTACCACCAACAACAACCAAAAACACTCACAACTAACAACAAAAATCAACAAACAAACATCATCACCACCACTGAAAATTTCGGAATCATCATCAACAAGAACAAGAACAAGCATCTATCATCATCATCTTCATCCTCTTCATCTTCAAGTTCTTCATCACCATTTTCAAAACCCCAAATCTTCAAATTGTAAGGATTCTTCACTTTTTCTTTAGATTTCTTGTTAAAAACACTTAATATGCCATGTATTAGTGTTATATCAACTTATTATGCCCAAAAATCCCTTGAAAAACACTTTAAGAGTCAAAACCCACACAAAAATCGCGAACAGCTCGTTCTGCGGATCGAGATCGATTTTCGCGAGTCGAGATTTGGACTTGCGGGTCGACTTGACTTGCGGATCGACTTGACTTGCGGGTCGACTTGATTTGCGGGTCGACTTGACTTGCGGGTCGACTTGACTTGCGGATCCACTTGACTTGCGGATCCACTTGACTTGCGGATCCACTTGACTTGCGGATCCACTTGCGAGTTGACTTTTTGACTGCGAGTTGACTTTTTGAAAAAATGCATTTTTGACCCTAAACGATGATTTTTGTCACATTCGGACATATATACATATATATAATTATATATATATGTGTGTGTGTACTTTCGGATAAAATAACAGAAAATTTAAGGATATTTTCACGCTTTTTATTAAACATCTTCAAGAATCAACCCTTTATGATATAACTCGCACATGAAACACATATACTGTGGGAAGTATACAACACGAAATATATAATAATAATACTTTTAATTATTATTACGAAAACTCACCAACGAGCCGTACATGTTTTTTTTTCAAAACATAAAATGTATAAACAAACATGTGGACATAACTTAGTTGTACGAACACTAGCATGGATGGTTAAACTTAGACCTCCACATACTTACTAAATCTCATACGTTTAGGGCGTTAGGGGATTTCGACTAGACTTATTGGACTTTAGGCTTTGCTAGCGCTCGAACCTACTCAACTCAACAGGTGAGTTCACAGCCCCTACTTTTACTGTTTCAACTGCTTTTGAACAGGGGTGGAAAACATAGTCAACTGTTTTACTTATTGCCATAACTGCTTTTACTCATATGATTGTTTATCATACTTGTTTTCTCACATGATTAGAGTGCTTAAACTGTTAATCTCATACATAAAACTGGAATTTATGATACAACATTTTCATACGAATGTCATGTTAAACTTTGTTTGGTATACCGGAGAACGACCGGTACTTTTATAAAAATGTTGGAGAACGACCAGCTATGTATTTTAGTGCCAGAGAACGACTGACCAAGTGGACGGGAGAACGACCCGTGCGTATTCTGGACCGGAGAACGACCGGTGCGTATTTCGCTGGAGAACGACCAGCAGTGTTTGGACGGGAGAACGACCCGTGCGTATCTAGACCGGAGAACGACCGGTAAACTGTTTTATTGGACGGGAGAACGACCCGTGCGTCTTTTGACCGGAGAACGACCGGTACTGTTTGGGTAACTTTAACTGTATTTGGGTAACATCCCACGTAAACTGTATTTTGGGTAACATCCCACGTAAACTGTATCTTGGGTAACATCCCACGTAAACGGTATTTTGGGTAACATCCCACGCGAACTGTATTTTGGATAACATTCCACAAAACAATTACTTGACTATTATGGCAATAACTATTTGTGAACGTATTGATTTTAACAACTGTGCTTACAAACTTGATTTAACTATTGCAAACATAAAACCTGTGAATTCACTCAACCTCGTTGTTGACTTTTTACTATGTTTTTCAGGGAATTAGCAGCACACGTAAGGACCGCCTGCACATACGGATTCTAGGCGACCCACGATGAAACTAGGATGCCAACTTTTGACAACTGGATTTCTTTTATATAACTAATATGTTTTAGTCATATTTATGAAATCTACTTTTGTAAACTTAATAACTTTCACATTTGCACGATTTGAAAAATCATAAACTTTGTAACTATTATATTTGGCATCTTAATATATTTGTTCTGTTGTAATCATATGCTCTGATATGTATGCATGTACTGTATATTGTGGCATTCCCCATACTTAACTAAATGCTTCCGCTAATCCAAATCGGCGAATTTGGGGGTGTTACTGTGACATTAGACTACTGAGTGAGCTATTGATGGTATTCGGTGAGTGGACTTGTACTCTCAGTGTGATTTGGTTGTAACATATTTGGTTACAACAAGTGAACATAGTTGCTATTGTGATTATTGAATTGTTGACTATTGATTTATGAAATACACGTGTAATATGTGATGAGTCGCCTTATGGCATTTGGTGATTTGAAGGTCAACGATTGTTGGGCTGGGGTACTACAGGTTAGTCAATGTGAGATTTGTGATCATGTGTTGAGAATGGAACACATATTGACTAAAGGTAGTAACCAGCTATCGGTAAATCACTGTATTGGCCTGCAGTGATCATAAGTGTCACCTGGTGGGCCACCGCGGTCTGAGGGTGCTACAAGGGCCACCGATCCTCTTGGTGATGTTGTGTCAGTGTCTATGTGATATTTGCTGATAATCACTATTGTTATACTGAATTGTACTGATAGTGACAGGTTGACTCACTTAGCTTCGTGCTAATCCCCCACATTACTCTTGCAGGTTAAGTTTTGAGATGGAATCTGTGCAAGAGGATTTGATTGAAGGAATGTTTGACTGCTGGGCACTCTGATTACCTTTTGCTAGCGAAAAGTGTTTTGTTTTATAACACTTAACTAGAATGCTTTGTTGATAGTTACAAACTTAATAATGGTAGTTTTCGATATATAATTATGATTTGATTTTTTAAATATGTAAAATAACTTCAAAATTGTTTAGAAAAAATATATATATATATAAACTAGTTGAAAACAAATGGGGTGTTATACATAAGGAATTAATTAGTGAATTGGAGAAATAATATTCAAAGTTGTGCAATTCGAATGAAGCGGGGTAGTATTGATCCATTTGAATATCATGTGGATGAACCAAAGGAAGATTTAATTGTGCAAGCCATCTTTGATCCCGAATTTTGTGAAGCACGGAGATTGAAGTATGACTATATCTACAAAACCTTTGAAAAATCTGCATTTTCGTATTCTGAAAAGCAAGTTGAACTTACTTGAAGTTATTAAGCATGACATGGAGTTTGCTACTGGAAACATAAAGAATAAATGTGACGAGAATTTGCTGGAAGAATTTCAAGATTTTCTCAACCTGATGAAATCAAAGGATCACATCAATTTTCATAAATTTTAAATTGAAACCACTGTGGAGCATTACGTTCAAGATATAATAGATAAGCTTTATTATGTTGAATATGATGAAAGCGATAGAATCATATTAGAACACTTTGAAGATGAACCAATGTTGAATATTCTAAGTGGTTGTACAATCTGAAAAACGCAGATTTGTTGTTTCATGTATATGGAGCAATAAATAGCAAAAGGAGCAAACGGAGAATTTATCACAGTTTATATAACTCCCTAAATGCGATAAGTATTTCATTCCCTTATTTTTATGTTTAATATATATATATTATTAATATTATTAATAAAGATTATTATCTACGAAAATTAAAACTAGCATTTGCAAAAATTTGGACCCTATAAATTAGGTTTATAATCAACCAAAGTAATTAAAATGGGCTAAAAATAAAGAAGCCCAATAATGAAATGGGCCGGATTAAACATCTGGGCCTGTTTAAACCAACCGACGGTTGGATACTTTTTTGATCAAAACTCAACAGCCACCATTTCTGCCATTTTTACTCCCACACCACCACTAAACACGACCGAAAAATCACAAAACCACCAAAAAAGTTAGTTACATCATCATTTCATTGCATATTCGTGATTCATCATCTCAAAGGCATCATCTAACTCATTTTATTTTAAATTCTGAAATTTTATTGAATATTATTATGATTTGTATTTTGATTGTGATTTTGGAGTAAACAACTGTTAATGATTTGGTATTGAATGATTAGGAATATTTAGAAATCATTTATGATTAGTTTAAGGTAAGTTAGGTTAAATTATTGCATTCGAGGTTTGTTTGCGGGTCGAGCCGATTAGGTTAACTGCTTGACAATTGTTATAAGCAGGAAATATTAGTAGTTTTATTGGATAGAGTAAGGTTACAAATATAAAATGATATTTAAATTTATCATTCGGTTTAAACTATATAAACAATGTCAAAGAACAAGTCCAATTTTGATTCACAATTATTTACAAATGCGTGATTACTTATAAAGTTTTGGTATTGAATGATTTTATAAACAAAACTAAAAGACAATAAATTTTAATTCGATATAACTTTCGAAGAAATAAAATAAACATTATAGTATTTTAGTAAAAAAGTAATAAAATTAACTTTTTGATTCGATATATTTTTGAAACAACAAAATTTTCAATATATATGTTCTACTTACTAATGAATGATATAGATTTACAATAAATAGTTGATACTACTTATTTTCATATATATATATATGAAATTTAGTTATCAATTTAAATTTCAATTTAGGTATTAGAAATTACTGCACAATGCTGAGATATAGATAGATATTAATTCAATTATACATAGGATGGTTATAAATAAATAAAGTAAAATTTAATATTAATATTAATTGTTATTGTTATTGATGACGGGGTGTTTGTGAATCGAAGAAATCACACAATAAACAACGAACGGAATTTCGATAAACCCTAAACGGGTGCCCGAAACGGGACTTCTCGAGAATACTCTCTTTCAATAATTCTTTTATTCAACTTCAACTAACTCAAACCCTAATACATTCAAATGTTTATATAGAGTTCTAACCCTACACTAAACTTGATGGAAAATAAAACAATAATAAAAAATAATTATAAATCAAATATAGATAAATCCTAACCAAAACTAAATAAATATTAAATTAAATTGGATAGATTATGATAATTGTAAATTGTCATTTATGACCCTTAGATCTTCGAATAGTTATGAATATAGACTTCATATGTTAACCAAAGAAACGACAGCTAAGTCAAAGGAGTTGGAGGCCGAAGGTACTCTCTGCATCATTCTTCCCCTCTTGGAAAAGACTAGTCCTCGAGTCTTGTCTTTTCAAGTCTCGAACTCTGAAACTTTCTAACCCCTCTTCGTTTCCTTAACACGGCTTCTCCAAAGAGAATCATGATACATCTTGTTCAAAACATCCGATAAAATCATACGATAAAATCTTTCGGGGACTTCTTCCTCACTCGCGTTTCCGTTGCCTCGTTCGGCAACTCTACGGTTGGCTCGTTTTTTAAATCCGTCTGAAGTTCCTCCAATTGTTTATGGAATCTTCATCCTTTAACACATGTGCATATCGGCGGTTGGTTATATCGTTGCCTCTTCCGGCGAATCTACGATTACCAAAGTCAAAACATATACCGTTTAGAAAACTGCAGCAACTTCGGAAGATATTATCTCCTGGTAGAACGATCAAATAAAAATCCCAATGGTCAGATTGTGCGGCTATGTGTTCTTAACCACATATCCGAAAATCACAACGATCCGACGGTTAAATAATCCGGGGTGTCAATTCTCTCGCAGCTGCGCAGAGTATGACGAAAATGGACGGAATATTATCGTATTTCTTGATTGGCTTCTTTTGGTTGTGCGATTTTTTCTCCCGAACCTATGCTCTGATACCAAATGATGACAGGGTATTTGTGAATCGAAGAAATCACACAATAAACAACGAACGGAAATTCAATAAACCCTAAAAGGGTGCCCGAAACGGGACTTCTTGAGAATCACTCTCTTTCAATAATTCTTATTTCAACTACAACTAACTCAAACCCTAATACAATCAAATGTTTATATAGACTTCTAACCCTAGACTAAACTAGATGAAAAAGAAAACAATAATAAAAATAATTACAAATCAAATCTAGATAAATCCTAACTAAAACTAAATAAATAATAAATTAAATTGGATAGATTATGACAATTATAAATTGTCATTTATGACCCTTCGATCTTCGGAACATTATGAATTTAGACTTCACATGTTAACTAAAGAAACGACGGTTAAGTCAAATGAGTTGGAGGTCAAAGGCACTCTTTGCATCAGTTATATACAGAAAGGTAAATAAATAAAGTAAAATTTAAAATGGTGTTTCATATCTATCCTATGATCAAGAAACGTGATAAGGCATAATGCATGTTAGAATTTGTTTGGATAATTTCGAATGGATTTCGAATGGATTTCGCTAACCTCTAATCTGTAGAAAATCTCGCCCTTGACTTCGCCTTTAATTTATAAATAAATTCGATTCACCATAAAAATAATTTATCAGATGAGGTTTTGTTACCCGGGGAGATTTTGTTACTCAGTATTTTTTATCCAGCTGCAAGTGATCAATTCGAGTTGAAAAGTAAGATTCAAGGTAATTTTCACTCTAAAATAGTTGTATCCTATCATAATTAATTATTGCTGTGCATAATTAGTTATACATGAAACTGATTTGTTATCACTTTCTCAGAATTTGTGTCATGGATGTTCACAACGACTACGGCCAAGAGAATCAATCAAATGTTATGGATGAACGTATCCCGTCCCCGGACTCTAACGAGGCATCCAAGCAACAAAATGAGGCATTCGAGCAAGGCTCAATTGGCCAATACGTGGTAACTAAATTCACAATCGCTTTGCTGATGCTACCCTGCTTTCTTCTAGTCGAATTCATAATCAAATCTCATACTACTCATTCTTCGAAACCTCCTTATTATTCATTAGAAAAGAATGACCGTTATCATTTCCCTATGATGACGAAGGAATATGGAGTCAAGTTTTATGTGAAATCATTAGAAGAGTTTGATACGAAGTATCCGATAGGATCAAATGTGCGAACTCGTATTGAGAAGAGTGTTATATCTCATTATATACAAACACTTCAACTACAATGTGATGAAGAGATTTGGATGAATAAAGTTCACAAGCAAAGAGATCAACGAGAGTTACCTTCACCTTTTTGTAGCAAGCTTGAAATGATGGAAATTAATCAAGAACTTTGAATATATGGAGTGTTAGGAACTTTTCATTAATATTTACTTCTTAGGGCTTTATTCGTTATGGTTATATTTGAAACTAATTGTTTGGACTTCTTTTGTTTGGCCTATTATATATCTTATCTTAATGTATATAGGTTTACTTACAAGTTATCAACTTGGATCATGTTATTTGATCTATTTTTACACATATTTGAAATTCTATTAAATTGCGTTTAATGGTTTTGTTAACAACATGTTAATTAAGATATATGATAACATTTTACCGATCACTAAAATTCTAAACTTTTTAACCAGGAATACTATACACATCAATTTTTAAAGATAGTTAGTCTTGTACTAAAGCTTAATGATGATACTATACCATGATTTGATTACAAGAATTTATTTTATTAAGGAGTAATGCTAAATGTGATTAATAATATATACATGCATTTAATTAGTTAAATACTTAACCCATCCATATTGTGTATATATATTTCTCTCATTTTGTTTATGGATTGTTTTGATACGTTCACTAATCAAATTGTTAAGAAAAGCATTTTTCATAAAGGAAAAGTACAATAAAAAGTACTCTACTTATCACTTAATTCTATTTAAGGTACCAAACTTTTAATTGTGATCAAGTTAGGGACATGAATTTCACAAATGACGAGTTATATCCAAATTTCTTCTTTATAAGTTACATATCTACTTAATCAATTAATATTCCTCAATCAATTTTGAAAAATATTGAGTGAGGAGGGAGAATTTAACAAAAACTCATAATCACTATAAATTGTATTATCTCTCTTTTTACTCAAAAATTTTCAATATTAATCGAGAAATATTAATCTATTACGTAGATATGTTACTTATAAAGAAGAAATTCGGTAATAACTCATCATTTGTGAAATTCATGTCCCTAACTTGATTGCAATTAAAAGTTTGATACCTTAAATTGAAAAAAACAAAGTTGAATACCTTAAATAGGATTAGGTGATAAGTAGAGTACCTTTTATTGTACTTTTCCCTTTTCATAATTATTCAAATGATAGCGTAACAAAATTTATTTGTGTTATTATTATTATTGTTGCTGCCTCCACCCAATTTGTTTAACCATATTTCTTTATCACATCGGCTTAAATTAGTTATTATCCACTATTAAATATGGATATGAAAATTTGATCAGGTTTATCGTATTATCATTAACTGAAATTAAAATTGCAAAAGTAATGAGATCTTTATTTAATTAGTTAGGGGTAACAATGTCACATCTGTAAATAACAGGTAAAATAAATATTTTTTTCTTAAATGATGTTTTCTGTGTGATATATTATTTTTACTATATATCTTAAATCCGTATATAAATACGACGTGTTAAGTGTTTAATTGATATAAAGGTTTTGATTTTAATTGAAGACTAGATTATAGCCCGCAAAATTTGCGGGCTACTTCATAATTTTAATACGAAAATTTAATTTTGTTTAATTGTATAACGAATCATTTGACACTTTTTCACAGATAACTTTGGAAAAAGATTTTGAATTGAATGAGACGTTTTTCTTTTGATAGTAGTTTTAGACATTATTAAGCACGTTTATATCATTGAAAGTAGTGATTAATACTTAAACTTCAATACCTGAAAACGAAATCGGCATCACTAATGAACACTACGATAAATCACGTCGGTTGCCAAAATGGTAAATCTAATTATTTTGTTTCAAACGACTCTCATCGTGTATCTCTGCATAAATTTGATTAGGTGCATGTTTTGCCACTGCATTACAAAATATTTACTCATGATATATTTGTTTAACGTCATGTCGTACTTGTGTAAATAGTAAAATAATAATGCTATTTGTACATTATTTTGTATACTTTATTTTTTTAATGATTCTAATTAGCGATGATAATTCTCGACACAACTTGAAATTTTAAACGGAAATAAATGAGGAAGAGTTACATTTTTAATTCTCAACCCGTCAACTTGTTTATCATATCTTATTGAGTTTCGGTTAAAGTCCACGTCAACGGATTGACCGGCCAAACAGCACAATGCATGTTGTATATGGGTTGGTTACTTTTAACCCGTTAACCCATTTATCAAATTAGTTTTGGGTTTATAATGTGAACTTTTGACCCGCAAACCTAACTCGACCCACATCACAATCTCTAATTATAATAATTGAAAGTTGATTAAAATCAAGACATAAATATCTAATATAGCTATAAAATATTTCGAGTTATGCATTTGACATTGTATAAACTAATATAGTAATTTCTACTATTTTGTTTCAAATCAAATGGGCAAATTCTCTATATAGCATTGGTATATTAACTTTTATAATTATTTAACCTTTTTACCCGCAAACCTAACGAAACCCACATCGCAATCTCTAATTATAATAATTGAAATTAATTAAAATTAAGAAACAAATATATGATATAACTATAAAATGCTTCCAGTTATGAATTTGACGTGGTATAAACTAATATAATAATTTCTACTCTTTTGTTACAAATCAAATGGACAAATTCTTTATATAACATTAAAATATTATCTTTTATAATTACTTGACGTCACTTCAAATGTTTAAGTGTTGAATTACATATCTAACAGTATAGTAAATAAATTTTAAGTATTCTTCTTTTTTATAGTTTAAAAGTTTGGTAGTAAATTCTTTATATATTAGTATAAATGATAAAAGATATAGAGATTGAAGTGAGTTATATTCATAAAAAACATTTGACTTTTCATTATTAGTTATATTAAAATAATCTTAAGATACATTTAATTTAAATATTCATTAATGTGTCATATAAATTATGAAAATGACATATTTATGGGTTTACATTTGTAACCAAAGAATAATTATTAGATATTAATTTGTATAATAAATTGCATTTAATTTAGTTTAAGTGTTAAAAATTGAATGAGAACATTAAATGTTGATTATTTTAATTGATTGTTTATTTAAAGGGTAAGGACAATTTAGACTTTTTGTTACCTCATTTCCACTATTTAGGTAATTATGGTTTTCAACTTAAGATCAATTGTTCACATTTAATTGTTTAAATCATTTAAAGGTTAAAATTAAATTAGATTACCTAATTAACACTTTCTTTTAATATATAAATAAAGATAAAGATATCAGTACTACATTCCATATGTTATATTTAATATTATTATATTATTACATGTAAAATCTGTAATAACTGTGATCAAATGAGTGAATGACTACCTAAATTGATAAATTTATCCGCTCCTTCAAAAAGAATAAAAAACTTTTTAAGAAGTTTGTTTCGACAAATTGAAAATAAAATTAGAATGGGCCGGTTAGACCTGAGTTTACCAAACTTATGGGACTTCTTTGGCCTCATGTTTATATAAATCCAACAATTTTTCATTCCAGTATACAAAATCGTTTATCGATCAAAATAAAAACCTAAAAAAATCATAAATACATGAGATTAGGGACAAATTCAAGCAATTTGAGGTAAGTTTAGCTCTTTTACTTAAATGCTAGTGTTATTTTTCATTTCCCTTTTTTTTTTTTTAATTTTTAGATTTGGAAGAATTATACATATAAGGGCCTTTGGAACAAGTGTTTATATATTTTATGTTTTGGAAGTTATTTATGCATAATAATAATGATAAATCCTGAATTAAGTGTTTGTAAATGCATTTAACTTAGGTTTAATATTCGTTATTTATCTTGTAGGAGCGGAGCTAGAAGGGGGCAGTGGGGGCATTCGTCCCCTAGAAATCAAAAATTATTAAAAAAATATTTTTTTAAGGTAATTAGTGAAAATTTAAGATTTTGACCCCCTAATGTGATCGAAAGAAGAAAAAAAAATTAATTTGCTCTCCCCTCTAAATTTTTTAGCTCCGCCTCCGGTATCTTGTATGTGTAAACCTTTTATTCATTGTTGTTGTATGTATTTCGATAACGTATTAATTTGTTATATAGATAACGCATCATCAAAATACATACCGTTGATGATAAAAAAAACATGTCTTATATACAGTGCAGGCCGAATTATAATTAGTTAGCTACACTTAGAATATCAAACAATTAGTTAAGTACATGTAAGAAGCACTTAACTTAAGAAACATATGTCTGAATTTAGTTATTTATATGTGGGAGGTTCAAATGAGAACCAATATAAAGTTGAGATTTTGAGAATTACAAATAATACATGTTCGTTCACATGTGATTAACTTCAATCACATGTGAACATTGATGTACGTTTAATTGAAAATGAAAAAAGTCAAAGTCATAAATTTACATTTTAAAATACATTTTATCCGATTTGTACACATTACCGTTAGTGAACATATATGTGTTTTTTTTACATTTTGTGATATAATTTTAGGATTTTTTTTTACTTTTTTATTTTTCAGTTAAACGTACATCAATGTTCACATATAATTAAAGTTAATCACATGTGAACAAACATGTATGCTTTATGGTTCTCAAAGTTCTCAACCTTAGAGTGGTTCTCATTTGAACATTCTCCTATATTTGAACCGTGATTGCAGACTTATATACATCTGTATGCAAACTGATTATATTTTTTTCTCAATTAAGGAATTGGTAACTCATGCAAAAACAGCCAAATTCTACAAAGGAATTGAACGATGTACATCATTACGCTCTTACGTTGGCAAGGCATTTAAGAAAGTAGGCAACAAATGTAATTCTCGGGATGACGCGTTCAATTCTCAGATCCAATGCATGTAAGCTGAATGGTGGTTCAGAACACTGAACTGAACACTGAAGCAGAAAAGTGGGGTAATGGTTAATCTTGATGTTCAGTGTTCAGTTCAGTGTTCTCGTGATTATTTTATTATTATTATTTTTTCTAAAAACAAATTAAATACATAAAAAAATACAAAATAAAAACAAATAACATTAAATTAAAAAGTACTTTCATACAATAATTAAAATTCCTAAAAATACATAATTAAAATACGATAATTAAAGCTCCTAAAAATACATAACTAAAGTTCCTAAAAATACATAATTAAAATACGATAATTTAAAAATACATAATTATTTGTCATCCGTCTCCGATCCACCACCCGAACTCGATCCACCACCCGAACTCGGTCGCCTCAACCCGAACTTTTCGCGAATCTTCTCATTTTCCATGTTTAGAAACCACGTGTCATCTTCAGATAAGCCATCCGTTGTCATCTTCAAAACCCGCATTGCTTCGGCGATGTCTCGGGTACGATAAATGCTAGCTTAGGATTGAGTCAATTGTTGAAAGTTTGTTGTGATCGACTCATCAAAAGAAGTCGTGCTACTTTTAGTAGAAGTTTCAGAAGATGTTTAGGCACTTTTAGCACGCCTTGATTTCCCGGGTGGTCGCGGGTGTACATTATCTCCGAAAAGGGCGGCGTTCGGGTTTTTTTCATTTTCCACTTCATTCTCCACGTCATTCTCCAAATCATAAGCTACCTCTTCCAAGTCCACCATCTCCCTCCGCTTGTTCCTACGCCCGACTACAACCGCCTAGGGCACCAACCATTTTTGTTTATCTTTCAAAAAATTTCAAGCTAGCTCTTGACTAAAAGCCGATTTCGCCTCAAACCAGAACGTCTCCAAACACCGCAACCTAAAATCTTCATCTTTTTCACCACTATGCCTTTCTCTTCCCAACCTAGCAACAATTCCTTGATACTTATGACAACGATTGTTCACAAAAGTCCACTTAGACGACAATGCGTCTTTCCTCTGTTGGACGACTTTTTTCATATTCGCACGTGTATTGTACTCGTCTTTCACCAAGTACTAAAACGACTCTCCTTTTTGATCGATGCCTCGGTTTTGATCTTCGGAAATACAAATCCAACATTGAGCTAAAAGTAGCTCCTCTTTGGTCGTCCAATAATTGTAGACGGATATTACTTTCTTTTTCTCAGCGAAATGACATCTTTAGATTTTGTTCTTTTGGGAGACGACGTCGGTGTTTCGGCTTCAACCGAATGCTCCAACGGCGACGACACTTGACTTTGCTTCCATAACAAAAATTCTTGGTAACTCTCGGGTGTCATTTGTGGGAATTAGGTGGGTGAAACTTGTTGTGGACACGGGTTGTATGAAGATGATTGTGTTATTTGCGGGTTGTAAGTTTGACCAAAGCCCAGCATTTGAGCATTTGGAACTTGTGGTAGACACGGGTGGTATTGTGGTGTTTGCGGGTTGTAGTTTGGTGGAAATGGATTCCATTGCAATTGGAGGTTGAATGGGTCGTTTGGGTTTTGAGACATTTTTTTTGGTTTAGTTTTGAAAAGGTATAGAAATAAGAATAAGAAGAAAATATTTGAGGTGTGAAAAATGGTGGAAGATGGGTTTTATTTATAGTGTACAAAGTATTGTTTTTGAAAAAAAAAATAATAATAATAAAAACCCAACGGCTGATTCAACGGCTAGTTTTTAATTTTTTTATTATTAATTTTTTAAACCATTGGAACGTTTGGAAACAAAAAAAACAATAAAAAAAAAAACGTCGCGGCTCCAACGTTTTGATCTAAACGTCGGTAGAAAACGCCGGTCACGAACGCCGGTGGGGAGCGCCGAACACCGGGCTCTGGCGTTTTCCTATGTTGAACGGCGGGAGAATTTCAGGTGCTCCGTGTGTTCTTATTGATAACAACTATAATCCCGTATTGTATGCGTACTGCACCTATGCCACAACACTCTTCATATACGAGTATTCGATAGAAAGAATAGTGATTATCAGACTCCTCCTAACAGTGACATTTACTGACGCATCAGTTTGTGCCACATCTGCGTCACGTCAGCTTTTTTCAAAACTGACACAAATTAACACTTCACTCCCTACAGTAACATCACTTCTCTTTTTTCATGACCCCACACGCTACTGTCTTTCTTTATTAAAAAACACAAACTTAAATAAAATAATTTCAATAAAATTAAAAAAAGAAACATGAATTAGAAATAAAAAGATTAAATTAATGAAAATTAAAACATTCATATAATTAAAAAATTAAAACAAAAATCTTATTTTGAACCAAACTTAAATAACCCATTTAAAAAAATCACATTTAAGCCCAAGCTTATACCCAATAAATTAATAATAAAAAGATTGGGCCCATTTATATAAAACAACCCATAAAAACCCAATTTAAATAACCTTATCCTCATTATTCTTCATCATCATTATCGTTCATACGCCTCCTCTGCAACTACGGGGAAAAAATTGCAACATATTTTTTGAGAAAAAGAAAAAAAGAAGAAGAAGAAGATGTTGGCCCACTCCCTCGTCTCTTTCTTCCGTCGTCAAATCGATGTTTTCAATTGACGAGACGCAACCAACGGGCCGTGCCTACGGCGTCGGTTCTGTCGGTTGCAACCGATGAAGTAACCGACGCACCGTTGGGTGCTGTCTTATGAACTCGGGTGGGGTATACTACGGCCCAGATCTTCCAACTCCTTTTTGTGACAAGTTTCGAAGCCTCAACATACATGATGATCTTGGAATACGTAAAGTGCTAGGACGCCCGGAGTTTAAGATTTTTCTCAAAGACCATTGATTTTTGTTTTACTTTAGGGCTTAGGCGTCAATTGTTTGAGCAGAACTAGTTACATTTAGTATGTTTGGACTTTGGAATATTATTTTGGGAAAATATATTTAGGTATGAAACTGGGCAATTGAATCTCATTTGTGTCTGATTTAAAGACTAACATAATGATCGTGTGAGTAGACCGAATTCATTTATTGGTTGATACACATTATTTATTTATTGGTTGATACATATTATTTTATTTATTATTAATTAATTGTGTCATGTGTCATGTGTCACATTCTTTTTATTAGGTCCATTTTTAGATTCTTTTTATTAGGTCCATTTTTAGATCTAGTCAGCAAGACATATCTATCATTTATCAATAATATTCTTCGGAAATAATAGTGCTTATAATAAAAGTAGTTAGTCGATATAATATGTTGGCAAATTCTAAATTTTAAGTCAAACGTGTTATGATAGACATTTCTAAAATACTTTTGAGGTAAAGATTTAACAAATCTCTAAATACACGAATTTTCTCAGCAAACGAAAACATTATGTTTGATTTGAACGTTGTGACGATAACGAATCTATAACATTTTTCATCAACACGATTAAGGAAAAAATATTTTCTTCTTTATTTTTCGAACGAAACAATGAATGAAGATCCGAATCAACACAACATCCACCAACGAAATGCAGTACCACCACCAACGGTTCCACCACAAGCGAACATCAACAACCAAGGGCCCTCATCATCAACACCATCGAACATGCCAAATAGCAATGAAATAACGCCAATGTATTGGCTAAATGCGGGTGCCCGTCCTCCTCCTTATCCCCCTCACGCGCCTTGTATCACGGGTCAAGAATCAGTACGTTACCATAATCAAGGAAACAGTTGGGCAATTGGTCTTTGTGATTGTTTTTCCGACCTTAAAGTTTGTAAGAATTCTTGAAACCTAATTACACAATTTACAACAAACATATTTATTGGTTTATTTGAAATGTGTGTCCCCTTTTTCAGGTTTCTTGGTACTTCTTTGTCCATGTGTTGCATTTGGGAAGATTGCGGAAATTGTTAATGAGGGAGAAACCGGTAAAGCCTTTTCAAAGAAAATAAAAATCTTGTCCCTCAACCATAAACTTTAAGAAATTGTGACAACTTATTTTGAATTATTATTACAGTTTGGAGCGAACCAGGAGCGCTTTATTGCTTTTTATACGTGATACACATTGGATTTATGGAACTCGTCGATTTAATTTGGGTTCTTCTTTTTCATCATCAATGTTTTGGTTCCATGGGGTATCAAGGGTGTGTTGTTGGTTTCGTATTAGCAACTTTTTATAATGGTCTTTATCGCACCAAATTGAGAAGACAATGGCGATTAAAAGGAAGTTTGTTAAGCGACTACTGCATTCATCTCTTTTGTCACCAGTGTGCGCTGTGTCAACAATATCGTCAACTTGAACGCCAAGGATTCATCGTTTTTCAAGGTGATTTATATACCCTTTAGTGTTACATTCATTTGTAACACTTACGGATTTAAAGTTACGTTACATTATTATTATTTTTATATAATTTTTGTGGTAGGATGGGAGAGAAATAAGGAAAGGTATAGACAAGCAATGGCTACAATGTATCCTCAGGCACCTCCCACAGTACAAGAGATGTCAAGATAAAAGATAGCACATATGGAATTATGGAAGATATATGTTAGATTTAACTAGGTGATTGTGTTGTATTAAAACATACGGAGTATATGAAATTATGAATTATAATTAAGTAATTATATATTTTGTAAACTAGGTTTTTTTTTTTCGGTACACCATCCAACATAATCTAGATTGTTGTACAATCTAACAACGTGTTTAGTTGGGTTTGAAGAAATACAATTATGGATTTTGTGTATGGAGTGGATATATTCCGACTCTGTTAATTGTTTTTTGAGGAATGTTATGTTTACAGATAACTTATATAAAACAATGTTACAAACTAACGTGACGTGATTATACTTGGTTTTTCTTTCTTTCTCATATTACTCTCGGTGACCTCATTTTATAGTGCAAATTTTGTATCTAAATCATTTATCTTGTTTTTTATTCCGTAAGTGAACCAAATCAAATGATTATGAAAGTGTAAAGGTACGTTTAGTTATAGAAAATTATACATCGCAATTGAAACCCAAATCCCTTTTAGAGAGTCCAATGGGTATTTATATATGTGACCTATTGGGCAATTGGGCTATTGGGTCCATTAATCTATTAAAATATAATTAAAATGGGTCCAGCCCAGTATGAAGCAAAAATGAGCAACGCAACTTACAGGTCCAACAGGTCTTTGAATAGGTCGAACAAAAAATCATCGAGCATCCGTTGTCTTTCTTCGCACATTTCATCTATATCTCATCGATCCCAAACATATATCCGATCATCATCATCATCAACTGCAATCACAAGTGAGTGTTTATCTTCGATTTACCTATCTTTTATTATTTATTTCCGATCTGATTAAGGAATTATTCATTTGTGATTATCTATATTCGAATTTTGGATATTGGTTTTTCATGATGTTCGTATGTTAGGGTTTAATTACAAGTATACTTAATTTGTGTATAATTTGAAGCATAAAGTGAATTACTTGGTTAATTGATTGCTATAATCTAGTATGATTAGCACATGTAGGAAACCAGCTATTCAGATCATGGACTACTTATATACACAGATACAATATTTTAGGGTTAGCTGATATCGAATCGAAATTTGTTAGTTGCTTTTATGTTGTATGCCATTGAGTATACAGTATGGAATTTGTGTTACATGTAGAATGACTTTTGATGAGTGAAGTATGCATATGTACTCCAATTATTCAAATTTACTATTTTTATCATTTGAATGCTATGTATATACTGATTTATCAACCTTTTTACAGATTGTTAAAGAAATTTGTAAGTATGTCGGAGAATGTATGACACGAAGGCATTGACGGAGAGATTGATGAAGATGCTAGTTCTTGTTTTTGTATATCATTATGATTTCTTTAGATATGAAATATTCTAGGCATACTAGAACATTTATAAGAAGTTTACAATGATTTGGAGAGACTTGAAAAGAGTTAAAAAAAAAAATTTCAAAAATGGGGCTCGACCTGACCCGACCCAACCTGCATTTGACCCAACCCGTTTGACCCGTTTGAAAATTTTGACCCGTTTCGACCCAAACCCATTCTGACCTGACCCAATTGTCAGGTGTACTGAAAACCCCTCACTTTTGCAAAAATATTCTTCAAGAAAATAAGAAAAATAGAAAACGTGTTTAAATTCGAGTGTTTTAAGAAACTTTTCTATGAAAAGAAAAAATTTTGTTTTCCTTTTTATAACTACAAAGTTGAAAACTAATTTTGATGTTATTCAAGTTTTTATCTTTACTATTCCTTAAAAAGGAAAACTTCATCCCTTACAACTAAATACGTTTTCTAGATTCTCTATGGGTTTTTAAAGATGTAAAACACTTTTCATTCTATAGAGAAATAGAAAAAGGGAAATATAAAATGTTTTATGTAACTAAATGCGCCTTAAATTTTATCTGTGTGATTTTCCCTATTTAGATATAATACATTTTATATGTTTTTTTTCAATGTAATTCATTGTTTGAAAGAGACATAATAGGCTAAAAAAGATTTTGGAGAAAATCAGAAAAATCGTTCTTATGGTTTAACCTGAATTGCACATTCAGTCCTTTAATTAATTTAATTACATAGATGATCCTTTCTTTTGAAATTTGTTTCGTAAATAGTCCTTTACACTAACGACTGTTAAATCTCCATTAAAAAGAACCGTGTAAAATATAAATAATAAAATCTAGTATATGTATAAATACATTATATGGTGCACATAACTTTATTTCACTCATTTTATTCATTATCAAATTTGATCATATTCCCCTCTATAACCAGGGTTGTTGACAAACCGAGTCAATTCGAATATCGTGATGCTCGACTCGACTCGCTTAAAAAATAAGTATGTGCGAGTTCAACTCAAACTCGATTAACTTTTTAAAGCCATATTCGAGTTTGACCTTGGATGATAATTTAGTATTCGAGCTCAAGCTCTATACTCGTTTAAGTTTATGATAATTTACAAAAAAAAAAAAAAAAAAAAAAAAAAAAAAAAGGTTATTTGAGCTCAAAATGTTTGTTTAGAAGCTCAAGCTCGATAAAATCGTTTATAAGCTTAAACAAGTTCATTAAAAAGGATACTAGCTATTTTATGAAACTTGAAATTAAGTTTGTAAAAGACATTTACACTTAATTAGACTTAAAATGTGTAAGTTTAATTAGTTATCATCGAACGCTAATAATAAGTAAGTATGTAATTAGATTTTTTATATTGATATTTATAGTGTGCTCATCTCATCCTAACGAGCCGAGTCGAATTTATTGTTTTGAAGCTCCACTCGTGAAACTAATCGAGCAGTCTTTTTATGTTCGAACTCGATTCGAGCTCGGATAGTATTATGCTCGAATTCGAGATAAACGAGTTCGAACTCGAGTAGCTAGTTAAGTTCTCGGTTCGTTAACACCCCTATCTATAACATCAAATTTATATTTCACCACCATCTTTTCCTACATAAATATACATTTTTGACTTAATTAGTTCCCACTTTTCAACGTCATTTTACTTTAAAACTAGGGTCGTCAAAAAGGATACAAAAGATAAGAGATGGTGACCACTAAAGTTATTATGAGATAAGATGAATTGGTAACGGAGGGTCCTTGAGTGGTGAAAGACAAATGTGAAAGATGAACAATTTGATCTTGAATTTGAGCTGAAAATGATGTTGTGCACCTAATTGTGTGTGTGTGAATATATATATATATATATATATATTAAATTCTATAATTTATATCTACTCAAAAATTATAAAATTTAAAAGAATAAAAAAAACTACACACGTGATCCTTTTTAACAGAGAGTTATCAATCGTTAGTGTACAGGATTATTTACGTAACAAGTTTTAAAAAAAAGATCATCGATGTAATTAAATTAATTGAAGGACTGAATGTGTAACTCAAGTCAAACTGTAAGGACGGTTTTTGTAATTTTCTCAAGATTCTGTTTATAAATGGTCTTCTATTTTTAACACACGTGTGTGGCTGCTCTCGCAATAGGATTCCACAAACATCGGCGACTTAGACTTCTTTAGTATAGTTTAAAATAATAATTTGCATCAAGCCCTCCAAGTTTAGTAATAGTTCATATTAAATGCCTTTTATTTAGATATTTGCATTTACTCATCAATCTTTTTTTTCCTTGTCAATATAACAAAGTAAAGTTTATGAAATATATTGTACTTTAACACTTTTTTATTTTATGTATATGAACAAATAATTATATCATATGTACCTAATTTAAATTTTTTATAAAAAAATTAAAATTTTCATACATATAAAATAACTAATTTTAATCCTGTACACATATCATTAGAATAAATAAAATGAATGTGAAATTGTCTAGCACCTAATTTTAGGTAAAAAAAAAACACCTCAAATCAGTATTTGGATGGACTTGTTTTAATTGCTTATAAGCAAAAATGTTATAAAATATGTTTAAAATGAGTTATCCCAAGCATTAGCGTATTAAATTAAAATTAGCAAATAATCTATCAAAGTAAGCTCTAGATACTCCCTTTATTCTACCAATCTTTTTGACACGTTAATTCTACCGATCTTATGACAAGAAGCTAATCTCACTTGATCTCGAGTCATAAGTCTAGATCTATAGATAAATTATCTGTTATCTATCTATATTAATATATAAAACATGTCCATTGTTGAATCTTAAACTCTTAAACAAATCAAAATGACTAACACATCCCTAATCCCTAATAATTCTAATGTTGAAATTATTATTAAGTATCCTCAAACAAATTGACATTCGATAATCAAATGTTTTTATATACAGTAAATAAAATAAAATTAAAGATGTGTGATTGTCCGTTACTTCGTGCAGTTTTATGCTATACATACTCATAGCATAAGTTAAGTGACCATGTTATAACATCTTAAAAATGAATGGTCGCTTTTGCAATTTTAAACACACTTTCCTAGAGGAAACGCAAGAAAAAAGGAACAAATAAATATGTCATAATTTATATTAATAAAATAATAAAAAAGGTACTCCGTAGTATAAAAAACTGTCATGTTGTGTTGGTAGCCACAGACACTGATCAGCACATTCGCATCAATATTCCATCTCAGTTCTTCCTTTAATTTGCATATTTTTGGGATCTTTTTATTTTTCCAGATTTGAGATTTGTTCATCAACACCGTGCGGTACGATGACGGTGTCTTCTGATATATCAGAGACCAGGTAAATCAAACCTAACTGTCATCGCTATGCAAATCAATTTTGTTACGTAATCGATATTTTGTTTAATGGTTTGATCCGATTGCGATACCTATGCGTACAATCTGTTTTGTGCATAATTTTTCATATTTTATTTGAGGAATCGCTGATTAATATGATCATTGTGACCGATTATCAGGTCTGAATGTCCGATCATTTAAGTGATTTTAGATTTAATATTGGATTGCTTGATTTAGTTTTTCACACTCTTTTTGTTTTGGGACCTATTTAGGGTTGTTTGGATGTGTGTTTGCACTCTGTTATGATAGTAATTGTGTTAATTTGATCATAATGAAATGAAATTTATATCTTTTTTTGTTTAGTCTGCAATTTTCTTATGCATTCTGGTAAAACAAACTTTATGGTGCAAGTTAAAACAGAAAGAAAGAATGAGAGGGCAACACGTGACGGTTGTGCATCAATTTTCGGCTAGATGTGCATCAAATTTTATTCAAAAAAAATGTTGCATAACCACCTTAAAGTTGATGCGCAGCCGCCACTTGTAATATTGTTGCGCTTTTATTATTTGTAACATATTGAACCGTATGGTTTGTTTTATGACATTACATGCATCCCTATATTTGCTTACAATACGAAGAAATGTGAAGTAAATAATTACTCTGTGATATTTATACCCAAGGGACTTTGGCCTAGCTGTATGAGTGTAATTAATCTATCAATAAGTTGTGGGTTCAAGTCTCGTTTGAGACAAATGTGTATATAGCATGTATCGTTTTATATACTAGGTGGTTAATGTGTTAGTGTTTGCTGGTCTAAGAAATTTTTTGACTTTGTTATATGGTTATATTTGACAGCAAATCTGCATTTACAGCACTTGCTCCACTTGAAGCAGTGTTGTTTGATGTTGATGGAACTCTTTGTGACTCGGATCCCATCCACCATATTGCTTTTCAAGAAATGCTTCAAGAGGTTGATAGATATCTTCCTCTCTGAAGTCTGAGCGTATCATGGAAATGTACTGATAATATGTTTTGTGTCAACAGATTGGTTTTAATAATGGAGTTCCAATAGATGAAGATTACTTTGTTCAGAATATTGCTGGAAAACATAATGATGATATTGCGGCTGTCCTTTTTCCTGATGATATCGAAAGGGGTTTGAAGTTTTGTGAAGAGAAAGAAGCATATTTTAGAAAGTAAGGCAGTTTCTCATTGACAATTTTAATATGTGTGTGTGCGTGTTTTGATATGGGATCTGATATTGATTGTGTATATAGATTGGTGAAGGAAAAGGTTGAGCCCATAAAGGGACTATACAAATTAACAAAATGGGTCGAAGATCATGGGTTGAAACGTGCTGCTGTTACTAATGCCCCTAGGCCAAATGCTGAGTTGATGATCTCAACTCTCGGTCTTACTGATTTCTTCCATTTGGTTATCATCGGTGGTGAGTGTGAGCATGCTAAACCAGCACCTGATCCTTACCTAAAGGCTATTGAGCTTCTCAATGTGTCAAAAGAGCATACTTTCATCTGTGAGGTAATATTTGTTATTTATTTATTTGGTTTTGGAATATGTGAATTACATCTTCATCGTAATCTGCAACAACTTGATGCTATTATTTGTTTTCGTAGGATTCTCTAATTAAAGTCTTTTTAGATTTTTGATGATAGTAGAGATGGCGAAATGGACAGGTTGATTGACTAGTCAAAATGGGTAGGATGTGGCAAAATGGAGAGTTTGAGTTGACTAGAACGATTTTTGTCCTAAAATGTACATATTATCATAAGAAATTTGTGTGTCAAATATGATTACAGTAATGAGGGTATTTCAATCATAATATATCCTTTTTTGAATTGTTAAATAATTCTATGCATAAAGAGTGCAGTATGTGTGAACTTTGACCCGGTTGACATGTTCCCTTCCTACTTTTTTATTCCCGTTTAAAATTACCCATTTGACCTGTTACATATACATCAGTAACTCGAACTGTCCCAACATTGGTTGAATTGCCAGCTCTTATAGGTAGTCAAACATTTTGCTTAAATGACCCAATTGATGTTATTTCGATTGATGATATTGTTCTGTCTGGCTTTTAGGATTCGGTTTCTGGGATTAAGGCTGGTGTGGCCGCCGGAATGCCAGTTGTTGGCTTAATGACTAGAAATCCAGAACATATGCTATTGACAGCAAATCCTACACTTCTTATTGAAAATTACGAAGATCCAAAACTTTGGGCAGTGTTAGACGAGCTCGACAAGAAGGCAGGTGAAGCTTGAAGCATCAATCACAGGGAACACGTGTCTCTAGATTCATACTGTTCATGAAATTTGTTGCATCATTATTGCCTAACTTGAAAGGCTTAGATGACTCTTAATTAGCACCTGCATGATAATTTTTGGAATGATAATAATCAGAAACTCTTCCTTTTATCTTCAATGGTTGTAGAGGTTTGCAGCCATCAACTATGATCATTCAGGTCAGTATAGTTTCATTGTGATTTTCTATATTTGGATGTGTATTAGGTTATATCAGCTGTACTATGTCGATTTTTTTTCATTTAATGGGAATAATGGCTTCACTACAAAATGAATATGTTTGAGGTCACTTTTATCTACCTTGGTCTTAAGATCTATCAAATGTATTGGCTTGTAATGCCCCTGCAACTTCCTTGCACCTTTTATTCAGCCGTGTCAAAACTCGCCCTCTGCTAGCATCTTAACTTAATGAGACAAGTGGCGATTTGAAACTGTAAAAATGAACCTAAGTAAACCAAAAATTTAGAAACTAACAGTAAATGGTTTATAAGGACCAGAAAACAAACTACTCTTTTTCGTTGTTAGGCCAAATCGAGCTATACTAATTCGTGCTCACCCTCATATTGGGTCGACCATTTGACATATTTCCTTTCCAAGTTTATTACTGCTTATATGACCAATTTGACCTACCAGAGATTAATCATAACCCAAATGGACTCGTTCGTACGTAAATATACACCAAAATCACTTCTTTTAGATTACATTAATTCCTAAGCTGTCAAGTGCTTCATATAGGATCCCAAGTTGTTTCTTTCCGTTATTTTTTTGTAAACTGTATATGTGTTTTCAGCTAGCCTTTTTTCAATGGTGGTAGTTCAATGGGTCTGATACTCTGATGGAGTTTGTAGTATGCAATAGTATTTAGTGATATTTAGGAAATGGTGGCATTTTCATGATGAGATGTCTAGGTTTGTTAGCTGATATCATTTGGTGAATCTTAGGCAACGATGGCATTTTCGTGAGGAAATGTCTAGGTTCTTTAGCCGATATCATTTAGTCTTGATTATTTCAAGTAATTTGTATCAGTATCCCAGTCTTGGTTGTAGTTTCAGGGGGCGTTTGGTTTGTCGCCCCAAACATGGCTATTTCGCATTCTAGTTTAATTTCTACTCGTTCAAGTTAACCAATGTTGTTGACCTCTTCAAAAGCATAATATGTTTGGCTGTTTGCAATGAGCTCAAAAGACATGAATTAAAGTTCTTGTTCATGGGCCCTATTACTTTCAAGTTTCAACTTACGGCATAGGGCAAGTGAAACCCTTTTGGTTACTACAAAATATATAAATGTGGTACCAACAGTTTTTGTCACGATGTACTTGATCATTAAGCGGATTCAGATTCTCTAACCTAAATAATTGTATGTTATAACTTCTAACCTATTTGTGTAATAGTATACACTCTACTTTACTAAGGTGAGAAGCTCAAAAGCAAATAAAACCAATGTGACAAATTGTTTCGTGTTAACAGAGAAAGAACATATACCGTCGATGTATAAAACATTTGCTTCATAGTTTGTGCGTCGGAATATATCATTAGATAAAATCAAACTATATTTTAGAGTAAATTATATTCTACGTCTACTTGGTATGTTATATGTTTAATTTTCAATATCTGATTTAATATTTTTACGGGTTCAATCTCTTAACATAGTTTTTTTATTTCACTCTCGTCCTATCTATATTAAAATACCCCTAAAATTCTCTGACTTTTTTAACGTTTAAAGGACTAAAAGTGAAATGAAAATTCAAGTTAAATATCTAAACCTCAAAAATTTTAACTCATAATCGGAGTGAATTGATAACATGGGAAAAGTGAACTTGCTCAACATTTTTTTCGCCTCCTTTCTTTTCATTATTAGTCAAATATGTGTGACTTTGGAATTTAGGATGATGACAAAAGTTTAATCATGCTCCTATTACATGAAGTACTACTGTGAATCTGTGATTATGATTTTAGTATATAAATCTCATCTAAAATAATTTACTTTTCTGATTTTTAAATGCCAATTTTTTTTAAAGGCTAAGTATATTAAAAATGTCTGATAGCAAGATGCTAAATAGACATAGAATGTACATACACCAAAAGTTACAAGCACCATAATAATGATACAACTAAAGCCTAAAACCGAACCGGAAGGATGCTAAAATGGATGAAAAAAACCCGAAAAGAATTCAGGAAAAAATCCCCGATAATAGAGGCCGAGCCACCGGTTTTCACCCTATAATCGCTTTTGATAGCATCCCGTGAGGATTTAGGCTAAAGCTGTATCAATATACACCAAAAAGTGACTACACAAAGCAAATAACAAATCCATCCTACTAATTATACTCCCATGCCTGCGAATCACTGGTACGTAGAGGCTTCAAGTGGATGATCAATCAAAAGAGAATTTCATCCATTGATCTTCCTCCAAGCACCATTTACATATCCGATTTTTAATCCATAAAAATCCCATCGATTTTATCTTCTTTACCATACCTTCCACATATACCTTCGAACCATTAAAGACACAATCGTTACGTGCTTTCCAAATAACCCAACAAGCAACCATGATCACTGATTGAATTAGATGCTTCCGAACAACTAAACCTTTGACATATTCATGGTGAAATAACAAGTCTTTTACAGAGAAGAATATCACCGGAGGTAGCTTGCACCAATTCTCTATAGCACTCCACACTTCGATCGCAATTTTGCAGCTAGTTAGCAAATGATCCAGGGTTTCTTCATGTTTACCACATAAAACACAGTCTGTGTTTTCAATATGTATCCCTCTTCGTATTAGTACCGATTTAGTTGGTAATCTATTCAACCCTAAACGCCAACCAAAGACATTTACTTTTACCGAAAGGGTATTATTCCATGGAAAAGGTTTAATGTTTTCGCATATAGACCCTGCAACCAATAAACTACAAACTGCTTGAACAGAAAACTTATTCAAACATTTCGAACCCCATTCCCAGTGATCATCCTTATCGCTAAAGCAAGCTTTGATTCCCAAATTGAGTAGTTCTACCAACTCATTTATTGCTAAACAAGACCAATTTTCAGATTTCCAACTATTAAAACTACCATTCGCATTTAATCTGCTCGCTACATTAATCTTCTTTTGCGATTCTAACTTGAATAATGCAGGGAAACGTAAACAAAGTGGCCCAACACCCGACCAATTATCAAGCCAGAATCTCAAAGAAGCTCCATTGCCAATCTTACCTCTGTTGGGACATGTTTGTGTGTGACAACAGATCTAGCTTGTAATAGTTGAAACGTTATTTGTAATCAAGTTGTATTATTGATTTGTTAATTGCAAACGTTTTATATGATTTGATAGACATTTTAGAGTTAATTGTTTAAATGCTAAAAGATGTAAATCAAAGTAAAAGTTTGACTGAAAAAGTCAACTCGCGAAGTTGACCTGCGAAGTTCAGTTGAACTTCGCAGAGGTCCAACTTCGCAAGGCTGGGCCTGAACTTCGCAGAAGCCCAGGAAGGCTTGCGAAGTTCGGCAAACTCAAACTATAAATATTAATTAAACCCTAAACGTTAAAGGGACTTCTGCCCATACGAATTTCCAGAGATTGGTGCGAAATTAAGCATTCTAATCGACTAGGTATTGATAGAATAACATATTGAATCGATACAAAGTCGTATTTGATAATCCGAATCGCTAGTATATTGCGAGACAATCGTTCACTATCCGTGAACTTAGTATTGACGGATTCCGCACGTTAATACCTAAAGATAACCTCGTTATCGATCCTATACAAACGGACTTACAATTGGTATCAGAGCCAAATTCAGAGTGTGTCTTGTACATTGTTGAAAGGCTTTGAACCATTTGGTGTGTCTTGTACATTGTTGAAGACTCAACATCAATCTAAATTTGGAGAGAAAGCTGACGAAGGATATTTCCTAGGTTATGTGCCAAATTCTCCAAATAAACGAGTTTTCAACAAAGTCACAAGTCGTGTAGAAATAGTTTATAACATTGAAGTTACGAGCTATACACATGATAATCATAAGGGACTAGATTGGCAGTTTGATTATTCAGATCTTTTTCAATCCTTTAAAGTTCCTGTGAGTGACCACACGGTTGATCCCGACATTCCAGATCATGCATTGACCAATGATGAAGATACACCTCCAAGATCAAAACTCAATGCAGATAGGGATGTTGAGGAAGTGGAGGATGATTTGAGTTCAGATGATTCATCTCCTGAATCACCCAAAACTCCTCCAAAGACTCCTACTTACTATGTAGATCCTGCGTTTCTTGAGTATCAACAAAGAGTTCTTAATGGAGTATTTCTTCCCTCCAGATCATCTACAGGAGATTTCATGTTTGATAGAGATGATGAGGATGTGGAAGAAATTGCTACTAACTTGGGTGATAATTTAAGAAGTGAACCGGTTAGTGTTTCAAGAGCTACGAGAGATCACCCCCCTTCAAATATTATTGGTGATCCTCAGGCTTCTGTTCAAACTAGAGGAAATGTTAGTAAATTCTCAGAGTTTACCGATTCACATCAAGCCAATTTCTGTGAAAGTGAAGCTCATCAGTGCATGTATTCGTGCTTTATCTCTCAAGTAGAGCCAAAGAATGTTCAAATGGCTTTGAAAGATAATTCATGGGTTGAGGCGATGCAAGAAGAGCTATTTCAATTCAAGAAATTGAAGGTATGGCAGTTGGTTGATCTACCAAAGGGAGAATATCCGATTGGTACTAGATGGGTGTTTAAGTGCAAACGAGATGATCGAGGAGTGATCGTTCGCAATAAAGCTCGTTTAGTTGTTCAAGGATTCAATCAACAGGAGGGTATTGATTACAACGAAGTGTTTGCACCTGTGGCACGACTAGAAGCAATAAGGATGTTTTTGGCATTTGCTACATTCAAAGAGATCAAGGTATTTCAGTTGGATGTCAAATGTGCCTTTTTGTATGGAGATGTCAAAGAAAAGGTGTATGTTTCACAACCTCCAGGGTTTTCTGATCCACACTATCCTGATAGAGTATATCGTCTAGATAAGGCTCTATATGGATTGCATCAGGCACCAAGGGCTTGGTATGAAACACTATCTACTTATCTACTCGAAAATGGATATTCTAGAGGAAAAATAGATAGTACACTTTTCGTGAAATGGAAGAATGACGATTTTCTGCTTGTTCAAGTTTATGTGGATGATATCATCTTTGGATCTTCGGATGAAAAGATGTGCATAGAATTTGAGCAAGTGATGAGGAAAAAGTTCGAGATGTCTGCAATGGGAGAGTTGAAGTTTTTCTTGGGGTTGCAAGTTGATCAAAAGAAAGACGGGTTCTTTATTCATCAGTCTAAATACACACATGAGCTATTAGAGAAATTCAAGATGGATAATACAAGAATTTACAAGACTCCTATTCAAGAAGGTCATGGACTTGGTCCGGATACATCGAGTGATAAAGATGTAGATCCTACTCTTTATAGGGCTATTATCGGATCACTAATGTATCTAACTGCATCCAGGCCGGATATTATGTTTGCAGTGTGTCTCTGCGCACGATATCAAGCCAGTCCTAAGGAATCTCACATGCAAGCTGTAAAACGGATTCTTCGTTATCTTAAAGGGAAACCTAAGCTGGGACTTTGGTATCCGATTGGGGGAGACTTGGATCTTATAGCTTACACAGATTCAGATTATGGAGGATGCAACTTAAATAGAAAATCGACGAGCGGTGGATGTCAATTTTTGGGAAATCGTTTAGTGTCTTGGCAGTGTAAGAAGCAAACCTCAGTAGCCATTTCTACATGTGAAGCTGAGTATGTTGCAGCTGGGAGTTGTGTATCTCAAGTTCTTTGGATACAACAACAACTGCGAGACTATGGTCTTAATTACACAAATACTCCCGTCATGATTGACAATGAGTCCACGATCTCGATTACAAACAATCCGGTGAAACATAGTAAGACGAAACACATCGAGATTCGTCATCATTTTATAAGGGATTGTGCGGAGAAAAAGCTTATACAGTTAGTCAAGGTCCCCTCAACTGATAACTTGGCAGACTTGTATACTAAGGCTTTCGACAGGACGCGGTTTGAGACATTGATTCAAAGGAACGGCATGCAAAATCCGGAATAACGCGTCTTCCAAAGGTCTTTTTGTTTAAGTACTTTTATTTTTGTTTTGTTTTCTTTTTCTAGTTCTATATGTTAAAAAAAAAAAAAAAAAAAAAAACAAAAAAAAACAAAAAAAAAAAAAAAAATAAAAAATGAGGGGGGCGTATGGCATTAATTTGCTTGTTACCTGCGGGGAATCGCCTCCAATAAAAGAACAACTGTAGTTCTTTTAGAAATTTGTTTGAGTTTTAACTGTACAAATTCGGGAGATGATAGTAAATTAGGGGAGTAAGCATAACAATAATAATCTTTAAGTTCTAGGATCGAGTTGAAATTTTTGGTAAGTTGTTATTTCTAACCTCTTATCGGGTCTGTTATTGATCTCGGTTTACCGATAGAACTTTACGAATCCCAATAACGGGTCAAGGAATGATAGCTTGCTAGAAGTCGTTAGTAAGTTTCTATAAGTCTTACTAGAATTAATTCTTTAACTTAGTAAACAGCTTATATTTATCTTGTTATGCACCTATATCCACTGATAATAACATGTGATATTTTTAACAAAAAAGTACTACAAGTCTAGATAGCTTCATCATATGATGTATCGGTACGCAAAGTATTTTTAGATTTTTGAGCATTTAAGAAGCAATAACATGATGTGACTATATCTTTTGTGGTTAACTTTATAATGTATGACACAACGTCTTAATTGATTGAACGATAGTACTGCTATACACTGTTATCAAAAATCTAAATTTAAAGAGTAAAGGCAAATGGTAATGGTTATTAATGAAATTAAGGGTGACGATTGTTGTAGTATCTACAGACCAGGAGCCACTAATTTCATTAATAGTCCCAAACTAGTTTACTCATACTAAGGGCGACGATTGTTGTAGTATCTACAGACCAGAAGCCACTAGTATCTTTAAATGATGTTTGGTATTTGTCATAAACTCAAAGCAAAGTCAAGTGTATGTTATAAAATAACCGCTACCTTGAAAATTTTAATAGATGCAGTGTTTTAGTTTTACTTGAAATTCTTCAGTATATTATATTGGGGAACATATTGGATATAGTTCACAACTAATAATAATAAGGTTTGCTCATTAATCTAGGTTTAATTTGTGTATGTGGTTCATTATACCGATAATCGTCTTGAACTATCAACGAGACACTTGGATCGTTCACTTATGTGAATAATTAGGTCCAAATATATGTAAAGATATTTTTGATATAAAAGAGTTATGTCACGTGGATAAAGGTAAAATAAGATATAATTTTATAAATATGAGCTTTTCACTAGTGAAGACATAATTCTATGAGATTTATATGAAATTTTACTAGCAATTTGTCTTAGACTTAACGTAAGCTAATTAATAAATGCTTTTTCTTCCTAATATGATCCCGAAGCAGTTGAAATTCTATCTAGGTTAAGATTCGTTTTATTTAGATTAAGTTGGTTTATTTATTTTTAGCTTTTGTAATTTTTGTTTATTAATAAATAAAGTTCAATTTTATTGTTATGTGTCGTGTTTTAAACCTTGGAAGCACTTTATTCTATCTTTAATTGTTCCGGAATCATTGAATGTGACAAATACGTCTTGGGAAGTTACAATTTTGACTTGTGTAAAATTATTACCGTTCAATTTATTTTTAAAGTTAAATTCACGAAGTTGGTCAAATCCTGCGAAGTTGACCAGTCAAACTTCGTGAATTAGACTTAGAGTATAAAAGGAACAAGTCAACGAGTCAAACCTCCTCACTTTTCCCAAAAACCTGCGAAGTTTACTTCAACATCGCACAGATCTCTTGACGGCGAAGTTCACACGAACTTGATTTGCTCGATTTTTACGACATTCACGAAAGAGGAAGGATTTTTCACTCCGATAGTTTTATTCCACTTTCGATTGTGATCATTTTGAGGTATGTTTCACAAGATTTCACCGTGTAATTTGCTCGTAATCGCGAGTTCTTTATTTTTCAAGGGTTTCGGTTTGGTTTTCATCGATTTTGAACAAATTAATGAATTCAAAACTGAAATGATCATTGTTTATGCTTAATCGCGGGTCTGTGAACTTGTTAGAAGCATTAGATTACTTAAAACATGCTTAGATCTTTGATTTTGAAATTCAAAATTGACCAGTCGCGATTTGCGAAGTTCAAGTTGAACTTCGCAGCAACAACTTCGCGATCCGTTTTTGCGGAGTTCATTTTGAACTGGTTCAACTTCATGAACCCCCTTAACTCCGTGACCCTTTGACCTCATTGCGGAGTTTGACCTGGTCAAACTTCGTGACGAAGTTTATACTTTGCGAAGATGACTCAGTCAACTTTATGGTTGACCAGGTTGGACTGATGCGAAGTTAAGCTAAACTTCGCAAAGCCTTGCGAAGTTCAGCTGAACTTCGTGATTCAGTCAACTTCGGCTTTGACCCGCGTTGACCCGCGTTGACCAAAGTTTATTTTGAGAAAATCTTATTTTTAAATTAACTTTGGTTGACGGTTTCAACTCGAGAATTTAGTTTAGACTTAGTTTAACGTTTGTTACTAAAGTTTACATAAAATTTTCGAATATTATAACTTGTTTTTAGTTTAAGGACGTTTTTATAGTTATAAATAAAAAGCAAGTTGATTATTTTTAATGTGTTAGAACTTACGGACGTTAAGTTATAAGTTAATACATGTTAGTTATTCCATAATGAGTTATTAATATCGAAAGTCTTCCGATTCATTGTGTAATCGAGCGGCGTGTCCTAATTTAATTATCAGCGGTATTATAACTTATAAATTATTAAACTTTGAATTTGTCAATATCGAAAGTCTTCCGACTCATAGTGTAGTCGAGCTGCGTGTCCCGTAACTTTTAGTTTCGGCGGTATTACAATTCAAGTTTAAACCTTTATAACGAACTTTGATTTAATTTACAGATTATAATTGAACGATAAAGATTATACTTTTAGGTTCAGTTAAGTTTCAGTAAATTAAGTTATTAGTTAATAGTGAATTAGACGTTTGATGATCTTAAGGTCATAATACGTAGAAATTCAAGTTAACTTATGTTCGTTTATCTCTTATTTGTTGTTGTTTACAGATATGGCTGCTGCAAGACCGTTTGTTCCAGAGCACAACATTTATGTCAATCTTGACGTAAATGAAGTAGGAGGAGAAAGAGTGCAGCAGATGAAAGCATTTCTAGCTCGATCTAGAGTTAGTTTTGCTGTCTCTGAGAATCCTGCACTGAATTTGGCGCTTCTCACTGACTTTTGGACCGACATTGTATATGACGAGTCAGTCAACCCTCCGGTCATCCGCGCAACCGTGAATAATCGTCCGGTTGTATTCTCAAGAGATACGGTACGAGAGGTTCTTCAACTTGGAGATGCTGCTCAGGAAAATGGACCCCAAGTTTTCCCTCATAGGTTTATATGGGGTGCTGCACGCAGGATAGGATATTCTGGACCCTCCAGAGGCCAACAGTTTGTCAAGTCATTTTTGATGGGCCAGTGGAGATTCTTGTTTCACGTTATCGTGAAAGTTTTTGCTAACAAGAAGTCTGGATTTGATGATGCGAGTCCAGAGTTGATGTCTATGCTACTATCCTTGGTTTACAACAAGCCATACAACTTCAGTGGCTACATTTTTGATTCATTTGTGGGACAAGTGACTGGGCAAACCAGGAGTGCACCGTTTTTGATATATCCTAGATTCACGATGCTTCTGATTCGACACTCTATTCCTGATCTAGCAGTTCAGGGCAACAAAACAGTGGCTCGTATGACTGTTCGAGGATATGGGTCGATGTGGCTTCATTCTGTTAAGAAGCAAGAGATACCCAGGCCACCAGATGTTGATCTTTTTGGTGCTGTAGTTGATGCTGCATATGTACCTCTGCCTAATCATGGGTGGATGGATACTGTGGAGGCTCAGGCAGCTGCTGAAGCTGCTGGTGATCAACATGATCTCCCAGAGCAACCACAACAACCTCAACCACAACAGCAACAGTCGCAACAACAACCACAGCAAGCACCGCAACCTGCAGCTGACACTCAGGTTTTAATAGATGAAGTACTGAACCAGGAATCCATTCCTGAGGTTCGTGAAGTTCTTCTTCATGAAGTACTGGTGCATAATGATGATGAGAATGATCCTGAACTTCAAGAGATTGAAGGATTTAAGGTAAAACTCTCATTTTATCATACACTTGCCATATTTAAGCATATATCACTTATTAATTCTAGTTCAAAGTTTTCATTAATACAAGTATTAACTGTATCCCGCTATAGTCAGTTAATATATGTAAGATGATTATCTTTGGGTACGAATTGAGTTAAAACATTGTCTTTTGCATGTTTGAACTTCATATTTGTGATTATTTATTGAACAGGATTCTGAGACTGTTGTCCCAGAGGTCGTTCGATCTGAGGGAACAAGTTCTCAACCTCCTGTTGCTGCTACTGCTCTGTCAGGTCCTCCGAGACGAGAGGGATTAGTAGATTCTGATTCGAGTTCCACTGAGTCTGATAGTGCTCGGTTGGTTACTCGTGAAGATAAAAGGAAGGGTAAGCGTCCGCTTGCTGAAGCTCCAAAGAATACGCGTTCAGTGCGTGTTAGGACTTCTGCTCCTGATTTGAACATAGGCGGAATGCCAGGTTAACTATTGAGAGTTTATCTTTCTAATGTTTTAGGCTTTATTTTGAGATAGGAAATTGAGATAGAAATTTTTCTATGACAGTTTCGAATCTTAGTAGCGAACCGGTTAGAGAACCGATGAGGCAACGTCCGACTACGCGCAGATCTGCAAAGGTATAATGATTTGTGACTTGTAGACGTTGTTTATTAATCGGTTTTTGTAATACTTAGTAGATATTTGAGATGGCTTTTGCTGTGACAAATATTAACTTATATTGTATTACAGGAGAGTGCTTATCATGATGTTGATACCACTACTTCTCATTTTGAGACAACAAAGCAGAGTCGTATAGCAGCTGGGTTGTTGAGAGAATCCTTTGAGGACATGGCACGACAAGCTGGTGCTAAAGCTGCTAGACTGACGACTGCTGCTGCTCATCCAAGGCCAGCAAGAGAACGCCTAGAGGATGTCGTTGCTCAATTGCAGAGTCAAAATGCAATAATGGCTGAAGCAATGAAGCAACAATCTGTGGCATATTCGGCATTGATGAAAGCTCATATGGAACTGAATGACATGCATGCTGATTTATTTGAAGAAGTTCAGCGTATGCGGCGCTTACTTGTGCGAATAGTTCCAGACCCGTCGACTCAGGGGGAGATGTTGGCATATATTAGAGGGTGTAAAGAAGATGAGCTTAGGAAGAAACGCAGACAAGATCGAGATGATGATCCTGAGGCTAATAAAGAAAAGGAGAGTGAGCCGACTGGTCAGAAACAGACTAGTGAGCCAACTCAACTTCAGGGGGAGTCAGGATCTACTGCTGCTGATGATGCTGGTGCTGGTGGAAAAGAAGCTGGTATGACTACTTAGTTGTTTAAGTAGTTAGTATTTTGAGAATATTTTGTAATGTTAAACTTTATGTACATTTGATTAGTCTTAGATTGTAATAACTTTTAAAGATTAATGATGTAAATTAAGTTTAAATATTTAATGATATAAGATTTTGACTTAAGATTTTCAATGATAAGTTAAAATGATATAAGATTACTGAGTATGATTTAGGCTTGAGATTTACTTGACAAGCGGAAAATCATATTTGAGTAATTGATACAATAGAGATGAATAAAGGAATTCTTAGATTGATTCAGGAAAATCAATGAAAGAATTTATATTGTTTGTCTAATTTGTGTTAATTAAATGGGTTATACAGAAGAGAATGCTGAAAGTGATACAGATTCAGAGATTCCAGATGAACCAGAAGATGAGGTAGATTATGAACTTGAAGAGGGAGAGTTCAAGATACCTGATGATTGGATGACAGATGATTGGACTTCTGTTTCTGTGGTTGAGACAGATAAAGTTGTAGATCCTGATTCTCATGTGGATGAACATTTTATGGATCCTGTTGCCACAGAATTTGTTATTGAAACAGCAGCTGGAGAAAGAGTTGATCTTGACAAAGACTCAACTGATTCTGAAGCTGACCCAGAAGGACCAATTAGCAAAAGAGATAAATGGTTCAGGAAACCTGAGAAAGAGAAGGAGAAGCAGGTTGGAATATCTGAAGTTGATATAACTGGAAATCGAATTCCCAGAAGAGGTATTCTAGGATGGTACTATGATTCAGACTTGAAGCTGTTCGCAATCAAGAGATATGACGGCGTTCAGTATTTTGCAAGGAATTACAAAGTCTTCAATTCTCTATCAAGATATGATGTGAGAGACTTGGCTGGATTAGAGATGAATAATCCAAGTGGAGATGAGTATGCTAAATATATTCAAAGGATTATTAGATCTGCTGTTTGGTCAGGAAAATCTGACTTGATTAAGCCAAGGAAGGGAAGAACTCACAAGACTGATCAGATTAGTGAGAGAACAGGAAGACGAAGGAGAATCAAGGTATATCCAGAAGTCAAGTGCATTAAACAAATTCCTATCAAGAAAATGCCACAAGATATACTTGGCAAGTTGAAACGATGGGAAGTTGATTGTGTGACTGGTGAAGCTCACATGATTGAAGCTGATGATGAAGTTGAGAATGAAGAAAAGATTATCTTGACAGTTTATGATCGCAGGCATCTAATGAATCTATCAAAGAATGACTTGATCAAATTAGATGAGATCAAGATAGTTTCTAATGAAGGATGGAGAGATGCAGCTAGATATTATCAGTCAATGGTCACAAAATGCATAAGACTGGGAATACATTTTGGGAGTGTGTTATACAAAGAATGATTAAAGACAACTTGAAGATTTTTGAATTTTGACGCTAGAGCTATTGTCAAGGGGGAGTCTGTTGGGACATGTTTGTGTGTGACAACAGATCTAGCTTGTAATAGTTGAAACGTTATTTGTAATCAAGTTGTATTATTGATTTGTTAATTGCAAACGTTTTATATGATTTGATAGACATTTTAGAGTTAATTGTTTAAATGCTAAAAGATGTAAATCAAAGTAAAAGTTTGACTGAAAAAGTCAACTCGCGAAGTTGACCTGCGAAGTTCAGTTGAACTTCGCAGAGGTCCAACTTCGCAAGGCTGGGCCTGAACTTCGCAGAAGCCCAGGAAGGCTTGCGAAGTTCGGCAAACTCAAACTATAAATATTAATTAAACCCTAAACGTTAAAGGGACTTCTGCCCATACGAATTTCCAGAGATTGGTGCGAAATTAAGCATTCTAATCGACTAGGTATTGATAGAATAACATATTGAATCGATACAAAGTCGTATTTGATAATCCGAATCGCTAGTATATTGCGAGACAATCGTTCACTATCCGTGAACTTAGTATTGACGGATTCCGCACGTTAATACCTAAAGATAACCTCGTTATCGATCCTATACAAACGGACTTACAACCTCTGAATTGCGATGTGAAATCTATACCTTTACTCGAAAAGAATTTATCAATAGAACAGATAATTTTCCAGTTCCCAGCTGCTATCAACTTGCCTGGAATTATCTTGGGCATACATTATGAATCATGTATCGCGTTGATCGTTCGCCTTCACAACCTCTCCTGCTCATTTCTGAATTTTCAATGCCATTTTGCTAGAAGACTTAAGTTAAATTCTTTTAATGGTGTTAACCCAAGTCCTTCCTAATCCTTCGGTCTTGTTACCACATCCCACGATACCCAATTAATTGTCTTCTTGTTATCATTTCCTCCCCACAAAAAAACGTCTCCTTAAAGTATCCAGTTTATGTATTAAAAGCATGGGAGCTTTGTATAAAGAGAAGTAATATACCGGAAAACTTTCGAAGACCGACTTCAATAATGTAATTCTACCACCAATCGATAACGTAGAGGCTTTCCACAAAGATAATCGGGCTTCTACTAAGTCGAGCACTGGTTTCCCGTTCTTAATATGGTTCATATTAGCTCCAACCATTAAACCAAGGTGTATAAAAGGTACTTTTCCAATGTTACAACCTAGCTTATTAGCCACTTCCTGCACTTCTAATTCATCACATCCAACACCGTAAATGGAAGATTTATGATAATTAATTTTTAACCCTGAGATGAGGTTAAATGCCCTAAGAAATCGAGTAATAAAATCAATATTATCATTTCTCTATTCACCGATAATCATTACATCATCCGCATAGAGCAGATGTGATAGGACCAGACCACTATTGGGTGTTCTCAAACCTTTGAAAAACTCGAGATGGCAACCTTTGTTCATGAAAAACGTAAAAGCTTCCATTGCCACAATAAATAAAAATGGAGAAAGTGGATCCCCTTGTCTCACTCCACGCTCATATTGAAATTCTTTCGAAGGGGATCCATTTATTAAGATCGAAGCCCTTGCAGATGCTAAAATACCCCTAACCCATGTCCTCCATCTTGCCGAAAAGTTCATATGTTCAAGAACTTTATCCATAAAATCCCAATTTATTGAATCAAAGGCCTTTTCAAAGTCTATTTTAAAGAACAAGGCTTTATTTTTGGTGCGTTTTGCCCAACCTATTAGTTCATTAACCATTAATGGGCCCTCAAGTATATTACAACCCTCCAAAAAACCGGTTTGTACATCGGAGATTAACTTACCAATGACCCCACTCAATCTATTCGCAAGCACCTTAGATATAACTTTCGAAACACAACCTAGCAAGCTTATCGGTCTGTAATCGTTCAAACTTAACGGATCATTCACTTTAGGAATTAAAGTAATAAAGCTCGGCGACAAACCTTTATGTATGAATCCATCCACGTAACATTGATTGAGGAGCTCCATGAAATCATTCTCCAAAACCTGCCAAAAACGTTTAATAAAATTAAAATTAAATCCGTCCGGTCCCGGAGCTTGGCTGCCATCACAATCTTTGACAGCACAAAGACACTCTTCTTTGGTGAATCTTCTCTCTAGCATATCACGATCAACATCATCCAATTTATTAATACCCTCACAATTAAAGGAAGGCCTTGATCGAATAGATTCACTAAATCGCAAAGCAAAGAAGTCCTGTGCTTCCTTTTTTATCCTGCTTGGAATATGACACCATTTGTCATAATAAACAAGCAATTAATTCTCGACTTACAAATACGGTTATTGATAAAACCGTGAAAAAAGGCACTGTTCTCATCGCCCTCCACTGCCCATCTAACCCGAGATTGTTGCTTAAGATCCAAAACCCTTTCTGTTTCGATTTTGTCCAACAACATACGGCAATCCCATTCATGTGCCAGTTCTTGTTCCGATAAGAGCCTATCCTCCAACAATGCCTCATACTTTAAGACTTGATCTCTAGCTTCCTCTAGTTTTCCATTCTGTTTTCGCTTGACCGAACCAATCCATAGTTTAATTGCCTCTTTCATTGCTTTTAACTTTCGTGCCAAGTTTCTTGATGGAAGACCGCATGGAACTATTTTATCACAACAACTTTTAACCACCTCCGGCAACTCCTGATGATTAAGCCATGAGTCGAAGAATTTGAATGGCTTAGGCCCGAAATTTTGTGAATCTGTTATTAAAATGATAGGCGCATGATCAGATACACTAATGTTCAAAGCAAAAAAGGAAGCACACGGCCATTTGTTCCAAAAACCCTCACAGACTAATGCTCTATCAATCTTACTTAGTTTTTGTGTATTTCCAGCCCAAAAAGTGAACTTCCTCCTTCCCATAGCATATTCCATCAGCCCTGCATTATAAGTAAATTCATTGAAATATTGAGCCCCTATATGGTTAAACTTCGAGTTAAACCTATCTTTTGGAAATCTAACTTCATTGAAGTCCCCAATGAGAATCCAATTTCCTGAAAACTTCGCTTTAAAACCCATTAGATTCTCCCAAAGATTTCGTTTATCCGGTAAACTTTATGGTCCATACACATTTACAACAATTAAAGGGGAAGCATCCACAACATTCAAACCGTGAATTAAAAGAAAGTTTTTATTTTTCACCACATTAATCTTTCGAAAATGATTAGGATCCCACATAGAACACAAACCACCTGAACGACCCAATGCATTCACCCATTCAACTTCGAAATTGCCATTGCCCCAATATTGGTTGAATCGTATTTTCGAACTATCAGACATTGAGGTTTCTTGTATACACAGAAAAGAAATACTATTTTCCTTTTTAATATCACGAATCCATTTTTCTTTGCGACAATCTGCCGCCACCTTTATATTAATTGACAAAAAAATCATTGTTTATGACAAAGTTTTCCATCTCTATTAACCAAATTTAAAACCTGATCTTGAAAATCATTCAAGTTAATTCCAAGATGTTGAGCCATCTGAATTGTCTCCTCCACTTCAGACGTAGAGTAACTTTCTGTTCTAACCATGTCCGGTGAGATCGAGTCCCCTCTATCCCCTTCATCGAAAGCATCTTCATCACCAATCTCCGGCCGTTCCATATTGTCTCCTTCCATGAAAACCGAGGTAAAAGGCACCACTTCATCTCTGCTTATCTCTGCATTCTCCATTTCGTTTGATTTACACTCCACAGTCATCTTCTTTTTTTTAATCGGGCCTTCATTCTGAAAAGAATACAAACTTTCCCCTATTTTCTTTCTCTTGTTCTCTTTGAACTGAATACCTATTCTTTCAGGCCCTGTTCCCAAGTTTTTGAGTGAAAGAAGAGAAGAGAAAATAGTAAAAAATGATAGAAAAGAAAAGAGGAGAAATAATATTTATGTGTTCCCGAGTTGAAAAGAATTGGAAAGAAGAGAAATGAAATTTATACGGATTTGTGTTCCTGAGTTGAAGAGAAATGGAAGGAAGTCACATTTTATAACTTGTTTGATCTTACATCCTTCCATTTCTTCCCACTTTTGGAGAGAAAGTTTGGAGAGAAAAGAAGCTCAAATCCTCCTCTCACTTCTCTTCTCTTCTCTCCGTAAACAAAACTTTGGAACACAATGTGATTCATACTTCTTTCAGCTTCTCTTCTCTTCCTTCGAAAAAACAACTCGAGAGCGGGCCCTCAATGACGCTTCCCAGATTAAATGGATCCTCAATGTCTTCATTCAAATCCGGTAGAAAATATCCCCTATCGGTTTTTTATTCCAGGGTTTCTTTTTACCTTTTTTTTCCTAACCTTTTATTGACATAACCATTAACATCCACATGTTCCTTAGCCTGATAATTTGGATCATTACTAAGGCCCAATCCAGTGAAATAAATGGGCTTGTCAGGCCCAATCACACAATTTGATCCAGTAGATTGTTCTTTCAACGTATTGGCTCGCTTACTCATGTGAGTGTTGATCCTTTGGATGATTTTTAATATTAGATTGACTAGATAGATGTCAGAAATTAGTCAATTATTACAAACATCATTAATTGAGGGTCACTACAAACAACACCTTATAATTCCTTAAACACGGCTAAATCGAAGATCAAAGGTGAAGTTGCGACTTGTGACATTGATCGACAACGAAAGAACATCACCTTAGACGAACTAAAAGTATACCCAAAACAAATCCGACAACCAAAAGACTTAAAAATACAACAAAAAGTCACGAATCACAACTTACACCGCAATTATCTGTGAAGTTGTTCATATACTTTCAGATATTGTTACAAGATCTTTATAAGATTAACTATGATCTACACTTAATCTTGTCTTATCTACGAATATTTTAAATGTCGTTTATCAAAAAAGTTTGTCAAACATGTTCCAAATCAAAAGTAATTAATTTATGATAAGAAATCAATTAGTAATGAAAACACATCTTAGAAAGATCTTAGGGACCCCACCAACTAGATTAACATGATAATAAAACAACTTAGGTGATGATATTTCCTTTCATGTGACTTTTGATTGAATGTTATTTGCTATGACAATAATCTATTTGTCTGTACTGCTAGAATTTTTTATATTTGTATGTTGGGTTTTAATATATAAATAATGCCTTTACGGCAATATTTAAGTTTACTAAACTTATAATTCAATATTAAATAAACACAAATGTTTCCATATTTATCACTACTTTATTAGTTACAAATGAAAAGTGAGTTTGAAATTCGTTATTAACAAGGAAGGTAGAATGTTAATTAGATGTTTATAAATTATTTTTGAAAGCTTTATCTATTGTCCTTGGCGCACTATTTATCAAAATCCTTGTTTCTTTAATTGTTAAGAATTACATTAGTTTTTATAATGATAAGAAAATATTTTTAAATAAAAGATTCAACGTTATTAATTGTATTGAGTTGGACAGTTGGTTGACTCTTTTAATGTTATTGTCCAATTGCTACTTTAATTTATCACATAAATTGTCCATATTAGATCGATCAATTACATGTTTTAGTGACCCGACCACCCAACACACAAGACCCACATGCTTCATTCCACATATTGACATAGTATATTATATGTTGGTGAATTTTTTATTTAAAATACTAAACTTTTTTTAAGAGATACACCACCGATGGTAAATTTTTATTTAAAAAAAAAAGCCTCTGTAAGAATGACTCCAATGGGTAGAGAACTAGAAATAGGCAATGATTACTAGGAAAATGACACGAGTCCACTAGTATAAATGGGTTGAATTTTGAAGAGCCAAGAGGATAAACCAGCCGTTGATTCGGAAGGTGACGACTCATGGGTTAAGCTTGGGCTGGGTTCGTAGACAATGACCCGAAAGCATAGGACCCAACAAGAGACAAGATAACCTTATCTCTACCCTTATCATATCCCCTATAAAAACCACTTCAAACCAATTTCTCCTATCCCATTTCACACTCAATAATTTAACATACTAACCAAGAGTTTTCGGTTATATTTTCAATTTTAAAACAGTTTAGTTCTTTGAAACTCAATGGTAAAAATAGACATTATCTTGTTTATTTATCTGTGCATACACCATCTCACCACTGAACGCCTTATCGTGATAAGTTTTAAGTCTATTCATAAACATTTTTAACTCACACATTTCACCATTGTTACAAAAAAGTTTTGTCATGAATTTGGCGAATGTCATTTCTCGAGTTGAGGTGAATAAGGTGAAATAGACGAAGTGACTATTTTGACTAACGTGTCTAAAAGCGTAAAACAGAACAACAATAAGTTATAAAGTTCGAAATGAAAGGGATTTGAAAATTTTACAAGTCAATCAAAACTATTGCAAGTGTTTAATATAATTCAAAAAATGTATTAATATGATATGATGGATTTAGTAGTTATTGTTATACATTATCATATATCAATCATACAAAATAGTACTCCGTAATATACCACACAAAAGACAAAAGGGTATTCGTCATATGGAGGGCTTGACTATTCGTAGATAATAATGGTTGTTGGCTAAAGTAATTGCATTATGCCCCCTTTCAAACCGTCAAAAGCTATATCGTGAAGATATTTGAAACTTATAAAATGAAATGTATCAAATGATTTGTTGATATGATATGTTTATATCAGTAAGTAAGTAGAGTAAATCCAATTTGTACATCGATATATACATATAAGATTTATCACAACCATTTAGTAAAAATTTCATTTTAAGATTGAATGTGATACTACAAAGTACAATAGATGGGTACGAGGAGTTCTAGCGTAAACCTGTTAGGATGACCATTTTGACCCTTCGAAAAGTTAGTATTTTGAGGTAGTATATAAGAACTTGAGATTCAAATGGTATATTTTTGCTGAAACGACTAATTATTGTCTTGGTTATAATATATATATATATATTGGCATAATCCAGAGGGAAGCGCATTTTTTGAGGGAAGTGGGGAAGCGTTAGTATGCATCAGGAAGCATATTACTTTCACCCATACAAATCTCGAAAAAAGCAAACTGAAATTTAGTAAATGTTAATCAGAATCGATGCTATGAATGTTAAGCTTCCTTGATAAATTATTTCTTCAAGTTATAGCATCGATTTATGAATATTAGATCCAAATCCGTTAATATGCATCGCGGTGCATATTAGTTAATATCCATTGTGATGCATATTAACACTCAAAATATTTTTCAAATAATGTGAAGTTTTTAATATGCATCACGATGCATATTAGTTAATATGCATCACACTGCATTTTAACAATTTATTAAATAAATATTCATCAATTAATGTTATGACTTAAAAATAAAATTCATTCGTTAAAATATTCTTTATAGCATCAGTTTTGATTACTATTTACCGATAAAATATTTTTTTGTTGACGTTTTGATTGATAATTGTAATATGCTTCTTGATGCATACTAACGTTTCCCCCCTTCCCCCCAAAAAGGCACTTCCCTCTCGATCACTACCCTATATATATATAATCTCTAACCCTTTATTATGCATTCCTATATGTTGACCTTATGTCATATGGAAAATCCCCATAATGCCCTTCTATTTAATCTTTTAACATGTCACCAAGTCAACTATACAATAACTCTACAAAATCAATTACATCAAAATATTCACTACTCAATCAATTACAAAATCACTACACACAAAAAACATAGCAAAATTAACACTATATAAACAAACTTGTACTCATGAAAAAAAAACAATCTATTCATGTGCATTTAGATTTTGCTATTTGAAGTTTTAATTTATTTTCAACTATCTGTTATGTAATTTTTCACGTAATCATATAAATATGACATTTATAATAATGCACATATCTTAGACATGCAGTGTTTTTTTTAATTTGTTATAGTGTTGTTCATCATATTACTTCGTATTATTATTATTTGTTTGATTTAAACCCGTATATTTTATATCAATTTTTTAACTGCTCTTTCACCACCTTCTTTTACGAATTTCAAATATATTCCCGCCGCATTGCGTGGGTTATCGGCTAATTACATATAAAGCATCTTCACATTTGTCTTAACTTTTGTACTCAACAATGCCTATTGTCTATTTTACCCTCAAAATTAAATTTTTAAAAAAGTCAAACATCTTAAATTGTTTGATCATTAATTCAAATTTTTAACTATTTGACAAAAATAAAAAAAATAAAATAAAATCTATATTATTAATATAATTTCGAATCATACAGTTCTATCTATTTTAATTTAAAATCTATAAGTTAATTAATTTTAATCTCACATTTATTGTTTTGTCTAATCTTATTATCTTGATGCTCGATTCTCACAGTTTTTAAATGCGATCTTTTTAACCTGAATCGAACAAAAAAATCTAACTATAAATATCAACACATAAGTAACAACTCGTTGATTGCGTGGGCACACTACTAATATATATACACATGTGAACATTTTTTTGCGTTTTTCGATATAATTCTAGAATTTTTTTTTACTTTTTTTTAATTAATCGTACATCAATGTTCACATATAATTGAAGTTGTTTAAATGTGAATAAATATGTATTTTTTGTGATTTTTAAAGTTCTCAACTTTATATTGGTTCTCATTTGAACCTCCCAATATATATATTAGATAAAAGACCCGTTGGCAACTCTAAATTCTTTTTTTTATATATATATATATATATATATAAAATATTGGATAGTTGTTTTTTACAGTTATTTGCTTTATGTTATTTTAGTTTATCTATATTTTTTATAAAATAAGATGCTAGTTTTCTAGTGTCATTATTATAGTTTATAGTTTACATTTTATTCACTGTACTATATTTACATTGATAACCGTTTTGTGATATTTTGTTGTAGGCTTAAATTTTTTTATTAAATATTTTTATATTAGTGTTATTTTTTAAAAGTATATATATTTTTTCTTAAAATAAATTAATGGTAAGCTAACATTTAATTTCATTGTTACAATTATCGACATGAGTAGGAGTAGAATTCTCGAATGGTGTATTTTTTTTCATGATATCCGCATTGAAAATTTGTATGTAGAAGAATGTGAAGGTGATAAATCAGCGTGAAGAAGGAATGCAAAAGTGGTGAGAAATTTAGGTGGATATGAGTATATATACTTGAAAAAAATGTGAATAAATAGGATATTATATATTAAAATAAATACAAAATAATTAGAATATATTAGAAGATAATAATTAGAATGTGTGAATCGTAAGTGAAGGCTGATTTTTTTGATGTAGGTCAAATATTTTGATTAAATTGCGTATTAATAATTATTAAATTTATATATTCCTTCTAAATTAAATATAATATATTATTATTTAATAATTGTGTTACATGGGTAGGTAAATTTAGATGTGTCAATGGTTAATGGAAGCCGGATTTTTCGATATAGGCTGAGCATTTTGATTCAATTACGCCCTGAAATTTTTTTATTTTTTTTATTACATACACTTAAAACCTACTTCATTAGGTCCCATTAACATGACTCAATAACTTAAACTAACATGAAACAATTCAACTCAAACATATAAACTAAAACAATAAACACCAAAAATGGCCGAGTACCCACCGGGTAAGGCTGGTACCCGCTGGGTAACTAGCAAGCCCAATACACCCTCAATCTCTGTCTCGTTTTACACATAAGCTACCCGTTCATACATGGATTACCCGTTGGATAGGGGCCCTGGGTAGGGATTACCCGTCACATCTACCCGTTGGGTAGAGTGTCTGCACAGCAGCAACTCCATTTAAAAATGTGAAGTTTCAACACGCATATCTCCCAAACCACAGTGAGTTAGACCCTGAAAATTTACACAACCTTCACTATGACAAAATAAAACTTTTACTTTTTACACTTTTTCAAATTATTCAAAAATGACCATTTTGGACATATGGGTTGTTTTCGACCAAATTGACCACTTTTACTTAACAAGTCAAATCACAAACCCTACACATTTGTAATCCAACTTTTTGCACACTCATTTGACTCATCAAAACACACTTAAAATATATTACAACCAACTCATAACACCAACACATTCTAAATTCACTATACGACATCTTTAAACCCATTTTGACCCCTTTTTGACTCGTTTGAGAAATCTACCACTTTTAACCCAAACCATCACTCATTCCACTCATGTTTGACCATTTCAAATCTGTTGACCATATGTCAACTTCACATTTGACCAACCAATGACATTCAAAAAGTTATCACATTTCACATAATAGCCCGAAACCAGACCAATCACATACCAATAACTTCATACCCTTTTTTATTACACATACACAAGACACTTTTTTTCATTGTTGACTTTCAAAGTCAAATACAACATATTGACCAACGTATCTATTTCAAAAACTCTTTTATTAGGCAAATTATACAAGCGATAATCAATAACAATGATTCAAAGAGATGGAACATTATCTAACCGCATAGCTAGCTACATAGCTATACTATCTTCATGAAAACAATAATCATTACTTCTTCATTACCATCATTTTATTCTATTACCAATGATCATGCTAACACTAACTAACACTAATGTAATCAATTTCTAGTATCAATTTCAGATTAAAACCCTTACTTTTACAAAACCCATCAAGATCTCATAAAACCACAAAACCCTAGGTTAAGTCATAGAGAAATTTACTTTCATGTTGTTCTTGATGATCAAGAAGGAAGGAATTAAGTTGATTAGATCTCAATATGAAGAGTAAAGCCTTGGAATTGATACAAGAATCGCCCATGTGTTCTTCTCTCTATACGTACATATATGTGGAATATTTGAGAAGGAATATGGTACTGGATAACTTAAATCGTATATACATAGGTCGGCTTGTTTAATCTTACTCTATTGTCTGGAACTAGGAAACCATTTACGTATGAATAATTATCAAATTTATTTATTCCTTCACAATTTATTTATTCCTTCTAAATATATATTATTATTTTAACGATAAATATAAATAAATATAAAAGGGGGTTAAGTGTAATTATCTTCAAAATAATCTACACCATTGAATCAATATCGGAAAAACTAATTAAGGGTCAGGATTACCCCAAGCTATACTGGTTTAAGTATATGTTATATATATGTGTGTAGTATAATATTTGATTATCTGTTATTCATCTTTAACGTTTTGTCCTTTGATTGAAAAAAGATAACAGTTGGAAGTTCATATCATTGGCTTACAAGTGTAACCCCAAACCTCTAAAGTATTTAAATTAGCTTTATTTATTTGGGTAGGTACACTTCTAACCACTTAAATCTTATTAGCTAAACAATTTAACATATTTAACAATTATTAATAATTTATACGATAACTTAAAATAAATATTTTATACCTATTAAAATAATACCTCAAATTTCGTGGTGTTACAGGTGTGTAGGTAAGTAATGAGTGGTAAATATCTTAATCTTTTAGGAATTTGGTAATATAAGCAGTTCAATTACTGGTCCGATTTTCAAAATCGGTGTAAATTAGTTTGTTTCTTTTTACTTTGATATCAAATATGGTTCTTAAATCAATTTTTCTTATCATAACTTTGTACCTAGCATATTGGATTATTTTGTCATATACTTTTTTTAGTGGAATCAAATATATGATAAAAATATGATGATTACTAAAGTCACACAGATCTTCTGTCATAAAAATCTTTCGTCCATACTAGAAAAAAACCATCAAGAGCTAGAGTCAAGTCAACCATCGCTTGGTAATCAAAGTGAACAAACTCATACCTGAAAATAAATCACACATCTTATGTTTATATAATGAAAGAAGTTAATATATAATTAGAATGGCGGTAGCTTGATTCACAATGGGATCAAATATATGATAGAAATGTGATGATCATATGATATTTAAAGTATATTCTATGACTTGTGTATATGTTATGGATCATATATATAATATTTAGTGTATACATCTGTGACTTTTCCCAAAAAGTTTGTCTATAGAGACATTAACCCAAGGGGTCTATGTACACTGAAGTTATTTTCAAGCATATGTGTATTTACTAACACTAAATTAAGGCATACTTCAGTGTTATAAACTTCAAGTGGTAATTCGCTCACATGCATAAACAACTATGTCCTTTCTTCAATCTGATTTAGATAACTCATCCTCCTCCAAACATATAAGACTCTACCCATAAAATCAGTTCCATTCAAAGCTAATGACCTGATGGCTTGATCATGTGTCTTGGAAAAGAGTGTTGCAGACTCTTGGAATCAACTCTCTTTATAGTCAAATTTCAACATGAAATCACCTAACTATTTGACTTTGGAGTAACTGCATATTTATTTAAATATCATCATTAATATGCAATAAAAATTCCTATAATGTAATTAGGAAAACAAAACTTACACATCAGATTGCTTTACACCGTAATGTATGTTTCTAGTAGTCACCACTTCTTTATGCTGAAATAATGACAATAACATAACAATTAAATAAAGACAATAAGAATTAAAATTGTTCATATCGATTCACAAACCCTAATTTAACTCCTAAATTTCATAAAACAATAAACAAACACCGAATCATCAAAATCAGATCTGATCACACATATAACAATAGATATAATGTAACTTAATCCCTAATTGTCAAATATATTGAACGAATCGTAGAAAATCAACAATTAAATCAAGTTCATACTATAACAATAACAATTTAACCCAAATTTAACTCCTAGTTTTTCATAAAACAATATACAAATACCGAATCATCAAAATCAATGTAATAATTACATGATAACACATAATAAAAGATATACTGTAAGTTAAACCCTAATTATCAAATATATTGAACAAATTGTAAAAAATAACAATTAAATCAAGTTCATACTACAACAATAACAATTTAACCCTAATTTAACTCCTAACTATTATAAAACTAATCAATATAATTAATTGTATTCGTAAACTTACATATTTGTGAGCCATCGTGTTTTAGTGTTGTGCTAGGGATAAAAAGAAAAGGATAAAAAGAAAAAGAAGCGGGAACTATTATGGGGGCAATGAAATCTACAAATATATATACTATATTGTAGACTCGTGCATAAACACATGTATCAAAACAGATTACCTTTCAATTATTTGAAAATTAAATCTGTATATATACACATGAATGTTGAATCAAAATGTCTTTCGCTTATTTGATATTAAACTCGTGGATAAACATGGATGTAGAATACATCTATCTTCGTTTACATGAATGTTAAATCAAACCCGTGAATACACACGTATGACGAATAAAACTATCTTCGATTATTTGAATGTTAAATATGTGAATACACATAGTTGTAAAATAGAACTATGGAGTATTATTTACTTAAAAGTTATATTGTTGTCTCTCACTTGAGTCTTATTGTTCGATGATTCTTAAACCCTGGATGTTATTATATAGAAACTAATTAATAAAAGAAAATGAGTTTGTAATCTACATTTCATTAATGTTATGGTTATAGCTAATAACCGGTACATATATGCACACATATAAAAAGCGTTGAATCGTGTCATACTTTTACATAATACATATTTAACACATATGTCTTAAAATGGAAACTTGTGGAAGATGCACATGTTTCATACAATACAAATATAATTTATTCATTCATATAAGAATTAGACATTAAACCCGTGTATACACACGGGCCATTAAATGTGAATTTGATTTTTATTATTACGCGAATTATGTATATGATATAATTCTATTTCGTAAAAGTAAAAAAAAATTGTAATGAAGTTCAAAAGTCCTTGAACGAAAGTAGTATAATAGATTGATTGCGCATGTTAATTAATAATTGTAACAAAATACAAAGAATTAAGATTAAGATTATATTCATTTATTACGTATATTTAAAGTTAAAATCTTCCTTATGCAAGTCTCAACCTAAAATAATATAAGAATTAGACATTAAACCCGTGTATACACACGGGCCATTAAATGTGAATTTGATTTTTATTATTACGCGAATTATGTATATGATATAATTCTATTTCGTAAAAGTTAAAAAAAAATTGTAATGAAGTTCAAAAGTCCTTGAACGAAAGTAGTATAATAGATTGATTGCGCATGTTAATTAATAATTGTAACAAAATACAAAGAATTAAGATTAAGATTATATTCATTTATTACGTATATTTAAAGTTAAAATCCTCCTTATGCAAGTCTCAACCTAAAATAATAATAATTATATTGATAAATTAATATATAAATATAATTCATACAAAATATGTATTTATGACATTATCTCATCTTGAATTTCAGCTAATTGGACAAAATTAAAGAATTTAATTGGTTAATTAGAATTTTGATGATGTCATCAGTCGCTCCCTATATATAATTTATTATATTATCTATTCGTATATATAAAACAAAGATTTTTATTGCTTATGTGTCATCTTTTTAATCATTATATGATGACATGTCTAAAATATAGTTGTTCTAAATTATTCTTTAAATTATAGGAATTCCACATGGCTTTTCAGTTTTAATAATTTTTTTATTATTATATCATTTTAAATTAGGGTTAATAATAGTTTAATCCTCACACTTTTTATTTTTTTCATTTTAACCTTTTAACTTTTATTTCTAAATGTTTAAACACCTTAACTTATAGGTTGATCAAAATTTAATCAAAATTTAATCTTTTGTTTTATCTGATTACTGAAAGCTGAAATCTGAAAATCAGTTCTGAATAATAAGATGTGACATCTGAAATCTGAATGCAGAATTATTAAGATCGTTTGATAAATAAACACTACAAACATCTGAATACACATACTTCAACACTTTTGCACACATATAACATTAAGTTATAAACGAATCAACAATCGTAAAATATACGTTGTACTTTGTTTGAAGAATTCCCTACACAAATTCTTATGAAACTTGTAACTTCAATAAATAATTTGTCATAAGAAGAAAACAAATATGAAAATACCATACAACGGAAGTAAATATTGTTTATTAAGTTAACTAAGATATCAAAATCCATGAAAATAATTATTCTTCATTTGGCATCAACTGTGCAGCAATTTGCTCTTGCAAATTAACCATGAATTGTTGATCCGATGCACTCACGGGTGGATGAACTTCATAATTCCCAGCATGTAGTTGTACATTAATATTTTCCACCTCCAAATTGTCAAGATCAGCTATAGCAAAATATTCATCGTTGAACCCCTCTTTTCGTATGAAGTTATGAACAACAAAACATGCAATAACAACATCCCTTTGTGTATCAAATGAAAATGTGGTCATCTTCTTCAAGATTGCAAAACGCGATTTCAAGACACCGTAAGCACGTTCAATGACATTTCTAAGTTTTGCATGAGAGTGATTGAATTTTTCTTTCCTGGTTATTGCATGTCGACGACGAAAGTCACCAAGCCAATATCTAACATTGCGATATGGCGACATAAATCCCCTAGTATTTGTATACGCAGCATCACATAAATAATATTTATCTGTACAAAGTAACTAATCAATCAACATCACATTATTACACGTCTCCAAATTATATTAATTTTCTTTCAAATACAATGATAAACTGTTTACCTGGTGGGGGAAATGGAAATCCGATAGTCGGATTTGCCATAGCCTCTGATAATACTCGTGAATCATGCGCTACTCCTTCCCATCCGACTACAACAAATGTAAAGATCATATTGAAGTCACAAATTCCCAAAACATTTTGATTGCATTCACCTTTTCCTCTTCCTCTGTACAAATGTTGTTGGTCACTAGGAACAATTACATGAACCAAAGTTCCATCAAGAGCACCAACAGCACCCTGCTTATAAGTTCGTAGAAAATTAATTAGATTTAATACAAAAATTTGATTTTATTAGTAGTTTAAAAGGCCATAAACCTTTACTAATTTCCTTCCCTGCTTTTAATTATCAGTGTACGTACCTTAAAATCTCTTCTTAATCTTCTATTTGTTCCAGGATAATCAGGACTAGGATTAAAAGACGTTGGAACAATAACCTCCTGAGCAAATTCCATCATTTTATCCAACACCTCATGGAAAACTTTATGAATAGTCTGCAATGAATGCTGAAATCTACGCTTCAACACAACAAACCGTTGGTTGTGACCTATAACAAACAAGAAAATAGCCATCTTCTCCTCGACTGAAACATTCCTACTATCATTTAACCAACCTCTCACTCAAAAATGTGTACATAATCGAACAAATGCCTCACGCGACATGCGTAGCAACTCAATACACTGTCTATCAGTGCCCGTGAGTAACTCCATAGTGTATTGATGGCCAGACATCCCATAAGTATTATCTCATTTTCTTCTAAGGAGTCTTGGTCGAAAGTAGCGGATATACAAATAACTAATGATGATGACAACAAGTTTCTAGCTACTGTCCATGTTCAACCTATTACATTCATGAATTCACACAAAATTGCAAAACCAATTCAGTCAACTAACTCAAACACAAACATATATATGCAATGTTAGAAAAATAAAATCTAATTTAAATTAATCAGCAACATGTTAAAACAAAGTACTAGTTCTAGCTGAAATAAACCCAAACAATAATCCGACTCAATTTAATAAAAATATAGTTCAACTAGAACCCTAAACAACGACTCAACTTATTCAATCAAAATTGGAGTTCCAACAAGACCCAACTTATGACTTAAGATCTCTAAGTGAAGTACTAGTTCAACTAAATATTAGTCAAGATAACCCATCTTTCTCCCTATGGTTCCAATCCATGCAATTAAAACTTCTGGATCATCATCTAACATCAGCCATGCCTCTCTATGAGCTGGTGAGTCTCCAAAAATACCAAAAGCAGCAAGATAAAAGGGACTTGTAACTTCCAATCCAATTGTTTTCAGCTTGTCAATGCAGTCTTTCATTGAAGCCCCCTTTTGACCTTCAACAATAGCAGCAAGTGCGTTTGACATATTTTCTTCAAGTTGAGACCACTTATTAGATGGTGCCTTACCCTTTTTTTTTGATACGGGGTCAGCCAAGTTAGTAACAGCTGCACCATTCTTGTTTCCATTTTCACCTCCTTCATCATCGGTAGAGTTATCCTCAACATCTAATGTATGGCTCTTTTGAGAGCTCTGAGACGATGATCCACCATTCCTTGGGAGGCTAGAGCTAGGGGCCTAGTGCCTAGAACCAGTTGCTGCAGTCCCATCAAATAATGCAATGCAAAGATCGGGAAAAGCAAGTGGTGAAGTTTTCAAACTACGTGCTTGGGGATGACCCTGGATTCAAATTGTTAAGTAAAAAGAGAAGATTATAGAAGGTTTTAGCGTGAAAAAAAAATTATAAATGTTAAAAAGTGTGTAATTGTAGGACCCCTGTAGTCGGACCTAATCGAATCCTTACTCAATCAAACGTGCGGAATACAATTGATTGAATATATAAACGTTTAAACGAATAAACAAAACAAATCACAAAGTATAGAAATTCAATACCAAAAGTCGATCAGCTTATATTAATTATAACACTTACAATATGCTCACTGATCTCACAATTTCGTCAACCTTGACAAATGAGCCGAAATAACCTATTTATACCAAAAACCTAACTGGTCTATGCGACACAAGATGTGTCGCCAAGCCGACTCATGCGACACAAGCTGTGTCGCCAAGGTAACTATTGCGACACAAAGACCTTGTGTCGCCAAAACACAAAATGTAATTAAAACAAAAGTTATTAACTAACTTAATTACATATCAAACACATAACAGACTTAGACCAACTGACAGACACACTAAGATGCACCAACAAACTCCCCCGTGTCTTCAGCTTGGTCTTTAAACTTTCTTCAATTATGCCCAGCCTGTTGGAAACCTGCCTCCAGCATGAATCCCATGCGTAACACACACAGTCACGACCTTCTGAAATTGTCTAGCAAGAATCGAATTCACCACATTTCTTACGTTGAAGCGAATTGGATTATCAAACAATTTCCTCAAGTCATTCTGTGACAAGTTGATTAAGCTCATAGGATCAAAAACTTTAAATTGAGCTTTCTTAAGACCATACAGTGAAGTTCTCTCCGGATGTTCAGACTCTGGAACAAACACAAAAACAGCTTCACCTGTATGCGGATCAAGTTCCCAATAATGAAATCTTCTTAGAAAATCATAAGGAACAGACTCCAATGGGATCTCAGTTAAACAATCAGCTGGTGGATAACGCATTTTACAAATCGGCTGCTTTGTAACTGGATCTAGTTTCTTCTTAAAAATGAATCTCTTACCAAGCGTCGGTTTGATAAAGTTGTATCTCTTGCTATTCACTTCACGACGCAGAACCGTTTGTATAAAATCAGCTCTAGAATCCCTGGTTGGATTTATTAGATCTAATTGAGCAAGACGGTTTATTTCTCCTTTTGGCAACGTACTCAGTTTCTTAAATGAGCTCTTAAAATACTGAATACCATCACTTCTTTTAATCATCAGAATATTTCTACAAGTTTTCCAGCTTTTAATGATTCCTGTATAATTCCCATGTACTTTATATGTCTTGCAAGTTACAGGAATAAATTCATCAGGAATAAAGCTTATCACCGGTCGCTCAAGAGTTGAAGTAGAAGCATTATCAGAAGCCTCTGAAGTTTCTGGAACAGTTGTCTGAGTTCCAGCTGGCTCTGCTTCATCTTCCGAAGAATCTGTCTCGATTGTGGGAGCATCATTATAAAATTCATCATTGTTTAATTCCTCCTCCTCAATCTCAACATCATCATTATTTTCAAATTCAGGACTAGACACCTGACTTTCCCCATTAACCATTCGCTGAAATAACGATAAATTCACATTCGAGTAATCTACAGCTAATGGTCTTGGCTGACCTGGAATATCATCAACAGAGAAATAATCCAAACGAAGAAATTCATTTTCATCAGAAACATTTACATTTTCATTTACATTTTCTGTCTGTGTTCCGGTAGAAGCCCTGGATGTTGTTTCTATGGCACGCAGGCCTGACTCCCCCGAAACGACAGCTAGGGATTCTAATTCTAAGACCCTAGTATTCAAAACAGGAACCAAAGCTGCTTGTTCTTCTAACGCTTTAATTTGCGCAGCTTGACCCTCCAAAACTGATGCCTGAGACTGAATCAGTGTAGCTTGATTATCCATGGTCTTCTGCATCTCATCCATTCTTTTCAACAAATCTTCAATAACAGAAGGCAAAGGTTGAATGGGAACCTCAACACGGGGAATGTCAACCCGTGGCCTTGAAGACGACTCAGAAGTACGACGAATAGACTGAGGTGGAACCCAATCTTCATCATCCAAAGCGGTACTCCGAGGTCGTTTGCCCATATCCGGACGAACATAGCTTGACCCGGCACGAATACGACGTTGTATTCGTTTGTATCTACGAGGATCAAAGCGTTGAATATTTTTCAACGCATTTTCAGAGGGGATATCCCTTGGAGAAGTTGGAGGAGTAGAGCCTCCATCTGAATCACTGACCGGGTCATCAAGATTAGGCTGAACAGCCTGGTTCCCAGTCTGGAAATCTTCGATTTCCTGTAACAGGTCATCAACCTGTATAGTAGCATCATGGAGGTGTAATTCCTCCTCCTGAATACCCTGCCCAGGTGCAGGCAAAACATCCAAAAAATCGTCATTTGGTGGAGCAACATAAGCTTCGTTGATGATATGCCCAAACAACGGAAAGGTAGAATTAGCGTTCCCGCCTGACGCACAAACCGTCCAAATACGAACGTTCATTGGAGTTGGACGCAAACGTTCGCGAGGATGTTGAGGAAGACCAGGAAGCTGATTATCCAGAAACAGCTGAATAAAACGGGGATAGAGATTCCAACGCTTATCCCCAGCATGAAGATTATCCAACATAGCCCGAAAGATATACCCAGAAAAATTAAAGGGCTTGTTGTATATCAATGCCAGCATAGCAGAAGCCGTAGAATGACTAAATCCATCAAATCCTGCCTTACGTGGAGAAAGGCAAACAATAATGATATGCATTAAGTACCTCCAGACTTTAGGCAAATTTGCCTTGCGATATTGGTCATTTGGGACGCTTGGATAGCCAATACGTGTCATAGCCCCGGCAATAAAGGCATTGCTATAAAGTGTAGGCATCTCCGTAGTATCTCCGAAGTGAAAGAATTCCCGAATGACTTGCTCGGAGATAATAAGTTGACGATCACCAACGGTATAAATAATCCTGGTAAAAGGTAGCTCAGAGTTGATGACCGCGTTTTCCTAAAAATGAGCCACCTGATCCTTGTAGATAGTAGTTGTGGCGGTAATGGCTGTGTGAATACGAGACCGGCGCAAAAATGCGACCATTGGCCTGTATGGAGCAGCAGTTTCCTTTGAGTCATCTAAAAATGCCACAATATTGTGACGTGGCTCCCAAAGAATATCACCATCTGCCATTGCTAACGATCGAGTGGAAGGTAGTGAACGAGAAGCACGAGGTGGATTGCTCGAAACAACACGGAACAATCGAAAATGAGAATCAAAGAACGCCGCAGGTTTTGTGTCGCAGGGGGTTATTTTATGTCGCAGGATTTGATTTTGTGTCGCATAAAGTGTAAACTAAGAAAGCGACTGGAGTGAGGTATTTATACCTCAGTCCTACCATGCGACATAAAATGGCGACATAAGTTATGTCGCAGAACATAACTTGTGTCGCAGTGCCCAGAGAAGGAATTTCAAGTTTTGTAACTCGTTTGAAGAGTAACTAGTTGGACTTGTTAGTAACAAAAGACAATATTAAAAATAAAATAACTTAACTATTTAACCTTAAATTTAAAGTAATTTTCTTTTTGGTGACGTAGTTATTTTGTCTGCTAAGGAATCATATTAGGATAACATGCAAGTATTAGAAAATAGTAAGTGTTATCTCGATTATCAGTATAGAACCTCTTTAAGTTTACTTAGCATATTTAAAGCACTTTTGATAAAAATTATTTCAAGATGATTACTGGTATTGTTTGACCACCTAAACATGTTACATCTACGGGGATAAACAAATTTTTATTGTTAGTATGAATAAGTATCTGTGGTCCCCACTATAGACATATCCCATTAATTTCGACAAGAACATATCTTCCAAGATAGAGAAAATATATAAAAATCATTTTTAAGAATCAAGACAGCGGTGACAGGTCTGTACAGACGTACAACAAAGCAACATAACTTGATTCAGGTGTAAGCAAAACCAGACTTGGTCAAACCATTTTGGCGACCTTGTGAGGTATCCTATAATGTAAGACTTTTTCAAGTGCGATTGACTTGCGTTTGCTTAACTTTTAAGTATATATAACATGAGACCAGGTCTGTACTTACGTACAACAGAGGAAACAAGAAATATATACCCCCAAAGTATTTTATATTATTTAACCAAAATGGAAGCATGCCAAGCGGTATTAAGGATTTAAGACACTTAGTCATACATCACAGAATGTGGACCACATGATAAATAGACATGTTATTAGAATTACTTTTTAATTGTTCAACTCCCAGTGTGACATGCCTACCAGTACATCATATGATGAAGCTAGTGTTTATAAAAACTGCAGTAAGTATGCTAGATAAACCTACTGATACATCAAGCATAAACCTTAGAATTTTCATTTTATGCATGCATCCTAATGTACTATCATTTTCCTAGTTGTTTACAGACACAACTGAACGTCTTTTTACAAATATTGCAACTTCGCATTTCTTTAATACTATAGAGTATAAAGAGTGGCTGTTGCGTATAAATTTTATTTTATTTTTTTTTTTTTTTTAAAATACAAATCCAAGTCCAAAAGTTACTTCTTTAGTTGAAAGAAGCGCAAACCGATCATGTTGATCAGTTCATCAAATCGGGCACGAGAGAAGGCCTTAGTAAAGAGATCAGCATTCTGTTTGAGGGTATCTATGTGGACGAGGTCTATCAAGTGTTTCTCATAGCAATCTCTTATAAAGTGGAATCTAAGTTCTATGTGCTTAGTTCTAGAGTGTTGTACGGGATTGCGTGTAATGGAAATAGCGGCAGTATTATCAATATGTAAAGGAGTTAGAGTAAGAAGTAACCCATAGTCTCGCAATTGATGCTGAATCCACAGAATCTGAGAACAGCAACTGGCTGCAGCTACATATTCAGCCTCTGCAGTGGAAGTAGCCACCGTTGTCTGCTTCTTACATTGCCATGAAACCAAGCGAGATCCAAGAAACTGGCATCCACCAGTTGTTGACTTCTTATCTATACTACAACCGCCATGATCCGAATCTGAATAAGCAGTTAGTTCAAACGATTTTTCATTTGAGTACCATAGACCAAGTGTTGGCCTATGCTTGAGGTACCCAAAAATTCGTTTAACAGCTTTCATATGAGAAACCTTTGGCCTAGCTTGATATCTTGAGCAGATGGACACTGCGAATACGATGTCTGGCCTGGATGCTGTAAGATACATAAGAGAACCAATCATGGAGCGATAGTCCTTTTCTTTACAGTCCTCGTCATCAATGGCCGGTCCAATGTTATGGTTAATTTCAATGGGAGTTCCGTAGGTCTTACAGTTAAGCAAATCATATCTGGTTAACATATCAGTTACATATTTTGACTGATGAATGTAAATACCATTTGCAGACTGCTCAACTTGAACACCTAGAAAGAACGTGAGTTCCCCCATTGCACTCATCTCAAATTCTGTCTTCATAATATGCTCAAAGTCTTTACACATAGAATCTTTGGTGGATCCGAAAATGATGTCATCGACGTAAACTTGTACCAGCAGTAAGTCTTCACCATCTCTTTTTGTGAATAATGTACTATCAATACTGCCTCGTTCGAATCCATTTTTAACAAGATGAGTAGAAAGCCTCTCATACCACAATCTTGGTGCCTGATGCAATCCATATAATGCCTTATTGAGTTTACAGACATATTCTGGATGCAACGGATCTTCAAAGCCAGGAGGCTGCTTGACATATACATCAGTATCGACTTGTCCATATAAGAAGGCGCTCTTGACGTCAAGTTGATAAACAATAAATCTTTTGAAGGACGCAAAGGCCAAGAAAATCCGAATTGACTCCAATCGAGCAACAGGAGCAAAAACCTCATCGTAGTCTAATCCCTCAACTTGATGAAAACCTTGCACCACAAGTCTTGCCTTGTTTCGAATAACCACTCCGCGATCATCTTTCTTAATCCGATATACCCAACGAGTGCCAGTTGGATGTGCACCCTTAGGTAATGGTACTAATTCCCAAACATGCAGCTTACGGAATTGCTGCAACTCTTCCTGCATAGCCTCAACCCAGTGGGGATCTTTTAAAGCTTCATCTATTCGTTTAGGCTCCACTTGAGATAAGAAACATGTTTGAATCTCAATCGACAGACATGCAAGAGATGCGGACTCAGATGACTCCGAAGGTGAAAAAGAATGTGTATCAGTAACAACTTGATGTCGCGTCTGAATCCCCTTATCTAAAGAACCAATTATATTGTCTACTGGATGGTCCTTATGAATACGCGAACTTGGAATCTTGTCAGGCACAATGACAGAATCCAAATTTGTTAAATCAGCTTCCTGTGCTGATTCAAACTCCCTTGAATTCTCAAAATGTTCATCTTCATCATCAGACTCAGGATTACCAGAAGAAGTTTCTTGGTTTCCTATGGATGATTCAGGGATATCAACATTTGCTTGAGAATTTGATTGAGAAGGTTGTGGAGTATTAGAGACATTTGGTGTCGTTGCTTTTAATGGCGTTGAAGAAGTTGAAGATAAATCGAGACCATGAAGCAAAGTAACCATTTGATCCATTTCATCATCTTCCGTAGACAGATTAAACGAATCAAAAATAGCTTCATAATTGAACAAATGTGCTGGTCCCTTTCCATCCGGATTTTCAGTATAACGAAAACATGTTACTTCATAATGTTCTTCCATACGCTTAGTTGCCAAATTGTACACTCGTTTGTTAGGAGAGTTATTTGAAAAACCCAAAAACAATCCTTCACTAGACTTTGCACCAAACTTAGCAACCTTCTCTTTTGTATACAAAATTGTGCAAGGACAACCAAATGGTTCAAGAAACTGTAATGAAGGTTTCCTGTTATTAAGCAGTTCATACGATGTTTTATTGTGCTTTTTAACCACAGAAACCCGATTAAGAATATAGCAAGCAGTATTAACTGCTTCAGCCCAAAAGGTAATAGGCAGTTTAGAATCTGCTAACATTGTACGAGCTGCTTCAATGAGTGTCCTGTTTTTACGCTCAGCGACTCCATTCTGTTGAGGAGTCCGTGCTGCACTGAATTGATGCTCAATGCCTTTCCGTAAACAGTACAACTCAATTGTAGAATTCTTAAATTCGGTACCATTGTCTGATCGCAGTTTCTTGATGGACAGATTGCATAGGTTTTGGAGCTTATCAAATAAATAAGTAAGAATTTCAGGAACTTCATCTTTAGTAGATAAGAAATACACCCATGAGAACCGAGAGTAATCGTCAGTAACTACTAAACAGTATTTAGAACCTCCTATGCTCTTCTTACTTACAGGTCCAAAGAGATCCATATGCAATAGCTCCAAAGGTTTTGACACCGAGTTAATCACCTTTGACTTATGGGATTTCTTGTGCTGTTTTCCTTTTTGACAGGAAACGCAGAGATCATTGATTCCAAAAGATTGCTTTGGAATTCCACGCACAAGATCATGCTTCACCAAATAATTCATCTTTCTGAAATGCAAGTGACCCATACGTCTGTGCCATAAAAGTGATTCTCTTTCAGGAGCTGTTGAAAGTAGACACGTATGATGAGTTGTTTCAACAGTCTTCATATCAAGAATATACGTGTCCTTTTGCCTAGGTGCTCGAAGCAGCACCCATTCATCAGGAATAACAAATCCTGGCTTCAAGATACAACATTCAGTTTTAGTGAATGCTGTAGTGTACTCTTTGTCACATACTTGAGATACACTGAGCAGATTATGAGTGAGCTGCTCCACATAATTAACCTTCTCAAAACTCACTTGCCCATTAGAGAGTGTACCTTGTCCAGTAATGACTCCTCCTTTATCTCCGGCAAAAGCAACATATCCTCCATTATAAGTTTTTACTTCAGAAAGCAAGGATAAGTCGCCTGTCATATGTCGCGAGCAACCGCTGTCTATATACCATCTACTATTCTGAACTTGTTCAGATTGCTGCGACATCAAAGATAAAGAAATTAATGAGTAAGGGGAACCCAAGCCTTAACAGACTTGGGTAACCCGGTGGTATCATCCACAATGATTACATCAGTCAAAATTTTATTTTTTAACACATCGAAATCACTGGCTGATGAATCATTATTAGATGAAGAGTCAGAACGGGACTCTTTGGGCTTCCAAACCTTTTTAGGTTTGGGAACTTGCTCAATATTGTAAGAAGTACTTGGTAGAACTGCTGAACCTCTCATTGAATTTTTTGAAAAACTTTTTGCTTTAGAGGTTCGTGCATCTCCCCTTCTAGCATACTTCTTAGCAAGTAATGGGCACATATCAATCAAATGACCTTGTTTCTTGCAATAGAAACAAGATCGTTTCTCAATTCTATCAGGAGATTGAGGAGTCAACCTTGGAACTCGGCCAACAGTTGGATGTGTTGAGCATGTACACTTATGTGTACATGCATCAGATGAGCCTTGGTTTATTTTAGAAGAATTTTTAAGAGAATTAGAATTATTTGGTTGAAAAATCTTCTTTTTCGGTTCGGGTAACTTCTTGCCATTCATTTTATAAATTTCATCATACCCTTCACTAGTAAAGATATGATGATCGTTGGTTACCTTCTTCCGTTTCAAATAACCGTATTCTTCATTGGTTATATCCTCAATCTCAATTTCCTCCTTTGAACTGGCTGGAGGAATTGTTTTAGCCTCAACTTTTTCAGGCTTTGTGATAACAGCAGACTTAACTATCTTTGACTCAGATATCTTAACAGATGCACTTGGCTTGGGCTGAAATGGTTCAGCCTTGACATCAAGAGGTTTGACTAAGTCAACCTTTTGAACCTTTAAATGATCAGGTTCACTAGTTGATGCGTTAACTTGCTCAGGCATACTAGTTTTAGGTTTTTGTGACTTAGGTGCAACCTCAGGCTTACTTATCTTAACATTAACAGGTTTTGTGTCCTTTTGAAGAACATTAGGCACAAAATCTTTAATGATTTCCTGTTCAGGCATAGGCAAATAATCTTTTGGAGGTGGAACATGGTGATAACCAAGTCCTGCCTTACTTTTCGTATCTGTCCTTTGTTTCTGAAGGATTTCATCAAAAATGAGAGAGGATGTAGAAAAATTTGATATTTTTCGATTTAAATTAAGAACTACAGCCTGTGAGTCAGCAAGTTCCTTTTTAACATGAGTTAACATATCTACATAACTCCCTATTTCATCTTGCTGTTCAAAAATTTTGGCTTTTAGTTCTTTCTTTTCTTCAAAAATAGCCTTTAATTTCTTTTCAGATGCCTTATAACTTTCTTTCAACATCTCATTATCTTCCTTTAATTGTGAAATTGTTGTATTAAGGCGCTCATTATCCTCTCTACACCTGTTAAATTGGTTAGTAAGCTTAATACAAGAACCACAAGATAAAGGTTCATCATCTACCTCATGAACCTCAGCCATTAGTGCAGTGTTCTCATCATCATCAGCTCCATCAGACCAGCTGTTATCCCATGGAGTTTCTGTCAGCATGAACGCAGCTGACACCATGGCTTTCTCTTCTGCCTTTGTTGGTGAAGGCTTGGTGAGACCTGAAGATGGTGCCTTGTTTTTCTCACATTCACGGGCGAAGTGTCCATAATTCTGACACTTATAACAGCGCACCTTCCCTTTATTAAACCCAATACCTTTCTCACCTGGATTATTTACAGAAGTTCTACCAGTTTTCTGTAAAAAATTCTTCACCCTCCTAGTCAGCATAGCCATATTCCATTTTAAATCTAATCTTTCCAATTCTTCTTGGTCAATTTGACCAAAATCTTCATCGGAAAAATCTCCAGCACAGGCTAAAAATGCTGAAAAAGTAGATGCATAATCTTCATTAGAAGAAAATCCTGAATTCTGAAAAAGAGACCCAGTTGAATTTCCAGAGTTCGGAACATAAGTAGAACCAGATGGATTACAAGAAGATACATTTCCACTAGCATTACTAGCGACAAATGCAGTGACAGAAGGTCTGCTTGAAGATACTGGAACATCAACTCCATAAAGTTTTGGATTTTGGAGATGCGATGTAGCCTTAGTCTCTTTCCTTTGCATCTCAAGAAGCTCAGCCTCAATATGTCCAATAAGGTCTTCAAGCTCCATATCCATGATGTCTTCATCTTTTTCCATCAAAAGAACCCTAGTGTGCCATTTCTTAGGTAAAGAGTCTAATAATCTCTTGTTGACATCACTACGCTCAAGAGTTACACCTCCTTCAATCAACTCAGTGACCAATTGGGAAAATCTACTGCACAGATCTTCCAGAGATTCATCCTGAAGCATGTCAAAAACCTCATACTGCTTCTTGATTAAATCTATCCTTTTCTTTCTGTATTGGACGGTACCACCGCATTTCTTTTCGAAAGCTTTCCAAAGATCGTAAGCGATCTTATGATGTTTAAACTGTCTCATAATGGGTTGAGGTAAAGCCATAGTAATTGCAGCATGAGTCTTTCTCTCCATATCAAAAGCTTTTCTTTCCTCTGGAGTCATTGATTTAATCGATTTCTCAGGAGCTTGACCATTGTAGACTCCTGACTTTAGAGGACGCTCATATCTCTCCTCTAAGTAAATCATCATCTCAGGATCATTTAATCCAACATAAGACTCAAAGCGTTGGCGCCAATCAGAATAGGTCATGCCTGGCATAAACATAGGTGGTTTATTTCCAGAACCAACTTCATTGTTTTGCTTTAGCATAGCTCCTACAGATTGAATGGAGTGTGTTGAAGAAGACATTGTGAATTACCTGCAAAATAGATAAATAACACAAAAGAAAAAGAAAACAGACTGTTATGCGACACAAATTTATGTCGCAAACGATTTAAGCGACACAAAGGATATGTCGCAATCTATATGTCGCAAAAGATTTAAGCGACACAGAGGATATGTCGCAGATGATATGTCGCAAAGTTAGCGACGGAAGAAAACCAAGTTTTATGTCGCAATATATAGCGACGGAAGAAAGCCAAGTCTTATGTCGCAAAAGATAGCGACGGAAGAAAACCAAGTCTTATGTCGCAATCTAGTGTCGCCTAATGAAAGACGTATGTCGCAATAACCCTAGTCGCGACACAAAAGATATGTCGCAGCTTATGTCGCAGAAACGGCTGACCAGCGACAAAAAAACCCTAAAATCGAAAATTTTCGATAACCACACAAAAATTTACGACTGATGGACGAAAAATAAACCTAAAATCTTCCAGAAATAGCAAGAAGCAGCTTGTGAACACCTTTCAATGAAGATTTTAATTCAATATACTCACAATTATTCGAGAAACGTATCAAGAACGGATTCAATAATGCCAAATCGTGTGATTTTTGGCTCTGATAACACTTTTGCACACATATAACATTAAGTTATAAACGAATCAACAATCGTAAAATATACGTTGTACTTTGTTTGAAGAATTCCCTACACAAATTCTTATGAAACTTGTAACTTCAATAAATAATTTGTCATAAGAAGAAAACAAATATGAAAATACCATACAACGGAAGTAAATATTGTTTATTAAGTTAACTAAGATATCAAAATCCATGAAAATAATTATTCTTCATTTGGCATCAACTGTGCAGCAATTTGCTCTTGCAAATTAACCATGAATTGTTGATCCGATGCACTCACGGGTGGATGAACTTCATAATTCCCAGCATGTAGTTGTACATTAATATTTTCCACCTCCAAATTGTCAAGATCAGCTATAGCAAAATATTCATCGTTGAACCCCTCTTTTCGTATGAAGTTATGAACAACAAAACATGCAATAACAACATCCCTTTGTGTATCAAATGAAAATGTGGTCATCTTCTTCAAGATTGCAAAACGCGATTTCAAGACACCGTAAGCACGTTCAATGACATTTCTAAGTTTTGCATGAGAGTGATTGAATTTTTCTTTCCTGGTTATTGCATGTCGACGACGAAAGTCACCAAGCCAATATCTAACATTGCGATATGGCGACATAAATCCCCTAGTATTTGTATACGCAGCATCACATAAATAATATTTATCTGTACAAAGTAACTAATCAATCAACATCACATTATTACACGTCTCCAAATTATATTAATTTTCTTTCAAATACAATGATAAACTGTTTACCTGGTGGGGGAAATGGAAATCCGATAGTCGGATTTGCCATAGCCTCTGATAATACTCGTGAATCATGCGCTACTCCTTCCCATCCGACTACAACAAATGTAAAGATCATATTGAAGTCACAAATTCCCAAAACATTTTGATTGCATTCACCTTTTCCTCTTCCTCTGTACAAATGTTGTTGGTCACTAGGAACAATTACATGAACCAAAGTTCCATCAAGAGCACCAACAGCACCCTGCTTATAAGTTCGTAGAAAATTAATTAGATTTAATACAAAAATTTGATTTTATTAGTAGTTTAAAAGGCCATAAACCTTTACTAATTTCCTTCCCTGCTTTTAATTATCAGTGTACGTACCTTAAAATCTCTTCTTAATCTTCTATTTGTTCCAGGATAATCAGGACTAGGATTAAAAGATGTTGGAACAATAACCTCCTGAGCAAATTCCATCATTTTATCCAACACCTCATGGAAAACTTTATGAATAGTCTGCAATGAATGCTGAAATCTACGCTTCAACACAACAAACCGTTGGTTGTGACCTATAACAAACAAGAAAATAGCCATCTTCTCCTCGACTGAAACATTCCTACTATCATTTAACCAACCTCTCACTCAAAAATGTGTACATAATCGAACAAATGCCTCACGCGACATGCGTAGCAACTCAATACACTGTCTATCAGTGCCCGTGAGTAACTCCATAGTGTATTGATGGCCAGACATCCCATAAGTATTATCTCATTTTCTTCTAAGGAGTCTTGGTCGAAAGTAGCGGATATACAAATAACTAATGATGATGACAACAAGTTTCTAGCTACTGTCCATGTTCAACCTATTACATTCATGAATTCACACAAAATTGCAAAACCAATTCAGTCAACTAACTCAAACACAAACATATATATGCAATGTTAGAAAAATAAAATCTAATTTAAATTAATCAGCAACATGTTAAAACAAAGTACTAGTTCTAGCTGAAATAAACCCAAACAATAATCCGACTCAATTTAATAAAAATATAGTTCAACTAGAACCCTAAACAACGACTCAACTTATTCAATCAAAATTGGAGTTCCAACAAGACCCAACTTATGACTTAAGATCTCTAAGTGAAGTACTAGTTCAACTAAATATTAGTCAAGATAACCCATCTTTCTCCCTATGGTTCCAATCCATGCAATTAAAACTTCTGGATCATCATCTAACATCAGCCATGCCTCTCTATGAGCTGGTGAGTCTCCAAAAATACCAAAAGCAGCAAGATAAAAGGGACTTGTAACTTCCAATCCAATTGTTTTCAGCTTGTCAATGCAGTCTTTCATTGAAGCCCCCTTTTGACCTTCAACAATAGCAGCAAGTGCGTTTGACATATTTTCTTCAAGTTGAGACCACTTATTAGATGGTGCCTTACCCTTTTTTTTTTTGATACGGGGTCAGCCAAGTTAGTAACAGCTGCACCATTCTTGTTTCCATTTTCACCTCCTTCATCATCGGTAGAGTTATCCTCAACATCTAATGTATGGCTCTTTTGAGAGCTCTGAGACGATGATCCACCATTCCTTGGGAGGCTAGAGCTAGGGGCCTAGTGCCTAGAACCAGTTGCTGCAGTCCCATCAAATAATGCAATGCAAAGATCGGGAAAAGCAAGTGGTGAAGTTTTCAAACTACGTGCTTGGGGATGACCCTGGATTCAAATTGTTAAGTAAAAAGAGAAGATTATAGAAGGTTTTAGCGTGAAAAAAAAATTATAAATGTTAAAAAGTGTGTAATTGTAGGACCCCTGTAGTCGGACCTAATCGAATCCTTACTCAATCAAACGTGCGGAATACAATTGATTGAATATATAAACGTTTAAACGAATAAACAAAACAAATCACAAAGTATAGAAATTCAATACCAAAAGTCGATCAACTTATATTAATTATAACACTTACAATATGCTCACTGATCTCACAATTTCGTCAACCTTGACAAATGAGCCGAAATAACCTATTTATACCAAAAACCTAACTGGTCTATGCGACACAAGATGTGTCGCCAAGCCGACTCATGCGACACAAGCTGTGTCGCCAAGGTAACTATTGCGACACAAAGACCTTGTGTCGCCAAAACACAAAATGTAATTAAAACAAAAGTTATTAACTAACTTAATTACATATCAAACACATAACAGACTTAGACCAACTGACAGACACACTAAGATGCACCAACAGTAATATAAACCGACCTTAATGAATTCTGCCCACTCTTGATTTGATAAGTTGAACATGTTAGTTTGTGGATTATAAATATTTCCTGTTTTTCCTCTTAAATACACCCATCCTGAATACTTCCCTTTCAAGTAATCATAAAGATTTCTCATCTGCTTTTGTGTAACATTCATGCCACAAACTTCCAAATAGTTTTTTTTGCACATTAGTCCATGATTCTACATGAAGGCTCATTCCCCTCCGGCCTAATTTGTTGACTTCTTCGATACATGATTCTAAAAAACACTTGATTTGATTGTTTGTCCATTTTAGCCGAATAGTTTCATTTTCGTCTGCCATAACTACTGCCAATATACAAATTACTATGATGTAACATGTTGCTAAATTTCTTAACAACTATAACTAAAGAAAAGCCTTTTTTGACTTTGAATTTAGAAAGTAACAAATTATTATACCATTACATATTCATGGTAGCAATACACCAACACATTATCATAAAATAACAATGAGAGTAGCTTAAACTTCTTTTCCTACTGACATTCTGTCTACGTACCAGATATTCAAAACATGTTAAAGAAATTCATAAAACCATATAAATAAATATACATGATTAATAGATTGACAAAGTAAGCAACCACAATAATTGGAACATAAATACATATTGATTGGCAAAACATAATGACTATCAGTTTATTTAAATTTAAGGTGTAGTTCTGTAGAGAAATTAGTGGTTAATCATATAGCTAGCGAGAACAACTTTAGAACATATGTAAATTACAGTGTCATTATATTCATCCGTAGCATAAGCACATCAATTAAACCAAGTTCAATAGCCACACCAAAACCCAAAATCAATCAGAGAGATTTATGTTCTTTCAATGGTCTATCAAATTCCTAACTTCAAGTAATATAAAAGAACATATAAGAGAAAGAAATCATACCGCTATAATGGTTGAGAATGTGTGAGAAGGATGATTACTGAGGATGGAGAACCAGTTGTGAATGACCGATATTTATAATCAATTTGACCCTCAATAGAGAATCGTAGTTTGTTGGGATCGATTGAGATTACATGAGAGATTTCTGGCATTTTGTTGTGATCGATTGGATTTATGCGAGATAAGTGCAACAGAAGAGGAGAAGAGAGCGTCACATAATTTTTACCCCAATTAGAGTTTTTCAGCAATTAAAAATAGCTGACCGAATAGGTTGTTTTTCAGCTGGGATAAGATGTGTTAAGCCCTAATTCAAAAACATAATCAAAACAGCTTATTGGGCCGTCAGCTAACCCATTCATACAAATAGCCCCTTTTAAGACCTTTTAAGACCAACCAAAACACCCCTAGTTAAGTAATGAGTGGTAAATATCTTAATCTTTTAGGAATTTGGTAATATAAGCAGTTCAATTACTGGTCCGATTTTCAAAATCGGTGTAAATTAGTTTGTTTCTTTTTACTTTGATATCAAATATGGTTCTTAAATCAATTTTTCTTATCATAACTTTGTACCTAGCATATTGGATTATTTTGTCATCAAATATATGATAAAAATATGATGATTACTAAAGTCACACAGATCTTCCGTCATACAGATCTTTCGTCCAAACTAGAAAAAAACCATCAAGAGCTAGAGTCAAGTCAACCATCGCTTGATAATCAAAGTGAACAAACTCATACCTGAAAATAAATCACACATCGTATGTTTATATAATGAAAGAAGTTAATATATAATTAGAATGGCGGTAGCTTGATTCACAATGGGATCAAATATATGATAGAAATGTGATGATCATATGATATTTAAAGTATATTCTATGACTTGTGTATATGTTATGGATCATATATATAATATTTAGTGTATACATCTGTGACTTTTCCCAAAAAGTTTGTCTATAGAGACATTAACCCAAGGGGTCTACGTACACTGAAGTTATTTTCAAGCATATGTGTATTTACTAACACTAAATTAAGGCATACTTCAGTGTTATAAACTTCAAGTGGTAATTCGCTCACATGCATAAACAACTATGTCCTTTCTTCAATCTGATTTAGATAACTCATCCTCCTCCAAACATATAAGACTCTACCCATAAAATCAGTTCCATTCAAAGCTAATGACCTGATGGCTTGATCATGTGTCTTGGAAAAGAGTGTTGCAGACTCTTGGAATCAACTCTCTTTATAGTCAAATTTCAACATGAAATCACCTAACTATTTGACTTTGGAGTAACTGCATATTTATTTAAATATCATCATTAATATGCAATAAAAATTCCTATAATGTAATTAGGAAAACGAAACTTACACATCAGATTGCTTTACACCGTAATGTATGTTTCTAGTAGTCACCACTTCTTTATGCTGAAATAATGACAATAACATAACAATTAAATAAAGACAATAAGAATTAAAATTGTTCATATCGATTCACAAACCCTAATTTAACTCCTAAATTTCATAAAACAATAAACAAACACCGAATCATCAAAATCAGATCTGATAACACATATAACAATAGATATAATGTAACTTAATCCCTAATTGTCAAATATATTGAACGAATCGTAGAAAATCAACAATTAAATCAAGTTCATACTATAACAATAACAATTTAACCCAAATTTAACTCCTAGTTTTTCATAAAACAATATACAAATACCGAATCATCAAAATCAATGTAATAATTACATGATAACACATAATAAAAGATATACTGTAAGTTAAACCCTAATTATCAAATATATTGAACAAATTGTAAAAAATAACAATTAAATCAAGTTCATACTACAACAATAACAATTTAACCCTAATTTAACTCCTAACTATTATAAAACTAATCAATATAATTAATTGTATTTGTAAACTTACATATTTGTGAGCCATCGTGTTTTAGTGTTGTGCTAGGGATAAAAAGAAAAGGATAAAAAGAAAAAGAAGCGGGAACTATTACGGGGGCAATGAAATCTACAAATATATATACTATATTGTAGACTCGTGCATAAACACATGTATCAAAACAGATTACCTTTCAATTATTTGAAAATTAAATCTGTATATATACACATGAATGTTGAATCAAAATGTCTTTCGCTTATTTGATATTAAACTCGTGGATAAACATGGATGTAGAATACATCTATCTTCGTTTACATGAATATTAAATCAAACCCGTGAATACACACGTATGAAGAATAAAACTATCTTCGATTATTTGAATGTTAAATATGTGAATACACATAGTTGTAAAATAGAACTATGGAGTATTATTTACTTAAAAGTTATATTGTTGTCTCTCACTTGAGTCTTATTGTTCGATGATTCTTAAACCCTGGATGTTATTATATAGAAACTAATTAATAAAAGAAAATGAGTTTGTAATCTACATTTCATTAATGTTATGGTTATAGCTAATAACCGGTACATATATGCACACATATAAAAAGCGTTGAATCGTGTCATACTTTTACATAATACATATTTAACACATATGTCTTAAAATGGAAACTTGTGGAAGATGCACATGTTTCATACAATACAAATATAATTTATTCATTCATATAAGAATTAGACATTAAACCCGTGTATACACACGAGCCATTAAATGTGAATTTGATTTTTATTATTACGCAAATTATGTATATGATATAATTCTATATCGTAAAAGTTAAAAAAAAATTGTAATGAAGTTCAAAAGTCCTTGAACGAAAGTAGTATAATAGATTGATTGTGTATGTTAATTAATAATTGTAACAAAATACAAAGAATTAAGATTAAGATTATATTCATTTATTACATATATTTAAAGTTAAAATCCTCCTTATGCAAGTCTCAACCTAAAATAATAATAATTATATTGATAAATTAATATATAAATATAATTCATACAAAATATGTATTTATGACATTATCTCATCTTGAATTTCAGTTAATTGGACAAAATTAAAGAATTTAATTGGTTAATTAGAATTTTGATGATGTCATCAATCGCTTCATATATATAATTTATTATATTATCTATTCGTATATATAAAATAAAGATTTTTATTGCTTATGTGTCATCTTTTTAATCATTATATGATGACATGTCTAAAATATAGTTGTTCTAAATTATTCTTCAAATTATAGGAATTCCACATGGCTTTCCATTTTTAATAATTTTTTTATTATTATATCATTTTAAATTAGGGTTAATAATAGTTTAATCCTCACACTTTTTATTTTTTTCATTTTAACCTTTTAACTTTTGTTTCTAAATGTTTAAACACCTTAACTTATAGGTTGATCAAAATTTAATCAAAATTGTTTGTTTGAGTAGGTATGTTATTGCATTGATTAACAGAACAGCCAACTACACCATTTACCTCATTGTCATTGTCTCATTACATTTATTTTATTAATAATCAAATTTCATTCATGATCAACTATATGTAAACAATTCACGAGTTAAACATATTGATTGGTAAATTAAAATGTTGAGTTGAGACAACAATGTTAGAAACTAATAAAGTTGTATAACATTTAAAATTTTAATATTTTATGTTAGTATTTGTGAATATATTGTATTTGTTTCTCATGTTGTTACACACAAATACTTTGAAGTTTTAGTTTGGATATGTTTAGGTTGTTGTATACTATTTTTCTATTTTCAGTGACAAATTTATAGTTTTCAATTACAATATTGAGATTGTTAAAAAATTTCATAATATATAATAGTTTTGCATACATTACCGTACGATCACGGGCTCAAAGACCTACAGGCTTTTACAAATACATGTGATGCTTATTATTTATCATTCTACAATTTATTATACTTTATTTGGCTCCATATATTAATTTTGACAATTAATTATAATAGTTTGATTACTTTGTTATATGGTTTGGTTTATGTTATCATTTTTTCAATTCTCAATGACAATTGCACCTATTAATTAACAACAGTAATTCATTGAACTACTTATAATAAACATGAGGTGAGTTCTTTTAAGAATGCTAAAAAAGTAGAGAATGGGAGAACCAATAGGATTCTTCCATTTCTCTATAAAACTCACTTCTATTTTTTACCCCCTTGATTAATTATCTCACAAACCGTAAATCCATAAATTATAAAAATTACATATTCATAACCAGCGCATTTTTCTCTTCGATTAGACATGTCATAAGATATACTTTCGATAAAAAAAATTCTTCGCTTTGTTTTACCGGATTTCACAATATAATCTCATGTGATTTATGATAAAAAATTAAAATTTGTTCACGATTATTTATTCATGGTATTTGTTATCGGAATAATGTCCAATATCATAACTAATTGGTAAGTATATCATTAAAAGTGGAGTCCTTTTTAGGGTCGTCCTCAATGAACAATAAGAGAAATAAATGGAGAGATAATATTAATTGAAATTAATATTACATTTAGTTTGTTAATTGAATATTAATTGAAACTAAAAGAAAAAAAGGAGAGAATTCTGAAAAATCAATCCATACGCCGTATGGAAGTTCCATACGCCGTATGGATGAAATAAGGCAAAGGCGGTGGAACGATCAAGGAGCATTATGGAGAATCAATCCATATACCGTATGGAACTTCCATACGCCGTATGGATGAAAAATATGTTGTCACACATCGGTTGGGATATGAATCCCATGCTCTCCTCCTCCCCTATAAATAGGGGCCTACCCCTTAGGTTTTCCTGGTACCTTTGAATTGAATAGTTTTCAATTCTTCTTCTCTCTTTCTTATTCCTGCTCCTTGTAAGAGTTTTTGTGATCTAGAATCGTGATTTTAGGAGACTTGGGAATTCTCTTAGTTCTTTTGGGTGTGAGCCATTAGAGGTGTTCTAGTTTGGGCACTCGCCACCAAGCAAGAAGGTTTTGCTAGTTCGTCTACAAGTGAGAAATTGGTTTTCTCAAAGGTTAGTAATTTCTTATTTATTTTATTGTTTTTATTTATTCAAGTTAAGATCCCTTAGGGTTTAGTTTCCTAATTTCCCTAGATTAATTATTTTGTTATAATTCCGCTGCGTATATTAATCTAGTTTGTGAATAGAAAACCCAACAGTGGTATCAGAACCTTAGCTTAAAAAATACTAGCATTTAATTATCTGCAATAGTATGTAGGTAAAGATAAATTGGAAATGAAATTGTCTAAATTGGTAAAATGAATTTACATTTTAAACCCTATATTTTGAAATGTTTAAAATATACCCCTAAATTTTTAAATATTTTAAAATAGAACCGTAGACTTTAAGAGTTTAAAGAGAGACGCTACATATATTATGAGCTATAAGTATATGTATCATTAAAGTTAAATACATTGTCAGTCAATTGATGAATTGGCTCACCCATAGTGAACAAACTATAAGAGAGGTATTCTCTACTTCTTTGTGCGTTCAATGGAGCTGCCAAGGACTTTGATAGGATGATGTTAAGATAAAAAGTTTGATCTAAAAGTACTAAAACAAAATTCCGTTCTAGATACTATAAAATGTGAATAGTATGCTAACCCATAAAAACCGCACATCTTTCGTATGGTCTGTTAATGGAGCGTGTGTGGTTTACCGGCACATTAATATGAGATCATATTGAGAGGTGATGTGGAACTTGCGATTCTTGAGCGTACTCGGGCCGGGGACCACGCGGGTTTTGCATGGTTAAATTCACCATCTTGTTCATGATCCTCGCCATACCAGTCATGAATAGTAGATGAGCATATCCGAGATTAACATGCCGTTGATAAGAATCAATGAATCTCAAAAGAACTAGGAGTTTCATAGAGAATGAAATTGACAAAGGAATTGTCTACCTAAAATAAATTCGCAATATGATTATGGCAAACCTTTTCATAAAACGAATCTAAAATATGGATCCTAGCCTTAATTTTGTAATTGGGTAATTAATTAAGGAATATTCAAACTAACTAAAACTGTTTATCTTATAGATGTCTTCTACAAATAGTAATAATCCTTCCGTCCCCAATTCCGCACATAACTCGAACTTCTCACTTCTCTCAGTTCTTGAAAGGGAAAGACTGACTGGTCCAAACTATATGGATTGGATGCGTAACCTAAAGTTTACCTTGAGGTACGAGAACAAGGAGTATGTTCTCGATGAGCAGATTCCCGTGATTGATGAAAACTCAACCCAAGAGGAGATTGAGGCACACAGGAAACATTATGATGATGCGAATAAAGTGTCTTGTATCATGGCATCCTCCATGAGCCCCGAGTTGCAAAAGACTTTTGAGAATACTTGGGCTTATGAAATGAACCAACAGCTTAAGGAAATGTTCCAGGCAAAGGCGAGCAAAGAACGCCTTGATGTGGTTAAGTCACTCATGGCTTGCAAACCCAAACCTAGAGCATCTATCTGTGCTTTCGTCTTTGAGATGAAAGGGTACTTTGATAGGTTGGAATCATTGAATATGATGTTTGACACAGAGTTTTCCATTGCCATAACTTTGTCATGTCTGCCAGCTGTCTACAATCAGTTTGTAATATCATACTAGATGAATATGAATGAGAGAGAAGGCTCAATAATGGAACTCCATAATTTGCTGCAAACTGCTGAGCAAGGAATCAAAAAGGATGATGTATCATCTAGCTCAGCAGCTCCTGTGTTGGCAATTGGTCAAACTGCAAAGAAAAGAAAGAGGTCAAATTGGAAAGCAAAGACTACGAATGGAAAGTCCAATCGTGGGTCCAAAAGAAAGACGGATTCTGATATTGCACCAGTGAATGATCCGAAAGAAGCAGTGTGTTTTTATTGCAACATTAAGAGGCACTGGAAACGTAGCTGCCCGAAATACCTGAAGGACCTTGAGGATGGAAAGGTCGAAAAGAGTGTTCACTCGGGTATGTTCATGATCGAACTCCATAATACTACAACTTCTAATTCGTGGGTTCTAGATACAGGGTGTGGTACTCACATTTGCACTGTATTGCAGGGTCTAAAGGAAAATAGAAAGTTGAAGCATGGAGAGCTTAATCTAGTCATGGGAAACAGAGGAATCACGCATGTTGCCGAGATTCAAAAGTATGAGCTCGTGCTGAATTCCGGAGTTAGGATAGATTTGAATAATTGCTGTTATTCGTCAGAAATGACTAGAAACATTATTTCATTTTATGCTTTGTTTAAGGATGGTTATCGACTTTCATTTGATAATGAGAATGGTGATATTTTGGTTTATTTAAATGGTTGTTTTATTTTCAAAGCTTCTCCTTACAATGGCATATATGAAAATGTTGAATGTGTTAGCAATTTGATTTTAAATATTGATTCGTCTAATGAGCTTGATAAATCCAAATTGTTGCATTATCGTCTTGGGCACGTAAACAAGAAACGCATCGGCCAACTCCAAAAGGATGGAGTGTTGGAATCATTCGACCTCAAAATGGATGATGTATGCGAATCTTGTTTATTGGGTAAGATGACTAAATCACCATTCACAGGGTCGTGTGAAAGAGGTGAAGGACTCTTGGACTTGGTACACACGGATGTTTGTGGACCATTCTGATGCACCACAAAAGATGGAAATCGGTATTATGTTACATTTACTGATGACTACAGTAGATTTGGACATGTCTATCTGATTAAGAATAAGTCGGATACTTTTGAGGTATTCAAAAGATACCAAAGCGAAGTAGAGAATCAATTAGGCAGAAAGATAAAGGTTCTCCGATCCGATAGAGGAGGAGAATACCTTAGTATCGAGTTTCTCGATCATCTTAGAGATTGTGGAATAGTTTCACAATTAACTCATCCTAGAACACCACATCTTAATGGAGTTCCTGAGAGGAGAAATAGCACCTTGTTAGACATGGTTCGGTCTATGATGAGTCGGGCTACACTTCCGATAAGTCTTTGGGGTTATGCATTAGAAACAGCCGCTCGCATCTTAAATCTTTTACCCGCCAAGAAGGTTTCAAAGACACCTTATGAGATGTGGAAGGGAAAACGTCCTTCTCTTGGTCACATCAAAATTTGAGGTTGTGAAGTTTTCGTTAGACGAGAAACTTAGGACAAACTAGACTCCAGATCTGAAAAATGTCTTTTCGTCGGTTATCCACAAGAGTCACTTGGATATCTGTTCTACAGACCCGCGGATAATGTGGTCTTCGTAGCTCGAAGAGGAGTGTTCCTTGAGAGAGAAATGATATCTAAAGAGGACAGTCGGAGTAAGATTGATTTTGAAGAAATTCAAGAGTCGGCCGATGAAGAACCTACAGTAAACACTGATGTTCAACAAGAGGTGGAAACACCTGTTGAACCTGAAGACATATCCTTACCCGTTCGCAGATCTTGTAGAGTTAGCAAGCCTCCTCGGTTCTGTTATGGTTACCATGTAGAAGAAGAGGATAAAATTAGTGACAGTACACTAAATGACTTAAATGAACCTGCTAACTACAAGGAAGCGGTGGCAGGCCCTGAGACTTCTAAGTGGAAGGAAGCTATGAAAAGCGAAATTCAGTCCATGTATGATAACCAAGTTTGGAATTTGGTTGACACTGCACCCGGTCTTAAGACGGTGGGTTGTAAATGGATCTTCAAGAAGAAGATCGACATTGATGGGAAAATTCACACTTATAAAGCTAGGTTGGTAGTGAAGGGCTATACTCAAACCCACGGGATTGATTATGAGGAAACCTTCTCACCAGTAGCTAAAATAAAGTCAATTAGGATTATGCTAGCCATAGCTGCGTTTCATGATTATGAAGTTTGGCAGATGGATGTCAAAACTGCCTTTCTTAACGGAAAACTGTCAGAGGATGTGTTTGGCATAACCAAAGGATTTTGAAAATGCAAAGTATCCTAATAGAGTGTGCAAGCTTCAAAAGGCTATCCATGAGAAAGTCACAGAGTTTGGATTTTCTAGAAGTGAAGATGAGTCCTGTATATATGTCAAGTTCAGTGGGAGTATTGTAGTCTTTCTAGTGTTATCTGTGGATGATATACTACTCATAGGAAACGATGTCCCAACATTACAAAGTGTAAAGGACTGGTTGGGAAAATGTTTCGCTATGAAAGACTTGGGAGATGCAACATATATTCTTGGTATAAAGATTTACAGGGATAGGTCGAGACATCATATAGGACTTAGCCAGGACACATACTTAGATAATTTTTTGAAAAGATTCAAAATGGAGAACTCTAAAAAAGGGAATCTACCCTTACATCATGGCATTAAGATCAGTAAGGATCTTTGTCCGAAATCTAAGGAAGAATCGGATAGAATGAGTCGAGTCCCATATGCTTCAGCTATAGGATCGATCATGTATGCCATGACGTGTACGAGGCCTGATGTCTCATTTGATTTGAGCTTAGTGAGTCAACATCAGCAGAATCCTGGTGAAGGTCATTGGACAGCTGTAAAGAATATTCTTAAGTATTTGAGAAATACTAAGGATAGGTTCTTGGTTTATGGTGGAGAAGAAGAACTCAGAGTAACGGGTTATAGTGATGCAAGTTTCCAAACAGATAGAGATGATAGCCGTTCACAGTCTGGTTGGGTATACTTACTGAATGGGGGAGCGGTGACATGGAAAAGTTCCAAGCAAGATATGGTAGCAGACTCAACGTGCGAGTCTGAGTACATAGCGGCTTGCGAGGCTTCAAAGGAAGCCATTTGGATTAAGAATTTCATTGGAGATCTTGAAGTTGTTCCAACGGTTCAAGACCCCATTGAAATATTCTGTGATAACGAAAGTGTGGTCGCCTTGAGTAGAGAACCCAAGGATCACGGAAAGTCAAAGCACATTGAAAGAAAATACCATTTTGTTCGAAGGAAAGTCGAAGAAGGATGCGTGATTGTGAAGAGTATAAGATCAGAGGATAATCCGGCTGATCCTTTCACAAAGCCACTTGGGAAGTCAAAACATGATGAGCATGCTAGGAGCATAGGCTTAAGGTATAATGTAAAGTTTTAGTTGTTAGTTTGATTTTTGAAACATTGTAAACAATGATAAATTGTTATAGACTTGGTGATTAAATAATGGAGATTTATTTATTGGAAGAAGTTCTACCATTTACTATTGTTTGTCATTGTGTTTTTGTTTTGCATGTTTAGACACCACTTCCCGAGTAAAACAGTTTTACTTAAACCTCCTCAGTCGTTCACACTCCTGGAAGTAAGTGGTGAATCAAGACTGTCATGGAGTGTTAGTAGATTGTCTATGGAGATTAGACATGGAATAGAGAATGCTGCAACACTCGTGGGTACTTAATGGAGATTTAAGTATATGAGAGACCCGTACTTAAAGAGATCACTTCATGGATTAAATCACGAGTGATTTTAAGATGATAATATCCTCTATTCTTGAAATTGAGATGCATTGAGTTTCTAGTTTTTCAAGTCTGTTATACTTTAGCCTATTCAAACGTTGTGCGTAACTGCCAGTTATAAAAGGTATGCTAGGTTTGACATGATGAGTTAACTGGTACTATGTAGTTAAAATTTATTTCTTCCCTTTCGCCTAATGGGAAAAGCGATATCTTGGGCCCTCTGATGATTAAAGATTGACTCTAAAGTGCTAGGCCTGGTCGAGACTAAGTTGATGATTCAGTAGTCTCATAAAGTCAATGTAATCGAAAATCAGAAAACTAATCATGAATCTTGAGATTGATTAAAATCCATGTCTCGATTCATATGATATCAGTAGAGCAAAAGAATAGTTGATCACTTATCTAAAGGGCTAACTCTAAGATAAGAATCAGAGTTCGGCAGTTGCATTGGATAACACTCTCTGCTTAGTTAATGGATAAGCTTAGACCAATAATAGTTGATGAATTGTCAAAGTGGGAGACTGTTGGAATAGTGTCCAATATCATAACTAATTGGTAAGTACATCATTAAAGTGGAGTCCATGGAGAGATAATAGTAATTGGAATTAATATTACATTTAGTTTGTTAATTGAATATTAATTGAAACTAAAAGAAAAAGAGGAGAGAATTCTGGAAAATTAATCCATACGCCGTATGGAAGTTCCATACGCCGTATGGATGAAATAGGGCAAAGGCGGTGGAACGATCAAGGAGCATTCTGGAGAATCAATCCATACGCCGTATGGAACTTCCATACGCCGTATGGATGAAAAACATGTTGTCCCACATCGGCTGGGATATGAATCCCATGCTCTCCTCCTCCCCTATAAATAGGGGCCTACCCCTTAGGTTTTTCTGGCACCTTTGAATTGAATAGTTTTCAATTCTTCTTCTCTCTTTCTTATTCCTGCTCCTTGTAAGAGTTTTTGCGATCTAGAATCATGACCTAAGAAGACTTGGGAATTCTCTTAGTTCTTTTGGGTGTGAGCCATTAGAGGTGTTCTAGTTTGGACACTCGCCACCAAGCAAGAAGGTTTTGCTAGTTCGTCTACGAGTGAGAAATTGGTTTTCTCAAAGGTTAGTAATTTCTTATTTATTTTATTGTTTTTATTTATTCAAGTTAAGATCCCTTAAGGTTTAGTTTCCTAATTGCCCTAGATTAATTATTTTGTTATAATTCTACTGCGTATATTAATCTAGTTAGGGAATAGAAAACCCAACATTTGCTACCTAACACGTGATTATAACTTAATATTCACCCACATTAATAGTTATAAATAAAAAAATAAAAATTGCAATATTTTTCATTAAAAATTACATGTGATTGTTATTTATTTATATAATTACATATGATTCAACATATAATCACATATGATTTTCATTTAAAAATTGATATTTGATAAGAAATTTACCGATATATGATCATTCATGTTTGATTTCAACTTGATTGTATATTTCTTAGTCAATGATTTGAAAATCCGTATTTTATTACTCTTTAAACACATGTGATTGATAGTTTGATATTCAATTGCATATGATTACACCTTAGTTTTTCATGTCTTAATCTCTTTACATCATCAATTATTTGAATTTAAAGTTTAATTAAAAATATAAGCGTGTGTGATTATTTTTTAGTGTTAAATCACATGTGATTTCACATTAAAAGTTTCTAAAACCCAAAAAAATGAAGAAAAAAAATTGTAAAAAGTATATCTTGTTGTATCTAGAATCTAAGAGAAAAAAACGTTGATTCCGAGTATGTATTTTTATAATTTCTAGACATACGGTTTGTGATATGTAACTTTGATAAAAAATGTGAAAATGGGTATTTGAAATGAAGAAATCCTATTGATTCTTTCATTCTCCCTTTTTTTAACATTCTTTTTTGAACTTTCATCTAATAAACATATAATTGTATTTTTTTAACGATCGTGCATCGCACGGGCTAAAAACCTAGTTAAGATATATATGATACTATCACGATATTCGTATAACGAATAAAATTTCTATCACCTAATCTTAATAGTTAAGAGTATCTCTAATTAGAATTTTTGAAGATGTTTCGAGATAGTAACGCCTTCAACCTTATCTTATAAAAGTTCTTTTGGTGAAACAAGCGATTTTAAATTTTTTTCGACAGTCATATTAATATTTAAACATTAATTATATTTAAAATTACGATACCGAGTAGACTTTTATACATGTACGGAAAGTAACCTTTTAGATATTTATCTTTATAAATAAGGGAGGAGACCCTTAATTATTTGTCAAATATATACACATGACACATCATACAAATCCTATGTGTCATTGTGATACCCGGTCAAAAAGCGCATTCTCGCGTCAAATTTAAACTTTTTATTTCAAGTATTATATACTCAAAATACCGAAGTATACAAGTATTATATGTATGATTATATATATATATATATATATATAACTCAAAACGATTATTTAATAATCATGTATATACGAATCTGACAGAACACGAAAACTTAAAATGGACGTTGATGCAAAACATTTTCAAATAAAGTATCATTGTCAAGAATAATAATTATTTACTCCGTTACAAATTTAAAGACATTTTGAACACAGAAAACTATCCGTCAAAACGAATTGAGATAAAGACATATTTTTATATATAGTTAAAAGTATTTTTATGAAATACTTCAACTAAAAACTTATATGATTTTATCATTAGAAATTTATTATTTTAAAACATTATACTACTTTACAATCGGGTACGCGAACGCGGGGCGAAAATACAAACCTACATCAATTATTGGAGGCCGGTTATAATCAACCGACCCCCAATAATTCACACACACACAACACAACTATCTATCTCTACTCTCTTCTCTATCTCTCGGCCTCTTTCTTTCTCGATCATCATCATCATCAACAACAACACAACAACAACAACAACAACAGCAGCAGCTAGCATCTATCATCATCATCTTCTTCATAATCATCATCTTCATTGTTCATCATCACCACCATTTTCATCTCAAATTTTCGAATTGTAAGGAAACTTCAATTTTTATTTAAATTCATGTTTAATAACTTATAACACCATATCTTAGTGTTATATCAACTTATATGTTCATAATCGAGCCCAAAAATGTCATTTTTAAGCTGAACATTTCGAGCAAACCTGTAAATGTACAGGATCCAGCGGATCAGCTAACTGATCCGGCGGATCATCATAAAAATGCTAAGATCCGGCGGATCACCCACGGATCACCTACGATCCGGAGGATCACCCACGGATCACCTACGGATCCAGTTCAAAAATTCAGTTTTTATAAAATACGTATCAAATTCTTTCGTCATGAATATATATTTATACAATACGGATATAAACAAAGTATATTTATACAAAACAGACCAAATTATATTTTTGAAATATAATCTCGAGTCATCACCAACGGGCCGTATGCTTTTCGTAAACTTCAAACATAAAACGAGTCGAATACGTTGAACATGATTAATCAAGCGAACAATTATACAAATGAATTACTACACGCCCACTTACAAATATATTATCTCACATGTTTAAGACACTAGGGGATTACACTTGGTACACGCACACACATTAGGATTTGCTTGCTCTTCAGGTGAGTCTCACGGCCCCTTTTTACTGTCTTTACTTTGGGGGAGATGCATTGCTTGTTTTACTTGTATACTTATATGTATGTATGGTTTTACCGACTTGTAAATTTACTACTTGATAGACATACTACTTTACAAACTTGCTACTTTACAAACATATTGACTTATTAACAGGCTTTACTACTTACAAACTTACTGTTTTACTGGAATACTACTTTACAGACTCTATTGACTTGCTACTCTATAAACTTACTGTCTTATCGACTTGTATACTTACTATTTTACCAACTTATATATTTACTGCATGACCGACTTACAAATTTACCATTTTATAAACTATACCGACTTACAGACTTACTAAATTGCATGAGTTACATTTTAATCCAATGAAGTCCTCCGAATCATAGTTGTTAGTTATGGGATAAGCGCGAGTTTTAGTATATGGATCCATATGGGACTGACAATCCCCGCCCAGGGTAGCATGCACTACCATGAACCGTTCTCGTATAAACGGGCGTTTTCTACTCGTTTCGTATGAGTGTTTTTGGATTAGCACTCACGGGGGCAAATTACCGACTTGTTAAGCTTCGACTATGATGGCTCATGGCAGACTACACTGACCTTACTATACTTGTGAAATCCTTACTTACGGACCTACTACCATTGTACAATTATACTTTACTGTCTTATTTATTGGGAAATTCTTTACTTACTGATACATACATTGTGAATTCTTTACTACTGACTGTTTCTATTCGTACAATAAATTACATACTGTTTTGTGTACAAATTTCTGTTATTGTTTGTTACAAACCTATTGTTTGTTACAAACCTGTGAGATTCAACAACCTTTTGGTTGACGCTTTTTAGTGATGCATTCTCAGGTACATAGCAACAGTAGGAATGGCCTGCACGATATGCTAAGCTAGTACGAGTCGCATGCATACACACTCATAAAGATTTTACTTGCATTACCTTTTGAACTTTGATTATGTATTTAAAATCTTCATAATCATTTTGTGAACTCGCTAATGATGTATACTTATGACTTAAAACCTTGTACTACTTTTGTAATGTAATGTATTTTCAAAAACGTCTCATTTAGAGTCGTTTGCTTAATCTTTGTGCTTGATTACTTAATTAGTCACGCCCCAAAATAGTCGCTTCCGCAAAACACGAAATTGGGGGTGTGACAGTCATCACCATATAAAAAAAACTTAATGATGTGGATTTTCCTACACCTTTATTCCAAATAAGGTAATATTCAATTAAAATTTATATTACAACTATTTTCATTTAATAAGGTAATTAATTAAATTAAATTATGCTATTTTAATTCAAAATAATGTGTCATATAATAACACTTATAACTTTTTATTATAGTCCAAACTCATGACATCCTTTAATCTATTTTTTTCTTCTAATTTTAATCTTTTAGTTTTTCCATCTTAATCTTAACTCTTATTCCTCTTACTTTCTCTTTTTAAAAAAAATAAATAAATAAACTTTTAGTAAATTATGAGAAGTTACTTTTAATGTAATTATATCTTTCATTAAAGTTTTGTTAATTTGAATATATTTTTTTATTATTTTACTAATTAAGGGAATTCAATTTCTATTATTTAGTAAACTGAATACAAGCATTATGGATAGGCAGATCAAGGTCATCATCTATTTTTTAAAGAGTTTTTTCTATTTTTTTAATCTCACACAACTTAATTACAATTCAGTATGCGAATGGTAAGACGAGTACTTCTATTAATTCTATATTACTTTTCAAATCTATATAATGTAGGTATATATTTGATTGTTGTAGAATGATTTATATTTTGTGCATATATATGTACATTAGTTATTCAGTAAAACGTCTAAATTGTTATAGTAATTTTTACAATTTATTTTTCCCAAGACTATTAACGTACACATTGTTTATCAATTGTTTCAAGGTTAACATATTATAACTATAGGAAATGGAAAGGTCACAATAACTAGACAATTTTTGTTAGCCAGAAAAATGTCAATTTATAAAATACACATCTTTTTTAACCTTCCCATTTCATTGATATATTGTGGGGAAAATATGCTCTTATTAATTCATTTTTGAGGGGTTAAAATTTATAAAGTATCACTAATACCGATAAAAAATTCATTTTATAATCTGAAAGTTTTCACCATTTCAGATATCATTTTGACTTGTGATTCACAATTTACGACATTTTATAATGCTAGCCGTGCATCGCACGGGTTTAACACTAGTTAGATATAACTTGGTAGGAGTGAATTTATATCAAAAGTTAACGAGTGATATAAACTATTAATAATAATAATAATAATAATAATAATAATAATAATAATAATAAGTGCCATTGACGATGGTAGCATATTTAATTTTAAGTTAATTAAAGGTTTTCAAAAGAGAATTTTTAAGTGAACAAATGTATATAATTGATTAATTGGAATTGATGTGAAATAAAATATTCTTATCGGTTAATAGGTGGTGATTTTAAGAGAGTAAGATAGTTTTCTTTTATATTTTATTACTTTTTATATATTACTAGGTGAAAGAATCGTGACAGTGAGGGTTTGTTAAATTATTATGTGTTATCTCGTTTGTTATCTTTGTAATCACGATTGAAATAGTTGCATTATATAAGTTCAAATAAATGAAACGAAAGCTACATAAGCTAAAGTTATTTAATGTTCAGTATCGAGAGCCGAAAATAAATGAATCATATGCGTTGTAATAGTTGCAACCTGGTGGGAGAGATGGTTCTCTTTTTACATGGCGTTTTAATATTTAACCAATCAATATGATATAATAATCAATGTCAAAAGATGTAATTGAATTGATTAGAATCTAATAAATTTTAAAGAAACGAAAACGTTACCTGAATGAATTGATGAAAAAACAGATTGATTCAAAGTTTGAATTAAATTAAAATCTTTTAAGATATGGGAGTTTTTGATGTTCTTAGAAGTCTATCATATAAATATTAACTTAAAGGATTCGAAAAACACTTGAAGATATTTTTAAAATTTGAAGAATCGAATTTCTTGGCCCATTTTCAAATAATAATTGATCATGTCAGTGTTATTATAATGGTCTTATCGGCCCGTATAGGTTAAGATGTAATGATACATTTAAAAAAAATATGGGTTTAATAAAATGAATGTGGGCATTAAAGTTTAATATTAATATTGAACAACAAAATTAGTAAATTGCAAAAGTAGGAAAAACTATATTTTTTTTGCCCATTTTCAAATAATAATTGGACTTTTCATTGTTATTATAATGTTCTTATTGGCCCGTATATGTTAAGATATAATGACAATACATTTTTTTAAAAAAAAGACGGGTTTAATGATATGAATGTGAGCATCAAAGTTTAATATTAATATTGTACAACAAAATTAATAATTTTGCAAAAGTAGGGAAAACTATAAAATAGATATAATATTACTTGAGATACATAAATAATAACTCAAGAATTTGAAAAACACTTGAGGAATTGAATTTATGTTCACTAAATTTGACTCCGTTATTTTATATTAATTAATAATTAAAATAATACTTATTTTGTAATTGATATATTGATTGGGGAGGAAAGTGTAATTATGATAATTTAATATACACCGTTAGATCTTAAGAGAGGAACCCATTGAAGGGTCCAAAATCCCCCCATGATATTCTGTTATATATATATATATATATATATACACAATATTTTGATTATTTGTTACTCATTTTTAAATTTGTGTCCTTTGATTGAAAAAAGATAACACTTGAAAGTTCATATCATTGGCTTACAAGTATAACCCCAAACCTCTAAAGTCTTTGTTATAAAGCCCTAATCCATGCCTACTTTTTCTTTTTACTTACCTTTTCTATAATTCTACCCTCTTCGTTTATCTCCAATGTCTTTGGTCATAACTTTTTTTTTCTTTTATAAAGTAATAGTGAATTTAATATTATTTTTTTGAAATTTCAAAATAAAATTTAATAATACCTTCATGTTTAGTTGATTGTAGTAATTTTCTTATAATACATTATGGGTTTTGCTAATGTGTGCCCTCGTGACACACATTAATTTTCATTTATGAACCTTAAGTTTTCGTAAATAACAGAATTTGTAATTAATATATGCATAAAAAGAAAAATATTATATTAAATTAATGAGTATTAAATGTAAATGCATGTTAATATTTAAACAACCTTTAACTTTATTTAATGCATTTTAACATGTGTCACAAGAATACGTTAGCAAAACCCATACATTATAATCACATACTATATCTTTGAAATATAAACCCTACTCTACACATTACAAGGCCATTAGGGTAAATGCACCAAAATGTACGTTTTAATTTCTTTGAATGATGCAGAAAATGACGGTGACCGAAACTTTTGTCGTCCATTCGATAATAGATTCTTGGTCAAAAAATGAGTACTTACTAGTAGAAACTTTAAACTAGATAGACATATATGTTGGATCAAATAAGTCTCAAGTACCAACAAGAGTTCATTCACAACAAACACACCACACTTTTATCGAATCCATTCTTATTGTAGGATATACATCACGATGTCTTTAGACAATATAAAATATCAATTTTATTAATTGATCCGCCTAAAGCATTCTTTGTTTCGAGTTCCATGTACTAAACACTTTGATTCCATTAAGTTTGTTAATATTTATCATGGAATACAAATGTGCTTCATATATATACAGTATCTTGTTATGTCATAGTCTTGAATTTAGGTCTTTTAAACATCTTAAAGTGTTATACATCATCAAGTTAATAATAGAGATCTCGGTCCCACCTTAGGGTTATAAACCCTTTGATGACTTGAAAGTAAGTGTGAAATGGGAAAAAAAAAGTGAACACCTACAAAAAGCTAGAAGCTCTCATCATCAAGCTTAATGTTATTCCCAACCAAGACTTGGTCTTACTCATTTATAGATATTTCTACCAAGTTCAGAGTAATGTACCGCTTACAATGAAGGAAAGTACAAGTTTTTGTAATGGAGGTGGTGGGTATTAAGAGATTTTGGATCTGGGAATAGGGATTTACCGGTCCAAAAAAGTGGCAAATAATCTGAAGAAGCACTTTTATGTTTGATGATGAGTAGATGCTGATGACAACATCACCTTTAAGTTACTATAAATAACAGGGGAAGTTGAAAAAAAAGTGATTTTGTCTGACTCAAGCTGACGTGTATTTTTCTTCACTTTGAGTCGTCTCTTATCAAAGTTAAAACGACATAATTGATACGCGTAAAATGCACATCTAAAAAGTATGCTTAACAAAATAGTGTGACATGTAATAAAATTTTAAGTAAAAAAATGAGAAAATAAGATACTTAGAATAGATGTGTCAAATGATGAATGAATTGTGCATTATACTAGACACGGTCTAAGCATATGGTAAATCTACTAGTTTTGGCTGATTATAGGTTTATACCTTTTAGTTAATTGTCATCAACAACTGTAGCTCTTTAACTTCCCCTATTGTTGTTCGTCAAAGCCTTCATTAGATCTTTTTAAATCAAAGACATAATTTTAATTGAATTGAGGGAAGTAATTTTTGTTATAATACAAGTTTTCAAGTTATGATACTAGTATGATCTCACAAATAACTTTACTTCTGACGTGATGGGTATAGTATAAAGCAGTTTGAAGTGAACGAACCAGGTTGCCGAAATTCCAATCTTTGAGAAGAAGGGTATAAAATATCATGAGTGTTTATATCACAAGATTGCAACAAGTTTTTACCCTAACAAAAAGCTATGTATGCATGCTCTAATATAGTAAGAGCACTCAAAATTGCTACATATAATTGAGCGATTTAACATTATACTTCATTCATTGATAACAACAAGAAACAATACGAGTTGAGTTAAAAATCACTTAAATCTGCCCAACTTTCACGAACTGTCTCAAGTTCAAGTATCACGTTTTTACATATATAACCCAAAACAAATTCTCATGAATTTATTGTACATCAAATTTCAGATGATTGTGCAATGATGAGTATACATTGTGCAATAAAGGTTGTAACATAAACTCAACGGCCATTATTGTTAACTTTTTGGCGGGAATAACCGTTTAGGTGTGAACTCATGGCCCTTTTTGTGGAATTTTGTTTTAACTTCGGACATACCCATCCCACTTTCGGTGTTTTGTTCCTTTCAGTTTTTTTTTTTTAATAATATATAATATAATATATTTACCCATTTTAAATAAATCTTAGACTTTTTGCCCCCAAATCTTGTATAAAACCCATCCCCACCCCCAACTCTTACACTTCCCCTCTCCCCTCATCAACATACTTTTTTTAAAGATCAATTTTAACTCTGGGTTGTTAAAAATCCTGTCTCTTTTGCCTAATTAATTGTAATTTTGATTATTTGGGTTGTGGGGGAGGGTTTTGGTTGTTAAGAATCCATTTAAGGTCTTGAAAAACATGATCTTGTTGAACAATGGAAGCACACTATGGAACTTAGTTGCAATTCTTGAAAATAAATTGTGTATCGAAAAAAGTTTTTATTTTTGGATATTTCAGATTTTTAATAGGTATAACAAGGGTACTTAACAGATACTCTGACATTGTTTTAAGTTAATTTCGATATATCTTCTTATATATTTTGTAAATTCGAATTCTAGAGTAAGATATTATGGGAGGGGCATCATTGCCACCAGGGTTTCGGTTCCATCCAACCGATGAAGAATTGATCGGTTATTACCTTAGAAGGAAAGTTGAAGGTCTTGAGATCGAACTTGAAGTGATTCCGGTTATTGAATTGTACAAGTTTGATCCATGGGAGTTGCCTGGTGAGCTCCCCTTTTATTGAATTCAGCTTTGATACTTCAATATAAGCCACTTCATTCATTTTAATTGATTGATGGTGAAGCTTTAATGGCTCTTTTTTCTTTTATGTAAAGACAAATAATTGAGATCATGAAACTTTTCAGACCATGATCTTGTTATAGAATCTTTCTTTTTTATCTTTAAGGCATCTAAGGAGAGTTCTTTAATCATAATATACTTTTTGTGTGGTGTGTTGATGACAGATAAATCTTTCCTTCCAAAGCGCGATATGGAGTGGTTCTTTTTTGTTCCACGTGATCGCAAGTACCCAAATGGGTCACGCACAAATAGAGCAACAAAAGCTGGTTACTGGAAAGCAACAGGCAAAGACCGAAAAGTGATGTGCCAATCTTCTTTAGCAGGGTATCGTAAGACCCTTGTTTTCTATCGTGGTAGAGCACCATTAGGTGATCGGACTGATTGGGTGATGCATGAGTATCGGTTATGTGATGATATTTCTTCAGGGACACCAAGTTTTCAAGTAAAAATCTTAAAACGTGTTTCTTAATTCTTAATTTTTTTTTTTTTTACAGATTAACCGTTATGAGACTAATAATGAGTTGAATTTGTAGGGACCATTTGCTTTGTGTCGTGTGATGAAAAAGAATGGGACAAAAACAAGCTATGTGACTAGTGAACCGAAAAATAAGGAAGGTGGAAATAGTTCTAATGGAATTAATATCAATGAGCCTTTGGTTCTTCAAACAAGCACTCTTATGGGTGACCAGAGTAATATATCGAGTCCTCGTACTTCTTATGAAAAAACTTCTACTTCAGAGAATGAACCAACTTCATCAACGGGCCTCAATAATCCTTCGAACTTTTGGGTCTCACCTGATTTGATTCTTGATTCTTCAAAGGTAATGACCATGCGGGTCAATGTCCTAAAAAATAATCACATGGTGGTGTAGCGAGTCAAAGCAGTTTAGGAGGTTATATGGGTTACTTGAACCAAAGGTCGGAGCCAATATTACCAAAAAAGAATAGTAAAAAAGAATTCACTCTTTGACCCATGGGACCAAATGGAACCACTCCCATTCCACCCTAATTTTGTATGACTGCTAGAGATAAACAACCCAAATAAATGGGTTGATATTACTACATCTAGTATCACTATATCACGTTTTAATATAATCTTTATGGCAATGCAGGAACAATCGAAAGGACTAGAAGGGCAGTTTGGGCATTTCACACAAAACGACATTCCAAACCCAATGAGTCCATGGCAACCATATCATCAATTAGAAATCTCACCAAGTTCATCATACTCAAATTTTACAGAGGAACTTGAACTGGTAGATGATCTAAATCGATTTGGCTACATGTCACCATATTCAAGAAACGAAAGCTTTACAGGAATCTTTGGAAACGAAGATCAATTTCCATATGAGTTTTACGGGGGTAGTTGAACCTTTGGGTCTCCAAATCACAAAAAAATGGGGTTATAGAGTTCCTAATACGTTTAAAATTTAAATATGTCATGTTTTTTATTATTATTTGAAGCTTTATAGTAGAGTATACAAAAACGACCCCTGAGTAACAATCACTATTATCGATTGTCACCAGGAGTAGAGTTTATTGCTGCCTGTATAAGCTTCTTTAATGGAAGCCATCTACTGTAAAATAATATATATTTATGTCTTTGAAGGCATTGCTATAACTGATAAGTTCGCACAAAAACCTCATCCTTCTTATGTTTTCATTTCTGCTACCTTCGTCTATATTTATCCAAAACTGGTAAAACATAACTTCTTTGGTTCTCTTGTTTAGTTTTGCATACCGAAAATTCTCATATCCAAAAAAGGAACTGAATAGCTCCTTCATATCCCCACGGAATCTTAGTCGATATCTTGGATGCAACGAAATGGAAACTTTTGATATTGAAAGTCATGATCTGATAGTTATAAATTAATCTCGATCCTGTAATCAAGTAAAGAAAGTGGAATCACACGAGGTGCCGCCCTAGACTTAATGGTGACAATTTCAACCTGTTACTCATAATCACGTCGATTTCCTAATGATATTATAAGCGTTATTTACTTATAAAGAACAAAAAGACATTTTCTGGTCAGCAAAATCCGATCCATTTCAACCTCACTTAAAATTTACAGATTTCAAAGTGAACATTTTTTTACCTGTTACCCAAGCATTTGATACAGGAAACCAGAAAGAGCATAAACAGCCCGACTTTCACAACCTTTGGATTATCTTAAAAAATTCCCAACACACATCATGTAGAAAAAAATAATAATAAGCTGTTCGGAAAAAATAATAATAATAAGAAGAAGAAGAAGAAACACTTGCAAACACAACATCAAATGAATGCCTTAAATACTTAATCCTTCCCCTTTAAGTCATAAAAATGTACCAGTCTGGAAACATAAGTTCCAACTTATTTGTGCACAGCCTATGAGCTCATCCACCAATACTGAAATTCATAACAAAAACAAAAAATAAAACGCTGTTGCTCATTACCTCACGAATACAAGTAGTCAAATCTCCTTGAGATAACAACTTTAGTAGATACCTGTAAAGCACAACAATCAGAGACTAGGAGCTCACCCCAAACACACGAATACTTTGCTCTATCAAGACCCTGCAAGTTGGACACCTTGCCATCTCATTCTTCTCATACTCATCGTTGCAGCTACCACACAGAACTTGATGTGCACATGGCAAGAAAACAGCAGAGACTTCATCTTTGTTACATATTATGCATGCACGATGTGTCTCATTTCTTTCATCAACATCATCCAATTCGGAGACCAGACTAGCAATTGCTTCGCCGTATGGAAAGGTTGACTGTCGTTCCAAGTTTTCAGATATTTTTAGGACTGAGAGCTCCTGTTCAAGTCTTCGAAGGTCATCTTTGTAGCGTCTGAAGTCTAACTCAAATTTTGAACGTAATATCTCGTGATTTCTTTTGTTTTCTAATTCACTTGCTTCTTTCAGACGTTTTTCTTCTACTATTTGCGCTACAGCACGCTCTTTGGCTTTCAGCTCTTCCTTCCATTGTTCCTGTTTAACAATTGATATAACAAAATATACATATAAACACTTGTTATTCTTCTTGGTGGGCTGATTTACAATGGAAGTAACTTGTAACGCAAAACAACCAAGAAAGGTAATAATTCAAAAGAGATACTCAAAGTACCACAAGATCCACACAAGAGACTAAAATTTATTTACTTTTCCTGTTCTAGAAGAAATTAGCATTATTAGATACAGAATGTATGAAGCATTACTAATTGAAACTCTCGCCACAAGTATTGCATTCAGTAGACGTGATTTGAGCTATTCCGATAGGTATCAAAACAGCACAAAATGGACAGTTTTTGGAAGCTTACTAATAATCATTTCACAGTAAGCCTGAAATCGTTTCTTTAAAGAACGGGGAACAAAAGTAGACCATTGGTTCCAGTTTTTTAAAGTACGGAAACTTTAACTTATTGTAATTGCCCATTTATGCCAGAAATAAGAACTTTATCGACCACATTGGAGAAAATAAATTAAATCAAGGGTTTCACAAAGGAATCTCTTTCGGCACAGATCAAAATGATACTAATGAGGTGATTAAAAACATGCGGAAGAAGACAAGAGTCAAACATATAGCACATGAATATTAAGTGACCACAACAACATTAACATGATATACTCGGCAATAATGATAACATATCTCATGAATAAAATAGACAATCAGATTAGGGAAGTAAACTTTGAAAGGAAAGCTAACAGTTTCTTTTAGGTTTTGCATCCAATAATACTAACCAAATAAACAGATTAAACTTTAAGAGGACAAAAAGTTTAACATTATTTAAACAATAATATTAACCATGCAAAGAGATCATACCTCAGAAGCCTTTGTAGCTGATTCAACTTGGAGCATTATTTCCTGCAACTCTATGAGCTTTTGTTTCTCACCTGCAATATTCTCCTGCAGCTTGGCCCTCTGTTTTTCCCAAGCCAGAAGCTTCTTGAGATACTTCTTCTCCCTCTTGGTAACTGCGATACAGTTAGTCACAGATTCGGCAGCACTTAAATTTAAAGCCTCCGTCTCTGCCCTTATCTCCGCGTTCTGTAATTCAGCATCTCTAACAGCCTTATTTGCAAGCTCCAGTTGACCCCTCGCTCTCATCAACGCAAAGTCAATATCCAAGAGCCTCTTCATGGTGGGGTTGTCGACAGTTGGCTTCTCCTGCTTAACTTGTTGATTTTCCTTCATTTCCATTCTCAACATCTTTAACTCGGTCAGATCATGAGATAGCTTTCTCGCTGCCTGCATCGCCTTCTGATGGGCCCACACCTTCCTTTCCTTTACTTGATTCTCAAGATCCTTAATTTCATTTACTAAAGTTATAAGAATCATATCTTTTGAATCCTTAACTACTGATTCTTTATCTTCTTCGATATTCATTTCATCAAATTTCTTCAGAATCATCTCAACCTCTTTCCGATTCTTCAAATTCAACATCCCCAAACTTTCATCCGTAAGCTCGTGATCAGAACTAATTTCTTTCGATGCGTCAACATCTTCCAATTGAAGCTGTTTCCTTTTCATCTTCCCGTTATATTCCGCAGCAAACACCGCCACAGTAGTTTTCATACACAAATTCATACCAGGACTAAGCACCAACCAAGCCGGACACTTGACATCCCTTTTCACAGTCTCTTCTAACTCAACACAAACATCATCATACCCATAAGAATCATCCACATCTTCTTCCTCAAACCCCCACCCACCATTAAACCTACACGAATCAGAACTCACCCCAATACTACTCTCATTACCTATCTCATTCTCCTCACCTTTAACTTTAGTAACAAAACCGTCACCATTAGGATTCGGCACAACACTTAGTTCCATATCACTCGCACGACCAACATGAAGATCAGTCTTCAACAAACACCACATCGCATCAGTTCTACTCGAAAATGGCTTAGCTCGTTTCACCAAACACACTAAACTCCTAAGAGAAAATTCAATCAAATCTCTCAGATTCCTAAAATTTGCCTGCGTCTCTTCTAACCTCTCAATAATCCCACTATCCATACTGCTCAAATAAATCATAGTATTGTAAATCACGTTAGTAAACGCGTCCATTTTCCCAAAACAATCACCATACCTAAGAATCGCTTTCATCACAGTTTCTATATCATAATTACCGCATGTAACTAGCATATCTATAGCTTTAATATACATTAAGCATAACTTATTACGCAGCATTTTCTCTAATTGTTTTTTGTTAACATTACCGGAAACGTTATCGGCACAATTAGCGGTTAAATCGAACCCTAACGAAGAAGAATCGGTAACTAAACCTTCCGGATTAGTTTGCGGAAGCGGAGACCTCGAATTAGAGTGTTCATTTGTGTCTCCAACCTTGCTTTCCATTGACACCTACAAAATTGATTGAAATTACGAAATGCTATATACGATAGATGTAGAATGCAGAAGATCGGGTTGTGGAAGCTTACCGGCCGGTGAGAACTGACGTCCGTACGGCGATGATCGGAAGATGAGAGTATGAGAAATGGTGCGTAACGGACGCAATTGAGAGGAAGGTGGTGGTGTTTAGGAGTGTGTTTGGGCACCAATTGTATTTCCGTTTAAATAGAACTCCACTTTCTAGAAATAATATCATTTGTAGTGTAATAATATTTGTTACTATTATTTATATAATAATATATTATATTATTTATATATATATAATCATATATTATATTATATTATATTATATTATATTATACGGGTACTATATTATTATATTTATTTTCTAGAAAGGCAAGTACACACGCCTACTATTACAAATATTTACATTAATTCACAAACATATACAATGGTCTCATCCGCACAACTCGTACCCCCAATCTTAACATCTTAATTGGAAGGGTCATCACGATACTGTTAGGCCCAAGATCCATTATTATTATTTATTATATTAATCATTATTATTATTATTATTATTATTATTATTATTATTATTATTAAGTTACATGTAGGATATATGCAATGTTATTTATATATGTTAATATATATTATTAAAAGTAATCAAATAACACATAAAATGTAATGGATTAATAAGCATGAAGACGACGTACGGAGCGCAATCGATTTATATATGTTAATATATACTTGTTGTGCTCCCGAACGGTCGTATGAAGACGATGTACGAAGCGCAATCGGTTTGTTTTAAATTTATATTTGTTGTGGTCTAAGTATGACTTACTAATACTGAACCAAAGGCTAGTAGATGGTAAATATGACCTAGAGTCGTTCTTAAAGAGAAACTAAATTGAAACGGAGGTGATCCAATCAATCTTTCTTTTCTAGTAAAGGTTTTAAAAGAGTGCGTTGGGGGTTTTGGTTCAGTTAACTAAGTAAACTAAATAAAGCGAATAAAAGTGTAATAATAAATCAGATAATAAAAGTAGTATTTGTTGTGAGTTCTTTAGCTAATAATGTGGGATGATGACTCTTATGGGAAAACGATTATCTAAATTGGGAATGTTTAGTGGATTCAACACCCAGTGGTATAACCAATAAGTTCCCTATTAGTCGGTTATCAATTAATATGTCACGAGGAACTAAGGTGTCATGATTCTGATCAGACAGACGATGCTCAACTCTCCACACTCTCCTATGAGGGAGTCAGTGACCCGTATTATTGAACGTATTCGCTCGTGGACGAAGGAATAGAGTAGCAGGTCATTACAAATCTGACCGTTCTTAATACCATAAAGATTTCAAATCCATTAAACAATTAACTTAGAATTTATGTTCGGACTTATTAACCAATTCCTATTAATGAAACTTAAGAATGATAAACAGGGGAAAACGTTCAAGGTTCTTGCGTATCTTACTTTTGGTTTCATATTTTAAGGAAAGGGTATCAGTGTAACTTATATTCCAAACTTGCCTTTCTCATTACAATTAACAAATCCCTAGGTTTTCGTAAAGGGTTATTTAGCCTGTAGCCTACCTACTCTAATCTAATCTAAATTAACTAATCTAATTAAAATGCTGACGGCTTTTTGCATAAAGTTAAACCCAGACCATATCGGAAAATGCTATGGTGATTCACAGTGTATTTAATCATTTACCGATGTTTCCATTGTGAATTTAATTGCTTCGCCATGTTCACATGATAAGTACATTGTGATCAAAAGTGTACAATACTCATGGCAAGTCCACGTAATCACATTGCATTTTATGATGCTTGCATGATGTTACAGTTAAAAACATAGTTTTTACACAGATAACTATTGACCAAGTATCAAGGTTCGCGACTCCTCTTTACAGGGTTACAATCACGTTTGTTAATCGAAAGGCGAATATCAGGTTTAGGTTTAAAATCATAGGATAAGTCCGTTCATAAAGTTCCCGTTTTATAATGTTAATCCATAATACAACTACCTTCGGTCGTTACCGGCTTCCATACGTATGTACTTTGCTTAAAAGCATTTTCAGCACTATACCGAGTAAACAGTCGAACAGGGGCCGTCATATTATTTCACAACATATTTAAAGTCATCCCACAATTATATATGCTAACTACATCACAACAAACACAATAGTAATCTACTCGCTAATCATGGCACAAACTAATTCTAGCATAATTAAAGCATACATATTTAATTAAGATAGAATAGGATAGAAAGAACCCGGATTAAAATGCGAGAAGGAATAGACTTGAATTAAACGAGCTCCTTAACTAGCCTAACACTAATTTTGAAGTAAGAAAATAGAATGAGAAAGCAAAGAGAGAATTATGCCAAATGCATATGGGACATCTTCAAATGGAAGCCTTGGGGCTGTATTTATAGGGAAAATATGGCTCACATTAGCATCCCTAGGCTCACATTAGAAAAAAAGTGAAAGGTGGTGCACCGGGTACGAAAAAGTAGCGAAAGGTGGTGCACCGGGTACACGCAAGGACGAAAAAGCGGAAAAGAGACGGGGGGGGGGGGGGGGGGGGAGGGGGAGGCCGCCAGTGGCGGCTGGCTGCCACCCGCCCCAGTCCGTCGTCTTTCAATGCGTTGCTTAATTTGTGCGTATCTTCTTCGTTATGCGTCCGTTTGTGTTGATTCTTTTTGCGTTGGATTCATAATTCAAAAACGAAAAATTTGATGTAAATATATCCCAAAGAGATGTCTCCTATCTCCAGATATTGCGTACGAATCATTTGGATCTTCCGGCGGGCGTAGAATCTTCATTCTTTATCCGTTTTTGTTGATTCTTCTTCTGTTGGATTCGTAATTTGAAAACGAACATCTTTGGTGAGATGGATGTTGATGATGAGCACTTTTGTCTTGAAATCTAGTTTTGATGCCTTGAATCTTCAAACGTGTGTGGAATCTTCGTTTTTCATCCGTTTTGCTTGATTTTTATCGTGCAACCTTGTTTTGACCATCTTGGCATAATATCATTGATTTGTATTGGTTTTGAGTTTAAAATGCCAAGAATCGTTCTAGAATGGGAGAGATATCGGTAGTAAAAACATGACTTTTTACGCGATATCAATCATAAGGATGAATATAGAATATGATGAAGGAAAAGCCAAAAGGTAAATTTTTTACACATAACTCATGTGATATTAAATAATATCATTTTTATTATCGTTATTGGATCAAAATATGATCCAACTCTATTCTATAATTCATGGGTGGTGATTTGTACATCACCAGCTATTAGTCATAAACTATCAAATATGCTATAAAGTATTGTATTGTATAATATCGTAAAACATATTTTATGGCATACGGCTAAAAACATATGGCGTAATGATCATTCCCCACATTTTATTTGGGTAGGACACAAAAAATATAAATTAACGAATGCATCGAATTTGGAAAAGCTTGGATTAGGAAAGTAAAGATCATATTGCACAATAAAAATTAGATATTGGTGATTTTCTTAACTTGTAATTCATGTGATATTAAATAGTACTAGGTGAAGTCCCGCGATAACTTGGGCTTCAATATTTGAGTTTATAAATTGTGTAATTAGAAATATGAAGGATTTATCTATAAATTACTGCTTAAGATGTCGTGGTATTTAAACTATAAGGACTAAAAATTAGGGAAGTGTTGGAAGTGTCAATTTTAATAGTTGTGGGTATGCCTTTTAAAAAATGAAAATAGACGTGGGATAGCCATAAGATCTTTATGGATGGAACCAATCTAAGATCCAGATTGTTCCATGATATTCTGTTATAATTATATATAAAGATAGCCTTTGTTATCATTATTCGATAGAAATATGATCCAATTGTTGTATATTTTATGAGCGGTGATTCATACACCATCTATTTTTAGTCGGACGACACTAAATATGCGTGTATAACATCGTAAATCACATTTGGTGGTGTACGACAAAACAATAGGTGGCGTACAAATCGTTTCTCACAATTTATTTGGGTGGGACAAATAAAAAAAGAAAAGATGAAGAAAACAAAATTTTGAAAAACCTACAAATAGGAAATTAAAGATCATAGATTAGATGTTGGCAAAAATTTTAACACATAATTCATGTTATATTAAATAATAAAATGTTAACTATAGCCGGACTAGTTAAGATTGACATTTTTTAGTTTCATCCCATCATCATAAATCATATTACCATGAATTAATATTGTTACCAAATTTAAAAAAGGAAAGTTGATATAAAATATGATGTTCATACTTTATAATTAATTCAAACGAGTTTTAAATTTTTAAATATATAATTTAAAAAAGAAAAGTTGATATAAAATATGATGTTCATACTTTATAATTAATTCAAATGAGTTTTAAAAGTTTTAAATATATAAATCTTGACCATAGCTCTTTATAGCTCTAAGAACTATATTTAATATTCCCTTTTTAGCCATACAACACCAAACACACAATAAGATGTTGTATTATTAACAATGTAAAACACATTTAATGGTCTACGGCTAAAAAAAGGTAGTGTATAAATGGTTTCCCAAATTTATTTAGGTAGGACAAATTAGGAAAAAAAAAACTAAAGACAAAGCAAACAAAAAATTTGAAAAAGCTTCAGATAGGAAATTAAGATCGTATTGCATAATAAAAGCCTAAATGTTCAATTTTGTTACAAATGAGTATTTTTCACCCGCGTATTGCTACGGATAAAAATGTATACTTTTTTGATAATTATATTTTTAACAATCAAATATATTTAAATATAAAAGTCATACTTTTATAGTTAAATTTCTTTCTATATATAAAAACTTATAAGTTGTTGCTTAATAAGTCAATGATATAGGTAAGGTGTCAGAGCGGATACGTTGGATTAGAGTGTTTTTGTGTAGCTTCTCTCATAATTCAAGTTAGAACATATTAAGGGATTAACATTCTCAATCACATCCCTGTAATTTAACACTATTATATTCATACTAATGACGAATTTACCAAATAAGGAGCATCATTTAATTATAAGTATAGAAAACAATATTGATTGATTAAAAGTTTAAATTGAAACTTTTTATTTAATATGGAAAAATTCAATATTGTATTGATATTTTTAAGAGGAGTAGAAAAAACACCGAGAACTATCAAGATTGTTGATCTTATTATCACCTAATATCAATTTACACACACTTATGAATAGTAACTTGATTGTCTTATTTTAAACCTACCTTTTTATCTAGATAAATACATATATTAGTGTTAAAATAAAAACAAAATAATTCTTTTAGCTTGATAGTTATAGCTTTTGCATATTATATTTTAGACTTCGATTCAAATCATAACATACTTTTTCTTTGCATTTTAGCTATCGCATCCCATATTAATGACTTACTTTCATTAGTTAAGTATGTACAATAATTATAAAAGTTTGAACTCGACAGGTTCTAATACATAAGATGACGTAAAACTCTGCTTTGATTAATTATATAAAACTATACTTTGTGTTTAGATTTTTGAGTATAGGTAAAAGTAATGCTTATTTTAAATTTTAAACAGGTATAGCTTCGATGAATAATTTAGTTATTGCCATATATGTTCGTTATAGTATAAACTTGAACAAAGTATTATCTTTTCTTTTTCAAATTTTGTATTCCTTAAATTTGAAGTTTTAACTACCCGATATGAGATTGAATAGGGAATGTCATTTTAAACTTTAATTAGCTAAACCGCATTATATTAACGAAGTTGTTGAATTTGATCGAATTACGTGTATTGTTAATTTATATGGTTATAGTTAAAAGAGATGAAGTTAGAGATAATGAAGCTAAAATGCAACATAAATTTTAATGTTCCCATCGCGTAGCACAGACAAATAGTTTCTTGTTTCAAATAGCCCTTGTTTGTCCACGTATATATGTTAAAATTACCTGCTATATTGACCAACATCATCATCGTCACATGCCATTGAATAATCCACACCAAATTTTTTAGGGTTAATAGTCAAATTCGTTAATGTACATTACGAAAATGTTCATGTAAGTTATTGTACTTTTAAAATATGCAATTGGACTACTGTACTTGTAAAAAATGTTCAATTAGGTTACCAAACTTTTGACATAGTTCAATTAGGTTACCGTACTTGTAAAAATGTACTTAATAATGTGTAATTGGGTCACTAAACTTTTAACTAAAATTAAGCAAAAATAGGCGTATTGTCACTTTTTACAAGTACAATATGAAATTGAACATTTTTAAAGTTTAGTAACCTTACATGAACATTTTCGTAAAGTTCCGTAACGAATTTATACATTAACCACATTTTTATTTAATATAGTCAATAAATTATACTCCGTATATGTTATTCTAATGATAACTTTTTGGCATATTTACATTGAATCGATTCTCCAAACGAATTTTACGTAGTAGTACTGTAGTAGTCACTTTTTTTTACAAATTAAAATATAATTACCTTTTTCTTTTATGATAGTAATTATCATTATAGATGGCAATCTTAGACACCGGTACACCACACCATACACTCTCCTTATGTTCACCGCATTATTCATCAAGTACTACTAATTTTTTATTTTTATTTTTTTCTTTGTAAATCAAGATACCATCAAAATACATGAAAACATTCATGCATGACAATGATATCGACTTGCTACGATGATATCTTGAGTTGCTATAGATTAGCAATGGTAACAATTATATTTGATAATTGTTATAGAGATAATTGTTGATAGACATTTTAGCCCATCATGTTTAGAAAAGTGCTCGGCCTATTTTACGATTAGGATTTCAGTTTTCTCTATATATAATTGTATGGTGTACATGAAACATTTAACGAGAAATGATAATTATCTTTAAACTGAAACCCTAATAATAAAAGAGAATTTCTAACTTGTACCCTAAGGGCACATGTTAAGTGGTGAGTATTCTTCTCGAAAATTATAAAAGTTGAAAATATTCTTTTCGAAAAATGAAAAAGGTATCAAGATTCTTCTTGAAAAATGCATTTCTCATTTTTCGAGAAGAATATTCTTGTCTTAACATATGCCCTTAGGGCACACGTTAGACAAACCCATAATAAAATGGGCCGATCCCTTTCTAAACATGATGGGCTAATATACTCATTAACATGATGGGCCATGCTCTAATGCCATGTTTGCCTTCTCAAGAAATCTATATATGGTCTCAAACAGGCCCCTCGTGTATGGTTTAAGCGTTTTGCAGGATGTGTTGTTCGTGTTGGTTTTTGTGAGTCCCTAATCACTATTATCTTAGTGATTATGAATCGTTTACAGTGAGTTAATTGTAGAAGGGGGGGTTGAATACAATTAAAAAACTTTTCTATTATAATGTGTTAGCTTGTTTAGCAAGTTTTTAATCGTATTAAGATGACAGCAATATGAACACAAATATATATAAATAAGATAAGCAGTTCAGTTGCTGATACAATTGTAGCTGAAAGATAAATTCTTTTATTGATAAAATTTATCTCTTGTTGATTGCGGAATAGATTAGCCAAAGCTAATCTAAATCAAACAATACAGCTATTACAAAGGAGATGAGCAGTAGTGGACAAACACGCTAACTGCTCACTCGCTGAGGTAAACTAGTAGTGGACAAACACGCTACTAGTTTACTCACTGGTGTTACTTGTATCTTAGACAAACTAGTCACTGATAAACAAGTGACAATACAAGTAATCGACACAAAATGAAGTACAACATACTACGCTATTTATAGACGCTGAAATCCTTAATTTCCGGATCTGGAAGGACACGTGTCGTAGCTTGATTGGAGAGGTAGTTGAGATGTGATACATCATGGCACGACATTCTGTCTTGGGAAATATCACCTTGTACCATAGACCAATCAAATGCTTCCACGTTACTCTTTTCAAGTTTCGAGGAACACGTGTTGCGTCGTTACAACGCCGAATGTTGACTTCTTATTTAATGCGGCATTTAATGCTGCAGTCACTGATAGATATATCAATTCTCCTCATTCTCGATGCGAGCTAACATGCTCTAAAGAATGACTTGAACAGCTAATCTTCAACGACTTCTTTTATTCAGCAGAAGAGAGAACTCAAGAAGACTTGGAGACTCTCGCTGATAGATGAGTATCAGCGACATACATAGTTGAGTCTTTGATCTTTATAAATTCTTCCTCTACTGGTCTAAGATACAATCAGTGACAAGAAAACCTTCAGCAACACTATCTTCAACTTGGATCATACTTCATGTACAGAGAGTAATGCTCTCGCTGACACTGATCAGCGACACACAAAGTTGAGCATAATTCTCCTTCAGTAACTTAGAGAGAGAGAGAGAAGATCAGCGAACATAAACATCAGCAACAGGAGCTTGACTTGAATCATTTCTTCTTAGAGAGATCTTCATTAAGAGGGTCAGAGACTTGAGAGTATAAGGCACATTCAGTGACTTCGCTTATCAGCGACTAATGACTTCAACAATCTCCTTGTAGACATTATCTTAGTCTCCCCCTTAACCTTTGAGATCAGTGACCATCTTGAGTTTGACGACCAGTGACTCAACAATCTCCCCCTAAATGGTTTAAGTCAAAGCTCCCTTAGACAAACTAGTTGCAGGAAAAATTTAGGCTCAATAATCTCCCTTACTCTGTTGATAAGTTGATTGCTCAGAGACTTGTGCTTGTAAATTTTTGTAGTTGAAAAGATTTTAGTCTCTGACAGTAGATAGGTCTTCCAGTGACTTGTACTTGTAAATTTTCTTGTTTCAAGCCTCATATATATCATAGAATAAATATTTACAGAAGCTAACTATTACAAAATATCTAAATTATTTATCTCTCCACATCTCCTCCTCTTTCACTATGCCAAGCTCAGCTTCAAGTTCATATTTGTCTTTGGAGGGCAGGTATCTGAATTTTCTTGCTAACGCTTCATCGAGAATAGCTTTTCTGATCTTTGAATCTGTGGGAAGCATGCTAGCTGACATGATTAGGTGTATGAGTTGTTCTTGATCAACCTTCTCAAGCTCAGCTTCTCTCTGAAACCTAAGGGCACCATTTAGGTCCCTGTATACCAGACCCTTCTCCCCCTCAGTGACTTCATGTCCTTCAAGCTTTGGCACACCAGCAGGGATAGATAGATTTAGCCTTGAAGTGTTGGGGATTCGATAGATGTTGCTTGTGCCTGACCTATACCTGGGGCTTGGTGGCTGAACAATCTCTTCACCAAATGTGACAGTATCTTCTGGTCTGAGAAGTTGCAGTGACACCATTTTTTGATATAGTCTATCAATCTCTTTCAGGACCTCAGCTTTAGCTGCACTTGTTGAGTGGCTGATAGCAAGCCTGATCTCATTCCATTCTTCTCTGTGCAGCTTGCATACTTGATCAAGTAGCATGGCTTGAGTCTTTGAACCTCTTTGAATAAGCAGTTGAGGTTGAGATTGATTCTTAGACTTCTTCAGTTTGACCTTGGTAATAGGTGCAGGGTTTGATCTCCCTGTCATTCGGGCAGCAACCTTTTTCTATCAATTTCATCCCATTTCCTATCCACTGCTGTTCTGACAGCTCCCCCTTTCTTTTTAGAGCTCTTGCTAGCTGAAGTTTTCAGTTTTTGTTGCTCTAGCTCACTCTCTTCTATCTCAGCAAGTACCCTGACAATTGCAGCATCAGACTCTTCTTGATCTTTCTTTTGCTTAAGAAGTCTGGCCCTTTCATTGGCATCTTTAGAGCTCAATTCCAGTAGGTATGCTCTGTCAGCATCTGATTGCTCTTTCAGCAACCTTTTCCTTTCTTGTTCCTCTCTTAACTCAGCCTGAAAGGTTATTTGCATTATCATTTCATGCTCCCTGTCCTGTCTTGCCTTTATCTTTCTGGCAACTCTCTGTTCTTTTGTTTCATCAGGACAAGGGGTATCTGAGGCTGAATCAGAGAAAAGGCATGCTGTAGGGGAGGTATCTGAAGTGGTTGTGTTGGAAGGAGTTGCTGTGGAGATTGGTGTTATTGTTGTTGGGGTAGGTGTGGTTACTTGGGTTGTTTGGGTTGTTGTAGTTGTAGTTGCTGTAGGTGAGGGTAGGTTTAGGGTTGCTGGTGGAGATGAAGGTACAGCTACCTCAGATATGACAATATGTAGTTGAGGGTCACTGACCTGTTGTTTCTTTGATGGAGGAGTGGATGCAGGAGAGGTGTCACTGGTCCTTTTTCTTTTTATAATAGATGATATGGGTTGCTGATCCTCCATATTTACATCATCTTCATCATCTGAACCCTGACCATTTCCATGACCACCTCCCTGGCCATCATCATTGTTATCATCATCATTATCATCAGCATCATGCATGATGGTATCATCCTCCTCATCATCAGATACATCATCTACCACTTCCCTATTCATCCATTCCCAGCGAGCCAATTCATAGCTCACTGAGGTACCCTCTATCCTAGCAGTATCATCCACTGCCCATTGTTGCACCAGCCCGTTGTAGTTCCTGAGCTCTTCAGCACTGAACTCAGGAAAGCTCTCAGTGATATCCACCATATCAGTGGCTATCTCCATATCTACCCAATGCAGTTCAGCAACTGCAAGGGCCTCCAATTCAGGTTGCTCAGCGATCGGACGAAGTGCATAAGTAGTGAGCACAATGTCCCTGTGAGCTTTGTTTGAAAGCGGACCAGTCATCTTTCGGGGCATCTCAGGATCAGAGACAAAGTCTTCGTCTTCACTCTCCCCCTGACTGGTTCGCTCAAACCGATCAACTGCCCTAAGTATCTGATCAGTGAAATCAGCATTCTCCTCGCGCAGGGCAGCGACCTCAGCTCTTGTCTTTGTGAGCTGTGAGATAACCTGTGGAAGTACCTTAATAACTTTGTCAGTGTTATATAGGTAGTTAAATACAGAAATGGCTAAGTCATTTTGGTTGGTGGTGAGCTGGGCAATGGCAGCAGCATGAGTGGTAAAGTTGGTGGTGGAGGTAGAGGCTAGCTCAGTGACTGCATGGTTTATTGCAGCACTAGCATCAGCTACTGTTTGTACCCTCTCACTAACAGATGTGCTCCATGGTTCAATGGAGTTGTATACATCAGTGAGTGCAGCAACAGCTTTCTGAAGGACAGAGACATTGCCAATAAGTGCCTCACGGTCTTCAGTGAGCATCTTAATTTGGGTTTGGGATTGGGCAATGTACTCCATCAGTAGCTGATCTGATGTGGAGTGAGTGGAGGTGTTTGGGAGAGTAGTTTGGGTAACAATAATGGGGGTAGGTGTAGATTGGGCTACTTGATCAGGGGGTGTGGTCTGATCAGCAGGTACTTGGATGTTATCACTGGAGAAAGAGGTGGGGGTGAGCTCTCTGATGGGAGAGTTGGATGTGGGTGGAGGAATGGGTTGGGTGTCCTCAGAGGTGTCCATGGGCATGATTTCCTCATCATCAGCTTGTGATTTAGCTGGTGGTTCATTGGAAATAGAAGTAGCGACCTGTATCTCACCATGGGTCAGTGGTGAGATATTGACAGTCGGTGCAGTGATAGATGAGAGATGGCCCGGGTCTGTAGCCAGTGGTGTGACATCAGCTATGAGTGTGTTATCACCCACTGATGTCACTTGCCCTTTTAATGAAATGTCACCCTTTTATGAGGATGACAGGTGGCTGGGTTGACTCGATCTGAGGGTGTGGGAGGCACCCGAATCACTGCTAACAGTGGTTTGATCCACTGCAGCTGTCTGTAGTTGTCCCTTTTTGGAGTCACTGGACTTTCGGGAGTCCAGTGAAGCAGGTAAAGTTGAGGGTTCAACAGTGGTGCCCTCAGCAACTGAACGTACAGTCACTGATTCACCACTGGCATCCGTAGATGTCTTCTTTTTGCTATGTCCCTGATCCTTTAATGTCAGGGACCCTAATTTGGATTTTTTCTTGGGAGCAGTTGGTGGTTTCTTGATTGGTGGTTGACCAACAGTAGTCACTGGGGGTGTGATCAGTGACGTGGTCGATGGGGGGCAGCAACTGACATTTGTACAGAAGTTACAGGCTGGGGTGCAAGGATCCCCGGATGTTTCATGAAAGCAGGTAAAACCACAGTTGCTGGTTTTGCAAAAATCTGAGATCCTACCAGAGTGGGCTCAAATCCCTGAAATGATACCCTATCATAGGCAGCAAACTGATCCCTAAAGATCAGTGAGAGATACCTAGGGTAAGGTACATATTTTGCCCTGGCAGGCTCAGCGACTTTGGTGATCAGTTCATTAAAGATCACACTTGCATAGTCAACTCGTAGAGAGTTGACCAGTGACCAACTGATCTGGGCCTCCAGGGAGCTGAATTGATCATAGCTCCCTGATTTTGTACACAAAGATTGGATAAAGTTTGTGAAAAGAGCATTCCAAACACCATCCATTTTCGTTTTGTGGACCGTAGAGTACTTACGGTTGCCACTGCCATCGACTGAGTATTTACACTCAATCTCAGTAAGATCGACGAGGCCTTGTTTGGCAACGTCGCTCTCTGGCAGCGACTCGTACGACTCATAGGTCGGCAGTTGTAAAATGGAGCGGATGGTGTTGGCAGTTATGATGATGGGTTGGGTACCATTGTCTATAAAACCCTGGAGTTGGGAAACACCAGAGACGACAGAGTGAGTGCAGGTATACCAGAACTCACTGAGCCATTCTGGGTTCATTTCCCCAGGAGACAAGGTAAGAGCAGAGAGGATAAAGTGATTTTTCAAAAAGTTTATCACCTCCGCATACTCAGGTTTAGGGCAATTTACATTTCCCAAATAGTTAGATTTGGGAACTGTAATGACAAGGGTCTCACTGACCGCAGAGGCTCGAAGAGCTTTAATCTCTGGGGTCGGTGTGTAAGCATTGTTGAAAAATTTTGTTCTTGCCATTTTAGAAAAAGAAAGAGTAGAAGATTTAAAAAGTGAGATATTTGCAGAGAAAATGAAGAAGATGAAGTTTGAAAAATTAGAAAGCGTAAAGAATGAAAAGGTAAGAGTTTCGCTGCTTATATACGATTACTGATGTGGAAAATGTGTGGTCAAAACGAGTATGTACGTGGTCAAAAAGCAAAAAAAAAATGTGGTTGGTGGTAGTGGAGTAGGGTGATGATGGTGATAAGTGGTAACATTAAATGGTGATGGGAGTGGTGCGCCGGAAAGGTATACGAGGTGTCAGAAAAAGTGTACCTTTTCGAGTTCCCATAAGATATTTTAATAGGGCATTTATTAAGAATATAAATCGTTAAAAATTAAATACAAAATGTATTAATTGTAAGGAATATATGTCGAAATAAATGTTGTATTAAATAATAACAAAACTTTCGCTGATACATTATGTCTCAGCGAGATGAAAATAAGTTATTTCTTAAAATAAAATAAAAATTATGTTTCATATTTGATGTTGCTGATCAAATTATAACTTAGAATACTAATCTAATCAGCTAGTCAAGTTTGTGAAGCATAAGATATATTTTATTTATGCGATATAAAGAATTTTCATGTGCAGTTACAAAGTATATAATTTATTGATTATAACAATGCTAACTTATTGTTCTTGCTGATTGCATCAGTGAGAATGATAGGTCAGCGAGTTAAAAGCATAAACTATATATTTTGTAACTACCTTTTATTAAACAATCAGGTTTTAATCATTTAAGTTCAGCATTCCCAACTCGCTGATGAGAAAGGTGAATCTTTTCTCATCTAAAGGTTTTGTAAAAATGTCAGCGAGTTGGTAATCAGTTGGAATGAAATGCAATTCAATGTCACCTTTCATGACGTGGTCCCTGATGAAGTGATATCTGACATCAATATACTTTGTCCTTGAGTGCATCACAGGATTATTTTCTATGGCAATAGCACTTTGACTGTCACAATAAATTGGAACATTGCCAAAGTCAAAACCATAGTCAGCGAGCTGATTCCTCATCCACAGAATTTGAGCAGTGCAAGCTCCAGCAGCGACATATTCAGCCTCAGCAGTAGAAGTTGAGACAGAATTTTGTTTCTTGCTTGACCAGCTTACAAGCTTTTCTCCAAGAAACTGACAGCTACCAGAGGTACTCTTTCTGTCCATTTTGCATCCAGCATGATCAGAATCTGAATATCCCTTCAGTGAGAAATCTGAACCAGATGGGTACCAGAGACCAAGATTTGGTGTACCCTTCAGATATCTGAATATTCTTTTGACAGCGAGCAAATGGGATTCCTTTGGATCAGCTTGATATCTAGCACATAGACAAGTAGAAAACATAATGTCTGGTCTACTAGCAGTTAAATACAGCAGTGACCCGATCATTCCTCTGTAAGCAGTGATGTTTACAGATTTACCATCAGGATCAGCATGTAATTTTACTACAGATGACATTGGTGTAGCAAGGGATGAGCAGTTGGTGAATTCAAATTTCTTTAATAAATCTTTAACATATTTTCCTTGATTTATAAAAATACCAGTCTTGGTTTGCTTTATTTGCAGACCAAGGAAAAATGTTAGTTCACCCGTCATGCTCATTTCATAACTTTTAGTCATGAGGTTACTGAATTCCTTGCACATGTCATTGTTAGTAGACCCAAAAATAATATCATCAACATAAATTTGAACCAATATAACATCTCTCTTATCCTTTTTAATAAAAAGTGTGCTGTCAATTTTACCTCTGACATACCCACAGTTAGTTAAGAAGGTAGAGAGAGTGTCATACCAAGCTCTAGGAGCTTGTTTTAGTCCATATAAAGCCTTTTCCAGCTTATAGACATAACCTGGATGCTTGGGATCAGTGAATCCAGGTGGTTGCTTCACATACACTTCTTCCTGCAGCTTTCCATTCAAGAAGGCACTTTTCACATCCATTTGATATACCTTGAACTTCTTGTGAGCTGCATATGCTAAGAACAACCTGATTGCTTCAAGCCTAGCAACTGGTGCAAAGGTTTCATCGTAATCAATTCCTTCTTGCTGACAGTAACCTTGTGCAACTAGTCTAGCCTTATTCCTTATTACAACACCATCAGCATCCATCTTGTTTCTGAACACCCATCTTGTTCCAATCACAGATTTCCCAGTTACTTGAGGTACTAACTTCTACACTTTATTCCTTTCAAACTGAGATAGCTCATCTTGCATGGCAGCTATCCAGTGATGATCAGTGAGTGCCTCATCAATTTTCTTGGGCTCAATCAGTGACACAAAGCTTACAAACAAACAAAAGTTAGCAGATGCTGATCTGGTCTGGACCTTGGATTGAGGATCACCAATAATCAATTGATTATCAATATGTCTAGTCCATTTAGTCACTCGCTGAGGTTCAACAGTGACTTGATTATTCAGAGATGATCCACCAGACACATCAGCATTAGAAGCATGATTAATGTTTAAGCTTTGATTTGGACAGAGAGTGTTATTATTTTGATGCAAATGATGAGATGATGATGGGATATCAACAGGCAAAGATGAAGTTCCTGAATCATTCTTAGCTAAAGTAGAGCCAGAAGTATCTTCAGGGACATCATCTTCCCTTTCAGAATCTGATGGATGAACCTCATGCTTGTCATCACTGATAGTATTAAAAATAAGATTTTCATAGTCTTTTGGATCAGTGAGTGATTCATCATAAGATTCATCAAAGGTAACATCCATTGATTCTTCAATACATTCCCTTCTTTTATTATAAACTCTGAAAGCTTTTGAAATGATTGAGTAACCAACAAATATACCTTCATCAACTTTGGGATCAAACTTTCCTAAGTGATCTCTTTTGTTTAAGACATAGCAGGTACTGCCAAAAACATGAAGAAAACTTATGTCAGGTTTTCTCCCCCTTAACACTTCATAGGCTGTCTTATCATGTCTCTTGACAATCAGAGACCTATTCTGAGTGTAGCAGGCAGTGTTAACTGCTTCAGCCCAGAAGTGGGTCTTAAGACCAGCATCTATGAGCATTGACCTTGCTGATTCAATCAAGGTTCTATTTCTCCTTTCTGCAACACCATTTTGTTGAGGTGTTCTTGGTGCAGAGAAGTTTTGAGAAATAACTTTTGAATCACAGAAACTTTCAAGGTCAATATTTCTGAATTCAGTGCCATTATCACTTCTTAAATGTTTAACTGAACAATCATTTAAGTTTTCCATCTTTTTGACAAAGGATATGATTTCCTGTGTTGCATCACTTTTGGCTTTAAGAAAGAATACCCAAGTATATCTGGAATATTCATCCACAATTACCAAGCAATACCTTTTACCACCAAGACTGGGAGAACTCACTGGACCAAACAGATCCATATGCATCAGTTGAAAACATTCTGTCATTGAAGAAGTTTGTTTGCTTTTGAAAGAAGAGCTGTGATGCTTTCCCTTCTCACACGCTGAACAAAGCTTGTCTTTGTCATAAGTAAGCTTTGGAAGACCATTTACCAAGTCATTCTTGCTGAGCTTGCTGATGGCCTTGAAGTTCAGGTGAGAAAGACGCTTATGCCATAACCATTTTTCTTCTGAAATGGTTCTGGAATAAAAACATGTTCCTGATTGTGCTGAGTCCATATTGACTACATATGTATTTCCTTTCCTTTGAGCACCCAGGACAGCACTTCCATTTTTGTTGTAAACAACTCCAGCTTCATGATCAAATAGCACCTTATTTTTGGCATCGCAGAACTGACTGATGCTTAATAGATTATGCTTCAGTCCTTCAATATATGCTACCCTTTTAAACATCACATTTCCATTGGTCAAGACCCCATACCCTCTGGTCTTACCAATGTTGTTATCACCGAAGACTACATCAGGACCTCTTTCATCCTGGTAGTCGCTGAGCAGGGACTTACATCCGGTCATATGTCTGGAACACCCACTGTCCAGATACCAGATTGTTTCTCTAAGAATGCCCTACATCAGGAGTAAAATGTTAGTTCAATTTATGAACCCATCCTGAGATGGGTTCATAGTGGATAAGCCTTGAACTAGGCTTCCACTGACCAGCAAGACATTTGACTCACTGCTGGTGGTTGGTTGGACACAAGCATGTACTGATGAACAATCTGTTGACACATGTTGTCTACTTCCACACTTATAGCATTTTTTATTTGTGGCTTTAGACTTCTTTTGCTCAATATGCTTATTTGATTGAGATTTAAAAGAGTTCAGACTTACTGTCTCGGTTTGTTTCTTTGACTCCAAGTTACTGATGACAAGATCATCAGTCACTGGAGTGTCAGAGGTGAGATTGCTGAATAACTTTTGATTAATAGCAGTAATACTGATGGGAACTGGATTAGTTGTTGACTCATTTATGCTCAAGTCTTTCAGTTCATCAATACTTGCAGCTATATCACAGTTGTCAGTGACCAGCGACCTTTTAACAAAGTGATTTGGTTTAGGCTCGCTGAAGACTGACATTGGCTCAAAAATGAAGTTTGAAAAGGGTTGATCAGGCTTGAATATTTGATCAATGCTTGTGGCATCAGCCAGAGAAGCAGCTGTGTCATAATCACCTCCCAAAATAGCTTTTACTTGTTTTGGAATTTGATTATTGACACACTGATTTACATTTAATGCAGATTTGCACCATGACTTTATAACTTTATTTAGTTGAGAAAATTTGGTTTCAAAACTTATTTTCTCTTGAATGCACATTTGATTTGCATGTATTTGTGCATCAAGTTCAAGTTTTAGGTCTTTCATTTTCAACAAATTTTCTTCTTGAAGTTTAAGTTTTGATGTCAAGTTATTGATCATGCATTCTTTCCTTTTCTGAATATCATGAGCATTTGATAGATCAACTATCAAAGTCTCAAAGATATTCTCCTTTTCAGTCACTGAAGCTGATTTAAAGCAATGTACCTTGTAGAGAGTCTCTGGATCCCAGCCGGATGCTGAACATTTCTTAGCTACTTCTTTGATGTCTTCATGGAAGTCAACATCATCAGCCATCAGGCAGTAATCCCTATCTAAACAAATCATGGCTTCTTCTTCATCAGATGATGAGGTTGAGTCAGAGTCGCTGAAGGATCCTTCTTCAGCGACGAACCCTTTTCCCTTCTTCTTGCCAACTTTAGACATAGCTTTCAGCTTCTTGTAATTTGATTTGTACTTGTTGTACTTGTCATTTCTGAAGTTGGGCCTTTGTTCAGGGAGAGGATTGACAGCTTTGGATCTACAGTCAGCTGCAAAGTGACCAGGTTTGCCACATTTGTAGCAGTCGCCTTTTGACCTTGAGATGTCACTTGATGGTGTACCAGCAAATTTGTTAAACCTTGTGTTCTTTTTGAAATTTACAACCATCATGGCCATATCTCTTTCCAGCTTTTCTAGTCCTTCTTCATAGCTGACTTCAGATTGACTGTCAGCAGCACAACCTTCCTCATCTGCAATCAGTGACTTTGAGCACAACTTGGTGATCTTAACTTTCTGCTTTTGATCAATCTCCTCTAGCTCAGCTACAAGGGCATTAGAAATCTTTTGACTGCCTAGTGCAGCACGAATGTGCTCACTTTGATCAGCCTATTTTTCAGATTGTTCCCAATTTAACAATATACCATAAATTTGAGTTAGATTGAGAGAAGTATAATCATTACGTTGTCGAGTACATGTTGCAATGGTTCCCCAAACTTTTCTAGGTAACAGTTCTAGAAATTTTTCAACAACAAATCTTTGGTCTTTTCCTATATTAGCCTTTTCCATTTTATTTATTAAAGCTTGATATCTAGTATAGGTGGAGGCCAGTGACTCATTGGGTTCCATGGCAAACAGTTCATACTGACGAGTCAGATTTACTTCTCTACAGCGAATTATGTCGGGGGTTCCAATATATATATTTCTTAGAGTGTCCCACATGTGTTTCGCTGTACTGCACAACCTAATGGACTCAAACACTTCATCAGGAAGTGACATGCTTATGTATATTTTAGCTTGTTTATCCAGCCTGACCATGCGCCTGTCCTCATCTGTCCATTGTTCCTCCCTTTTTGGCATAACCATTTCTGGTAGTGCAGGAGTGGTTGCAGTGGCTACAACAGCAGGAATAATGACAGTAGGGGGTGTGAGGACCATCAGTTATTATAGAACACAGACGATCATCAACAAGATCTAAGAACATCATCATCCTGGACATCCAGGTTTCAATTCTTGATGGGTCAAAAGCTGGAGGTTTTGTAGTGGAGCCATTTCCCTTCTGGTACTCAGAATCAACACAACTGTATTTAACGGATTCCATTGCAGATCTGGTTAAATTATATTTTAAACCAACCTGGCTATGATACCAATTGTGAGTCCCTAATCACTATTATCTTAGTGATTATGAATCGTTTACAGTGAGTTAATTGTAGAAGGGGGGGTTGAATACAATTAAAAAACTTTTCTATTATAATGTGTTAGCTTGTTTAGCAAGTTTTTAATCGTATTAAGATGACAGCAATATGAACACAAATATATATAAATAAGATAAGCAGTTCAGTTGCTGATACAATTGTAGCTGAAAGATAAATTCTTTTATTGATAAAATTTATCTCTTGTTGATTGCGGAATAGATTAGCCAAAGCTAATCTAAATCAAACAATACAGCTATTACAAAGGAGATGAGCAGTAGTGGACAAACACGCTAACTGCTCACTCGCTGAGGTAAACTAGTAGTGGACAAACACGCTACTAGTTTACTCACTGGTATTACTTGTATCTTAGACAAACTAGTCACTGAAAAACAAGTGACAATACAAGTAATCGACACAAAATTAAGTACAACATACTACGCTATTTATAGACGCTGAAATCCTTAATTTCCGGATCTGGAAGGACACGTGTCGCAGCTTGATTGGAGAGGTAGTTGAGATGTGATACATCATGGCACGACATTCTGTCTTGGGAAATATCACCTTGTACCATAGACCAATCAAATACTTCCACGTTACTCTTTTCAAGTTTCGAGGAACACGTGCTGCGCCGTAACAACGCCGAATGTTGACTTCTTATTTAATGCGGCATTTAATGCTGCAGTCACTGATAGATATATCAATTCTCCTCATTCTTGATGCGAGCTAACATGCTCTAAAGAATGACTTGAACAGCTAATCTTCAGCGACTTCTTTTATTCAGCAGAAGAGAGAACTCAAGAAGACTTGGAGACTCTCGCTGATAGATGAGTATCAGCGACACACATAGTTGAGTCTTTGATCTTTATAAATTCTTCCTCTACTGGTCTAAGATACAATCAGCGACAAGAAAACCTTCAGCAACACTATCTTCAACTTGGATCATACTTCATGTACAGAGAGTAATGCTCTCGCTGACACTGATCAGCGACACACAAAGTTGAGCATAATTCTCCTTCAGTAACTTAGAGAGAGAGAGAAGATCAGCGAACATAAACATCAGCAACAGGAGCTTGTCTTGAATCATTTCTTCTTAGAGAGATCTTCATTAAGAGGGTCAGAGACTTGAGAGTATAAGGCACATTCAGTGACTTCGCTTATCAGCGACTAATGACTTCAACAATCCCCTTGTAGACATTATCTTAGTCTCCCCCTTAATCTTTGAGATCAGTGACCATCTTGAGTTTGACGACCAGTGACTCAACAGTTTTCAGCATAGCCGATGCGACTCATCTTTATTTATATTCAATCATGGATCCGAGATTGCTTACTTATTACTTTATGTGGACAAAATTGTTCTTACATATTCATCTACGACTAGTCTACAACGGGTTGTATCTTCGCTTCATCAGGATTTTTCTATAACTAATCTCAGTCCTTTGAACTATTTTCTATGCATCTCAGTTCAACGCAATAGCACCAGGATGTTTTTCTCTCTCTCTTAGAAAAAGTATGCTACCGACATTCTTGAGCGAGCTCACATGCTCAATTGTAACTGGTGCAAAACTCGAGTAGATACTGAGACCAAGCTTGGCCCATATGGTCAACTTGTTACTGACCCCACTATGTATCGTAGTCTTGCAGGGCTCTTCAGTACCTTACTTTTAGGAGACCAGACTTGACCTACGCAGTTCAACAACTATGTCTCTTTGTGCATGATCTGCGTAAACCCTAGTTTACTGCTTTAAAGTGTGTTATTTGTTATGTGTGTGGGATGCTTGATCATGGTTTGTAGTTGTACCCATCACGTACTACCGAACTCACGGCTTACTCTGATGCTGATTGGGCTGGGTATCCTACTCGCAGGTCGATCTCAGGCTATTGTGTGTTTTTTGGGAAAAACCTCATGTATTGGTCCTCAAAAAGACAACACACTATTTCTCGTTCGAGTTTCGAAGTTGAGTATCGTGGAGTCGCTAATGATGACGCTGAGACTGCATGGATACGCAATCTTCTTCGAGAACTTCATGTTCCGCTCTTTACAACCACTTTAGTACTGTGACAATGTCAATGTCGTATACATGTCTTCTAATTCTGTCCAACATCAACGCACGAAGCACATTGAGATTGGCATTCATTTCGTTCGTGACAAAATGGCTACGGGTCAAGTCGCGTGCTTAATGTACCTTCTGTTATCAGTATGCATACATCTTCACCCAAAGGTTTTCTCATCATTGTTTACCGAGTTTCGATCCAATTTAAGCGTATGAAGACCTCCTGCTCAAACTGCGAGGGAGTGTTAATGGATATTTTAGTCCATCATTTTTAGAAAGGGCTCGACCAATTTATGATTAGGGTTTCAATTTCTCTATATATATATATCTTTGTGTAGTGTTCATGAAGTATTCAAAGAGAAATAATATCTATCTTTAATCACATGTAACATTTATTTTTCGTGTATTTATCAAAATTTGATGATCACTTGTTAAATGTTTGTAATAAAAAATGCTTTTTAATTTTCTCTCTATATATCTTTGTATAGTGTTTATGAAGTATTCAAAGAGAGATAATATATATCTTTAATCATATGTAATATTTATTTTCCGTATATATCAAAATTTGATGATCACATGTTAAATGTCTTTAATAAAAAATGATATTCCTTTACATTGTCATAACAAATTTAACATTTTTTTTAAATGCAAAGATATATTATTAATTTAAACAACTTCCAATTAAATTTGAGAGCCAGAGAATAGCATTCATACATCCTTTATTGTAGCAAATCGAACAACTAATTCTATTACCCTTCATTGTAATCTTTGGGTCCCTACTCCAAGGTTTAATATTAATCTTTGATTACATTTTTTAGAATATTTTAACTCTTGGTTATATCATACACCTTTATAATTAGTTTAAGACATTTCTTCATTAACTTCTACTTTTAAAGAAGTCTAATGACACAAATATCCATATATCTTATTAAAAGGACAAAACTAACCTTTCCTAACTATGGAAACTGCCAATAATATATTCATTCATAATATTGATTGGAAATTACCATTTTTCTTTTAATTCTACATATTAAAGATAAATTAGTCTTAAATTATTCATATAATTAATAGTCAAAGAACCCCTAAAAGCAAAATTCATAAGGTGTACGGGCAAAAACAATATTAAAACATGAATTTTACTTGGTTTTTTTCATTTTATATATAGTTATTCTATATAGTTAGAAAATTTTCATATTATAAGTGTACTTTTTCTTTAGTTTTACATTTTTTAACGACGGTTTTAGATTAACTATGCTTGATTTTTTACTATTTTATCACATATGAAGGAAAACCAACAACAGTTTAAAAAATTAAAATCTTTTTTCATATTTCATTATGTTTATTTAAATCTTTAAAGAATATATTGTTTGGGGCTAATATTTATAGCCAGGATATAGGATCCTGAAGTCTGTTGTTACTATTTAAAATTATACCCAGGATCTTAGATAGGTTCAGGATCATAGATATACTCAGGATCTTACATATGTTTAGGATCTCGAATGGTCAGGATCCTGGATATGTTAAGTATCTCAGGATCAGATGTTACTAATATTTATTTGTCAGTTTATGTTCAGGATCTTGGATATTCAGGATCCCGGGTGATCAGGATCCAGGATATATTCGGTATCCTGGGTAAAACGTCACTAATCTTTATTTGACCGTTATGTACCTTGACCAAGTCTTGCAGGAGTAAAATGTGGCTTAATTCTATCATTACTTTCGGATCAAGGCCTGGAAGAAGTCAAAAAAACGTGTTAATAACAAGTCAAGGTGGAAGACTGGAGGATCCCGAAAATCTCGGAGGATCCCTGATTTTTAGGAATTATTTGTTATTCAACCTTAGTATATATATGAGGCGAAGATGATCATTTTAGGCTATCTTCTGCATATTCTCCACTCCCAATTACACCCATACTCTACTCAAATACGTTCATACACCAACACTTAACCTTTTTCTTCACCGAATCACATACAAATTCACTTAGTTTGATCATCTTCGTGCTCTTTAGTTTGTAATCTATCATTTTCACTTGATAAGATCAACAAAGGCAAGGATCGATTGGTCCTTTCCGAGGTTTTATGCCGGCGATCTATCTAGGTCAAGGGCTTTCCTCGTATATCCTTGTGTCGATCGCATTTACTTTACGTTTTCGTCGTTTAATTTGCATTTCATTGATCTTTCGATCATAAATTCTGCATTATCCTGATTTTATCTTAAATTTATCATATGTATACGTATTTATTTCATTTGTGATCACATTTTTATCATAAAATTAGCATCATCATTCTGTTTCATGCATTTTCATTGATCGTAATCATATTTTTGTTGCATAACTTGCATTATCCCGAAAATACTTTGCATTTTACTTAAACTTTTGGAATAATCTTGTTTACAAAAACTTGTTTTCATTATTAATCATTTCTTTAACAAGGATCATCGTTTATATAGATATAAACCACATTTTTCATTCAAAATTATCATTTACTCATATAGATAATCGTATTTCTAGGTAATTATCTTGTAAGTAATTACAAGAACTAAACCTCACTTTACAGATTTGATCACTTAATTGCCTAGGGTAATTTTTGACCAAAACAGTTTAGCGCCCACCATGGGGCAAGTGGTACTTTTCATAATCAAATTCTTGTTAAAATCCTTTTTAAATCACTTTTTTCAACGGTTTTTGTCAAAAATGTCGACACAAGGACGACCTATATCTTCTATTGTGCCATCATCGACATCTATGATGACTAATCTACCTCCTGCTTCTCCTCCTTCATCATCACAACGGGGACCAGAGAATATCTATAGGAGGACGGCTTCTACAGAATCTATCTTCTCAGGATCCCGGATCACAGATCAAGATCCCGTTATTATTTCTAACAGGAATATTATGGCTTTGTTTTCACAGGTGAAAGAGAAATTAGGACGTGTGGAACAGAGTAATGAGGACCTGAAGAAGGATGTTGAAAGCTTGAGCAGAAGAATCAACACTCCCCTTAATCAGGATACTACTCTTTTTCGGAGCAGGATCCTGGATTTCAATACTCCAACATTTGCAATGGCTGTTAAACTCAGAGAAGCGTGCTTGTGCAAAGGCATTGGATCAACTCTGACAGGGTCCACATTAAAATGGCTGTTAAACCTTCCTCCCTATTCTATTACTTCATTTTCTCATATGGTTAATTTATTTAATAATCAGTTTTCTTGTAGTAGAACATTTGAAAAATTCACCATTAATTTATATAAAATTGTTCAAAGGGCTAATGAGTCTCTTCGAGATTTTGTAGGAAGATTTGGAAGAGAATCTTTGGATATACCTAACTTAGATATGGCTACTGCAGCACAGGCCTTTAAGATGGGGATCAATAGGGATTCTCCATTTTATGGGATCTTGTGATGAATCATTGCAGAAACCTTGATGAAGTCGGGAACAGAGCTCTGAGGTTCATAAGGCTAAAAGAGGACGCTTTGATCCAGAAAAGGGTGGAAATTTCATTAATATATGACATGCCCAACAGGAAATCAGAATCATCCTCGTACAGATCCAATGGGAACAAGTCTTATGTCACAAATGAGGATCTTCGGATCATTGCAATTGGAGAGGATGACGAAGAATATCCTAAGCTAACTGATTATTGTTTTTCTATTGACACTACAAGTATCTTGTGTGCTATGCAGGGTCTTGGAGATAAGGCGAGATGGCCAAAAAGAAATCATAAAGCCGTCGCTTGGAAGGATAAGACTAAGTGGTGCGCATATCATAAGGATTTCGATCACGTAATGTAACATCCTCTCCACTAGTCTGGTAATTTCATAATTTAATTTGATTATTTAATTGTTTTAGGAATTACTTGATATTATTATTATATTATGAAACTTAGATAAATAAGTTCCAGAACTTATTGTGGATAGTAAACTATTAGTTGTTTGAAATTATTACAGATGACGGTAAAATAAAATTAATGTTCTCGCAAATGGTTTTTAGGTTCCAGACAATAGATTTAGGATGGGTATAAAATTAAAGCAATTAGAACAGAGGCGGTTGTGTGAGCCGACCTTATTACCCCTTATATTCAAAAGCTTCATTCACCTCCATTCATGGTGAGAACTTGCAAAATTCATGAAACCCTACCCAAATTAGAATTAAGCTAGGTTCTGTGATTTCAATTTCGAAACAGCAACAGCAACATCATCATCATCTGCATCATATCATCTTCATTTTCACCAAGAAGTGAGTTCAATTTTGAGTTTTATAAATTGGGGTTTTGAGTGATTAAACCAAATTAAAGATTGTTATGTTGCTATTTGGTGTTATTAGGTGGTATATGATGTTAGTAGATGCATTAGAAACCATAGAATTAAGTTCCTTGAAGTTTTGATGAGTTTTGGATCGTAAATCTCGTAAGAACAGCGAAACTCGCAGAACCCAGTTCATCCTGCGAACTGAGTTCTTGTTGCGAAGCGAGTTGAGTTCTGCGAAGCGAACCGAGCTCTTGCGAACCGAGATATTGCTTTGCGAGTTGAACTTGCGAAGCGAGTTGAGTTTCCCTATGCGAATTGAGTTCTGCGAGCCGAGATGGCTGTGCGAACTGAGTTATTTCGTTGCGAGTTGAGTTTCTGCGAACCGAATTGACCTTGCGAGTTGAGATAGTTGCGAACCGAGTTTTTTTACAACTTTTTATTTCGCAAATTTTGAAAATGCGCAAGTCTTTTCGGGGTAACGGACAGGTGACAATTTTACTAACTCGGATTGGATTGAAATTCGCATGGTCACTCGGAAACGACCTAATGATCCCGGCTCTATTCTAAGAGTCTAGGCAGTTTTTGGCCATTCGGGGTCATCTAGGGCCCGAAAATGGCATTTTTCAGTTTTTAAATGTCATTTTGGGATTTTCTAATTTCATTTTGAATGAACTTTTGTTTGACTAGATTTCAGAGATTACCTGATTTGATAAATATGCTCTGATGATGATTATGGAACGAAATCTAACTTATATTTCATTTTCTGTTTCAGATCAACCTAAGACTCAGTGATATAAGAATCCTGAGTGTGAAGACGTCAGAGGTATCGGTGAGTGGATTTAGAACTCACCATTTGATTTAGTTGTAACTATTTGGTTGCAACAAGTAAACGTAGATACGTGTTAGACTGTTTAGTCTTGATTATTGACTATGAATCTACGTGATATGTGAAAATATGTGTATCAGATTATTGAGGTCAACGTGTAGTTGGACTTTTGGTTATTATGTGAATTACACAGGTTTTGATTCATTTGTTGTGTTTGAGACCTGTGTATGAGTTTAATAACCAATAGTTATCGGTCTATTCTGTATTGGCCATACAGATTGACGTTAAGTGTTCCTTGGGAATCCCCGGGTATTATGATATCCCAAGAGCTACCGATCCTCATTGAAATATGTGTGTTTACGATTATTTGGTGTAAACTCATAGTTAAGCTAAGTTGAATTATGTGTGATAAATCTATTCACTTAGCTTTGTGCTAATCCCTCATATTACTTCTTGCAGGTTTTGAATAGTTATGTGGGTGGACAGGAAGTGGATGCTTCGGCAGGGAAAGTTTGACGACTTGCGACTCTGATATGGTTTTGTATAAACCTTGTTTTGTAAAATATAATACCCCGTTTTAAGTATTTGTTAAACAGATTTAATTTGGTGTGATCTAAATACGTAAACTGTTTATGTACCTTATTTAATATAAAGTAATGAAATATATTTTGTAATATACGCTTCCTATTAAAATAATAAAATATAGTGGTATTAGAAAGAGGGGTGTTATACGTAACTGAGGATTGCACACCCCTCATAAAGGAAATCAGCTATCTGCCCAGCAGGGGATACTTGAAGGAGCTACTTGGAAGAAAGAAGGATCACGGCCGGGATTATGACAAGGCTCGGGATCCCAAAGCTCAGGATAATCATAGGATTCCACATAGAGCAGGATCACCACCGTCGGACGCCAAGGATCCTGATAGATGGTGGAAGCTCGATTAATATCATCCGCTTGGAGACTTTGAAGAGAATGGGCATACCAGAATCTGAGATAATCTCCAAGTCCACTGAATTGGTAGGATTCAGTGGTGAAGCAAAGAATGCAGTCGGCGAGATCAGATTGCCAATTTACATCGAAGGGGTAAATTCTATCCAAAGATTTTGTGTTATAAATTATTTTACTATAACATTATTCTAGGTAGACCCTGGATTCATGATATGAAAGTTGTGCCCTCAACATTCCATCAATGTGTTAAGCCACCTACTCCTTGAGGGGTAGTTAAGATCAATAGCGATCAACAAGAAGCGAAGGATTGCTACACAACATCATTGAAATCTACTACCAAGCCTCTGTCAGCATAGCAATCAAGGGAAAAGGCATGGGATATCTTGGCTACAACTAGATAAGGTATCAAAGAAGTGCGACTCCATTCTGAGGATCCTAAGGTGGAAAAGGGTAAGACGAATGTTATTGTGTGCTGATATGTTCAAGGAAGCAATATTCCTGATCTTGGCAAACGTGGTGGTGGAATACAAATCTAATTGGTTAATCATTACTCGTAAACGTGGCGGTATCCCAAAATATGAACGATGCTGCATAAGTTAAAGATCCTGAAAGGTCAGCAACTTCTAATCTATTAATTAAGTAAAAGTCTACTTGATGTTGATGCCAGGTACTCTTATCTTAAAAAAATTTATGTTTGCATTGGTTATCTTGAGATACATTCTATGCATGATAAGATTACTCAATTATTAAATATAAAAACCAGGAATGTCACTTTGAATAACTAAATGATCTCGGAAATTAGATGTTTATAATCCTGTAATGAGATTGTAGAAATATGATAAAACTTTATGTTTTGAGTAAACTTTACTGATGATCTTTAAAATAAAATATGGATACAATATGCTTAGTTAGGTTAATATATGGTATTAAAATCACCTTAAAGGTATGACATGCGACAGGATGTTGATTGTAAATTTTAAAGTACCAATAATGAAATAGAGTATGAAACATCAACTGAAGATTTACAATTAACTAAGGATATTAGTATAAAATATATAAGTGTATGTTAGTTACTAATCATCATTGCAAATATGCCCTAAGGATAGTTAGACTAGTTTTGTATTTGGATATGCTTTAAGATTCTGCAGGTAACTTCGGGATCTTCAACTGATGCTATGTTGGTGATCTTGAGTTTGAGGATAATTGGACACATCAGGTTCTGGGGGCAAGTCAGGATCATAGATGTAGTCGATCATTAAAATTTTTGCAGAAGGATCATTATTGTTGCGGTATTTTGAGGATCCTGAAGCATAAGCAAAACTGAAGGATATGCACAAAGGAATTTGTGGAAACTATCCTAGGGGCATACATGAAAAGGTTCAGAACCGATGCATCCAATTATCTATTTGTAATCAATGCTTGATTGGCTTGGATGCTGGAAAACGGGGACTTGTTGATGGAAAACTACTTCCAATATTCTGGAATGCTATTCACTTAAAACTTTATCATGTGTAAGTTGAGTATTTATATTCAACATAAAAAGGTACCCCTATGATCCTTAACTTTTTATTAAATTTTACATCTCTTACTATGTATGTATGTGTGTATCATAATTATATATTAACATATGCATGAAGATTTCTTTTATTATTATTCTTATCGGAATACTGTACTGACTTAAACATTGGAGGGGTGTTAGGTAAACTAACACCCACCTTTATCCAAGATCTTATATTTGTTGTAGATCATGTTTCTAAGGATCATGCAATGAAGACTAGGGGTTTAGCCACCCCTCCTCTGTTAAGAATCCCAACGATTCTCTAAGGTTTAGAGGTTTGCGGGCGTATAAACACCTCTCTAAGCTTAGGGTTTTGACACCCCACCAGGTGTGCACGATGTTTGATTATAGTGTCAGGGTTAGGGAATCGGTGATGCCTCTGGTACCGACAACTTCATTTCTATTGGCCAATTAATCAAACTCTTCCAATTGTCGACATTGATGTGCACTAGACGTGTCGACCTAAGGTTTTTGGCGTTTTCACGTCAACTAAGGTTTGTAATGTTTTCACATTACCTAAGGTTTTGGCGTATTCATGTCACTAAGTACACAAGGCTTGTAATGTTTTAACATTATCTATGACGCAAGGTTTGTAATGTCTTCACATTACCTAAGGATATTGGTATCTTCATATCATACAAAAGACGGATTATCCCGAGACACGGATTATCCCATGAATTAATGTAATGTTATCACATTGTAAAAACATGATTTTGTTGGTCTTGCCCGACCTTAAGTCTATTGGTTGTAGTGTTTTCACATTACCAAATGGTTTGACATTTACATGTCACGAAAATTAGTTTATCAAAACTTATTTAAAGGTTTGTAATGTTTTACACATTACCAAAATATCTTTCTGATTTAATCCAAAGATTATGTTGAAAACAATAATGTTTTCACATTATTCAAAATTTTTGACATTTTTAAAAATAATTGCAATATTTTTGCATTGCTTAAAATTTTTGACAACGATTATGTCATTCTTAAAGATAAATGAAAAACATAATATTTTGATACTATGGACATAACATGAATGTTTTCATGTTATCAAAATCATATAACAATGTTATATATCAGGATCATTGGATTATCCCAAGAGAGATCCTGATATCTTCTTTGAACGTATCAAAATTTGTTTCAGGATCTTGAGATACAGGAATCTTGAGCCAAAGATCATGAAAATGATCTTAATGTTTACAGGTTGTTCGAAAGACTTTGACACTATTGTGTCATTATAAAGTGTTAGTAATGTTTTCACGTTACTTTGGCAATCTTTGATGTTGTCATATTACAGGATTTAATCATCATCATTGATGGTTTTTAATATGCTTCTCAAGCTGAAGTATGTTTCAGGATCCTGAGATATGGGAATCCTAAGTATGAAGTTATTTCAAGTTTTCTGAGGGAATCTCCTCAGAATCCTTGATGTATAAGTAAAGTAAGCATATATTGGGGGAATCTCCCCAGTATTTTAAAAATCTTATCTCAAGTGAATCTCCTCAAGATCTTGGTTATCAGTATAAAATAAATATATATTGAGGGAATCTCCTCAATATCCTGATGACAGAGGATATATAAATCCTGATTGGTAGCCTTGGTTTCTTGGGCTTCTTTCTTCTTAGAGTATCTTGAATAACTTTTCAAGATCCTGACATTACTTAGGAATTTTGTGATTGAAGGTCTGTTTCAGGATCCTAAAATATTGGAATCCTAGGAACATAATTATTCTAAATATATCTTGAGGGAACCTCCTCAAGATTCTGAGTGTATAGATGAAATAAACATATATTGGGGGAATCTCCCTAGTATCCTGAAGATGGAAGATAAATAGAAGATGATAACACACATCAAATGAGAAGGCAGCCTCCCTGCTTCCTTTCTATCCATCGTCTTCATCCATGGTGAATTTTCCTCACTACCAAGAACTTATCTTTTCGGATTGTTCAACAAGAATCAAAAGGAGCCTCTATATGCTCTCTCTCTACATTCATCATCCGAGTTTGAGCCTTGCTCATCGCTGAAACCCATCTCGCTAGGTGGTATCTATTCGATTCACACCACCCTTAGGATCGTTCAATACGCTCTAATGGGTTATCCACGTAAATTACGGAGTGTAACGAATCGAACCAAGCCAACCCACACTCAGGATTAGCTTATCCTGAATAAAAGTTCAACAAGTGGCCAACATAAAGCACTTGAATAACACCACGGCCAACCATGTCAGGTTGACCTCACCCCGAATTATTGGCACAACCCAAGTATGTATAAGATTGACAGGAATGGGGGCATCCCTTTTTGATCCTGAAGATGGTTGGTATGTTAAAAATTCGAGATGAAACGCCATGATCAAGGTCGTGGAAATTTATGATGCTTTGGATAAACGAAAAAGCTATGCCATGCCATGAGTATAGTTTGGGAGTAACACAGCTCGATCACGGATTTAACCAAGGATTCAGGTTTGTTTATCACTCTTTGAAATCGTCGTGCTATTTTTCATTGAAATCGACGAAGAACAGGTAACCGAAGCCGTTATTAAGTTTGAAGTCTTGCAAATGAGGTATGAAAGTGTTTATGCTTATCAAAAATCCAATCAACATGGGCACGGTTACGAATGCACGGTATTATCTTGCCTAACTTATTTAATGCTCTTTTTAAGAAGTTGTGTCACCATCAGAGTTCTGAAGGTAACACAACTTGGGGGCAATTGTTTGGGGCTAAATTTTATAGTCAGGATATAGGATCCTGAAGTCTGTTGTTACTATTTAAAATTATACCCAGGATCTTAGATAGGTTCAGGATCATAGATATACTCAGGATCTTACATATGTTTAGGATCTCGAATGGTCAGGATCCTGGATATGTTAAGTATCTCGGGATCAGATGTTACTAATATTTATTTGTCAATTTATGTTCAGGATCTTGGATATTCAGGATCCCGGGTGATCAGGATCCAGGATATATTCGGTATCCTGGGTAAAACGTCACCAATCTTTATTTGACCGTTATGTACCTTGACCAAGTCTTGCAGGAGTAAAATGTGGCTTAATTCTATCATTACTTTCGGATCAAGGCCTGGAAGAAGTCAAAAAAACGTGTTAATAAAAAGTCAAGGTGGAAGACTGGAGGATCCCGAAAATCTCGAAGGATCCCTGATTTTTAGGAATTATTTGTTATTCAACCTTAGTATATATATGAGGCGAAGATGATCATTTTAGGCTATCTTCTGCACATTCTCCACTCTCAATTACACCCATACTCTGCTCAAATACGTTCATACACCAACACTTAACCTTTTTCTTCACCGAATCACATACAAATTCACTTAGTTTGATCATCTTCGTGCTCTTTAGTTTGTAATCTATCATTTTCACTTAATAAGATCAACAAAGGAAAGGATCGATTGGTCCTTTCTGAGGTTTTATGCCGGCGATCTATCTAGGTCAAGGGCTTTCCTCGTATATGTAACACCCCCAAAATTCGTTGATTTAGTGTAGCGGAAGCGTTTAGTTAAGTATGGGGAATGCCACAATATACAGTACATGCATACGCATCAGAGCATATGATTACAACAGAACAAATATATTAAGATGCCAAATGTAATAGTTACAAAGTTTACGATTTCTCGAACCGTACAAATTAAAAGTATTAAGTTTACAAAAGTAGATTTCATAAATATGACTAAAACAGATTAGTTATATAAAAGAAATCCATTTGTCAAAAGTTGGCATCCTAGTTTCATCGTGGGTCGCCTAGAATCCGTACGTGCAGGCGGTCCTTACGTGTGCTGCTAATTCCCTGAAAAACATAGTAAAAGTCAACAACGAGGTTGAGTGAATTCACAGGTTTTATGTTTGCAATAGTTGAGTCAAGTTTGTAAGCACAGTTGTTGAAACCAATACGTTCGCAAATAATTATTGCCATAATAGTCAAGTAGTCGTTTTGTGGAATGTTATCCAAAATACAGTTCACGTGGGATGTTACCCAAACAGTACCGGTCGTTCTCCGGTCAAAAGACGCACGGGTCGTTCTCCCGTCCAACAAAACAGTTTACCGGTCGTTCTCCGGTCTAGATACGCACGGGTCGTTCTCCCGTCCAAACACTGCTGGTCGTTCTCCAGCGAAATACGCACCGGTCGTTCTCCGGTCCAGAATACGCACGGGTCGTTCTCCCGTCCACTTGGCCAGTCGTTCTCTGGCACTAAAATACGTAGCTGGTCGTTCTCCAGCATTTTTATAAAAGTACCGGTCGTTCTCCGGTATACCAAACAAAGTTTAACACGACATTCGTATGAAAATGTGGTATCATAAATTCCAGTTTTATGTATGAGTTTAACAGTTCAAGCACTCTAATCAAACAAGCATGATAAACAATCATATGGGTAAAAGCAGTTATGGCAATAAGTAAAACAGTTGACTATGTTTTCCACCCCTGTTCAAAAGCAGTTAAAACAGTATAAGTAGGGGCTGTGAACTCACCTGTTGAGTTAAGTAATGGGCGAGTGCTAGCAAAGCGTAGTCCGGGTAAAGTCACTAATGTCCTAAACGTAGGAAATAGTCGTATAAGTGGTTGGGTAACAACCAGACCATGTTACTCGTTCATCCATGAAAGGTCATTGTTTATTAGTAAATTTGTACAACTTGTTGGAGAAGGTTTCGTAAAAGTATTTCAACTAGTGTTGGCAATTTTTCGTTGTGTTTTCATAAAAATGGAAATTTTTGCACGGGGGTCCGGGGGCAGCGCCCCTGGTAGCGGGGTCCAAGGGGTGGCAACCCCTGGCGGGGTCCAAGGGGCAGAGCCCCTGGCTGGGGTCGAGCTGCCAGGTCAGCTTGGAAATTTTTTTTTTTTTTCTACTATGTTGCTGTAGTGAAAACGCATTCGAATTCCAAATTCGGAGTAAATCAAGTGGTAAAATCTGGTTCCGACACTTAGTGACAAAGATTTAAAAGTTTTTCTGCTTTTCGCGACATAAGATACGACACAAAGGTCAGGTATGCGACACAAGGGTTGTGTCGCATAGGAATGCGACATAAGAGCTTAGCGACACAAGGGTTGTGTCGCATAAGCTTTCGGTGCTAATTCAATAGCGACATAAGGGTTGTGTCGTATAGGGTATACGACACAAAGTGCGACATAATCGTTATGTCGCATGGTGCGACGTAGGAAAGGTTATGCGACATAGACGTTATGTCGCAGTACTGTTTTCAGTCCCTGCGACATAACGGTCTGTTCATCCGAAAATCGAGTTTTTGAGCTAAAATGTGTTTTAATCTTTCATGCAATGAGTTGTAACATGTTTATATACTATAATAACAAGGAAAAAGTGTAAGAAGGTGATTTTTCATACCTAATTAAGTGTAATCCGAAAATTTGGTGAGTGATGAAGATGAAGATGAAAATGGAGATCTTGAGTTTAAATCCTTGTGTTGTTGATGATGATGACGGTTTTTATGTTGTTGGAGTCCGAAAATGATGAAGAAGGTTTAGATTTTGATGGATTTTGGTGGCGGTTTTTGAAGAGAGTTTGAGAGAGTTTTTGGTGGGTGTGTGTGTTTGTGTTAGATGAAAATGAAATGGGAATGGGGTTGGATTTGGGGGTTTTGGGTGTTTGGGTCAGCTGACCAAAAGGGAGGAAAGGAGGGGACTTTAGTCCCAACTTTGTGGTATTTTACCCGTGTTTGTTTACCCGATCGTTAAATGTTAAAATGTTTTTAAATGGTAGGTTTTTAAATACGTTTTCGATTATTCTTTTAGTTATTTTATTTCATTTAAAAATAATGTAATTGAATAATAAAATTTTAACTTTATTTTATTTTAACTCTTACAAATGGGTTTTCAATTTGTTTCAGCTGTACGAAATAAATGTTATTTGTAACAAAATACGTTGTAAATATTATCAACATAATATCTAATAAATAAATATCGTTATTAAATAATTTTTATATTATCAAATAATTTGTTCACCAACGGTCGAATATTTTTGTCGCGTTTGATTCTGAATTTTTTGTACGTAATTATACTAATTACGAAATGTGTAATACTACGCGTCACAACTAGTTGGGCTTTGCTAGACTTACCTCTAAAATGGGTTGTGAATTCACTCAAAGTAGGGAATTAGCCTAATGATGCAAATGTTTAATGCTCGTAATTACGTTTAAATTTGCGAGTTGTTACAGTATATCCTTGTGTCGATCGCATTTACTTTACGTTTTCGTCGTTTAATTTGCATTTCATTGATCTTTCGATCATAAATTCTGCATTATCCTGATTTTATCTTAAATTTATCATATGTATACGTATTTATTTCATTTGTGATCACATTTTTATCATAAAATTAGCATCATAATTCTGTTTCATGCATTTTCATTGATCGTAATCATATTTTTGTTGCATAACTTGCATTATCCCGAAAATACTTTGCATTTTACTTAAACTTTTGGAATAATCTTGTTTACAAAAACTTGTTTTCATTATTAATCATTTCTTTAACAAGGATCATCGTTTATATAAATATAAACCACATTTTTCATTCAAAATTATCATTTACTCATATAGATAATCGTATTTCTACGTAATTATCTTGTAAGTAATTACAAACACTAAACCTCACTTTACAGATTTGATCACTTAATTGTCTAGGGTAATTTTTGACCAAAACATATATAATGTTCAAAAAGTTTTTACATTAGTTTAAAATGTCATTTTACAATATTCAGGTGCAAACATATTATTCACAAACACTTGATCATATCATGTTTTTATCATTGTTAAAATTGTCACCGCTGCAATGTGCGAGTGATTTTCTAGTAAACTTAAAAGAGGCCTTTGAGACCTATATTAATTAAAGACTTTTTAGTATAGGTTGAAACATATCATCTGTTTTAAAATATATGTTTAAGTTGGAGTATATTATAAGCTCGTGCTGTTTGGAAGCAGATAAATTCATTGGCTTGTGAGCTCGTTCGAACTTGATATTATAAGCTCGAGCCCGAGCTCGAGCTCATTTGCTAAACGTGTTCTAAAAGATATGTTTAAGTTTGAGTCTAACTCGTTTAAACTCGGCTTTAATGAGTCGAGTTCAAATATGTCATGGCATTTATAACCCTGTTAATTACCTTTCATTTCATCCACGTCAATCAAATTAATCTCTATCACCGTAATCTTTCACTCCCATAATCTATTCTAAGTATTCATTATCCACAAATTTCCATCTATAAAATAAGGAAAATAAAACTAACAATAAACTTTTATTTGTCGCCAATGTCAACCAAAAAGGTTTATTTACTGTCCATAGGGATCTCCGATTTGGGATTGCGACAACAGCCACATACCCTGCAATGTTGTTCTTCGGACGAAGTAATCAAGAACAACCGCTTCAAGTCAGCCAATGTCAAACCAAAAAAGATTTCAATCATTGGCACATATGCTCACATACTGTTTGATGAAATGCCTGACTGAAATTTGAAAAAAGTGATCTTTCACATGTAAACTGACTAACTGCATATCTAGCAATATCAAATTTACGATCGTTTTTAACATGGTTGATCCAATGGATGAAGGATCACAGCATTCCCAGGGTGTACAGGTTGTTCCGTTTCGAACAACCAATGCATCTCTCAAGGTGGTATTACTACATGGGAATCTAAATATATGCGTAAAAGAAGCCAAAAACTTGCCTAATATGGGCTCCTTTAATGAGAAGTTAAAGCCGCTTTTGGGTACGAGTGATCCTTATGTGACGATATCTTTATCTAATGCTGTAATTGGAAGAACCTTCGTTGTTAATAATAGCGAGAACCCTGTTTGGAAGCAGCAGATATATGTATCTGTTGCTCATTATGCTACTGAAGTACTTTTCGTAGTGAAAGACAGTGATGGCGTTGGTTCTAAACTTATAGGAGCTGTTGGAGTTCCTGCTGATTTATTATATTCTGATTCGATTGTTGAGGGTACTTTTCCAGTTTTGAATGCTTCTGGTCAACCTTGTAAACTTGGAGCTGTATTGACTTTATCAATTCAGTACACACCCGTAGACAAAGTGGCTATTTATCGCGACGGAGTGGGGTCCGATCCAGAACTTAAAGGTGTTCCTGGGACGTATTTTCCCCTTAGAAGAGGTGGAAAAGTTACCCTATATCAAGATGCTCACGTTGATGGTAGCATTACAAGTTTGAAGCTTGATCGAGGATTAAAATTTGTACAAAAAGATTGTTGGGGTGATATTTGTGATGCCATTAGGCGGGCTCGTCGTTTGATTTACATTACGGGGTGGTCTATTTATCATAAAGTCCAACTTGTTCGTTATGGCATGAAGGCAAGAGACAGCATTTTGGGTGAGCTTCTTAAAAGCAAGTCAGAAGAAGGTGTAAGAGTACTAATTCTTGTGTGGGATGATCCTACTTCTAAGAGCATTCTAGGATATAAGACAGTAAGTATGAGAAAAGTTAGGAAAGTTCTTTTTAATTTTTATATATCTTTTTAATGTATTCTCATATATAATTTCAATTGACAACTTTCTATACAATAAGTAGGAAGGGGTGATGCAAACACATGATGAAGAAACTCGAGCATTTTTCAAGTATTCTTCAGTTCAAGTATTACTTTGTCCTCGTTCTGCAGGAAAGGGTAGCTGGACTAAGAAGGTTAGATCACAATTCCATCTTGTTTTACCTAAAAAATTATATATTTATAGTATCCGAAAGGGTCAAATGTGTAAAATTAGCTAAAAGTTATCCGTTAGAGCAAGCCTGATTTGCCACTTCTGTTCATTCTAAATGTGAAGTAGTTATTTATCAGATCCGTTAATGCTGTTACGACATTCAGCAGTTTCCTTTTTCGTTCTTTCTTTTCTTTTCTTTCTCTTTTTTTTTTCTTTTTAATGTTTTTAGTGAAACTTATAGGATTTACTTAAAACTATGAACTACATCGGACAATACCTTTTGCCTAGTAGCCATCATATTTTTTGGGAACTTTCCTCCCAAAACGATCCTTATGGGATGTCTTTCGAGCAGTGAAAATTTGGTTTTGGTTTTCATTTTCAGGATGCTGAAACAATCTATACCCATAATCAGAAAACCGTTATAGTGGATGCTGATGCTGGTATCAAAAGAAGGATAACGGCATTCGTTGGAGGTCTTGATTTATGCACGGGACGATATGATACTCCAGAGCACTCTCTTTTTAGCACATTACAGACACTACATAGAGATGATTATTACAATCCTAACTATATAGTAAACATTATAGTGCTTTGATCATTCATGCTCTTCAAAAATTTAGATCACAAATATTTTATTTTGTTGGGTCTTGACTTCAGGGGTCTACTTTTGGCTGTCCAAGAGAACCATGGCATGATTTGCATTGTCGGATTGAAGGTCCAGCAGCATACGATATACTCCAAAATTTTGAGGAGAGGTGGTTGAGGGCTTCTAAGCCTCGTGGATTTTCAAAAATGAAGAAATTTTCTGATGATGTATTACTCAATCTAGACAGAATTCCGGACATTCTAGGAATCAGTGATGCTCGTTATACAAGTGAAAAAGATCCGGAGGGTTGGCATGTTCAGGTATGTTAATAGAGATGGCAAAATGGGCAGGCGGTGTGCTGGGTAACCTGTCAGAATGGGTCGGGTCGGATTGCCTAAAACACTGTTTGTCTGAATCTTTGATACGTTAAAATACCGTGAGGGCTATTTACAACCATGTTTGACTCTTTCAACCCTTTCGACTCATTAGAGATGAAGCAAAACCCAAATCGACCATTTTATAATGTTAGAGCAAAAGCAGTCCATGAAACGATTTGTGACACTAAACCATTACTTTAAACTTGATATTCACTTTGAAAAAGGAAACAAGTTTTAACTATAAAAACCAAATAGAAGTCAGTCTTGAAGTTGAAAATATTTGACCGCCAAAGTCAAAGTTCTACTTATGTTGGAAGATGTGAGTATTGTTCTTACATAAACATATTGAAATCAGAAAGATTTGAGAATCTATGTTAATTACATAACATGTAGGTGTTCCGTTCAATTGACTCCAATTCTGTTAAGGGTTTCCCCAAAGACTTTAAAGACGCTGCAAACAAGGTAAGATGACTTTGCCTTCAAGCTTCTGCGTCTGTGTTGAGAGCAATAGCTAATACTTTAGTTGTTATGAAAATGGTTATATTTAGGATTATGATAATCCTGTCTTGTCCCTTTTCTTATCTGAATTGCACTTATGAGCTATGTTAGCCTACTTCTTTATATGTATCATTACTTCTCAATTTACAGACGGTAAAAACATTCCTCACAGCTATAGATTTAAAGGAACTGTTAAACCTGTAATATTTTATCACTTATTTCTTACAAGTATTGTCCATGCCCTCAAAAAAGAATCTTGGTTTTTTATTTCTTTTTTGGCTGTGTAAACAGAACTTTATTTTTTGGGGTGCAATTGTAGTACATACCTAGGTTAGAAAACCTTGGTTTGACAGTGTTATTTTATGTGCGATTATACATCCTAATATCGGCTACCAATGTAACAGAACCTGACATGTGGGAAGAACATGCTGATTGACATGAGTATACATACCGCATATGTGAAGGCAATTCGTTCAGCTCAACATTTCATATACATTGAGAACGAATGTTTTCTTGGTTCTTCATATAACTGGAACGATCACAAAGGATTAGGTATTAACTTTTGTAACATTTACATGATGAAATCATAAAAGTCTACATTTTTTTTTCCTAATGTAACTCGACCCATAATTTAACTCTCACAATGAGTCTTTTCAAGTAACTTCACTAGCATGAAAGTATATTCAAGTCACTTCGCTTGTTATGTTATTTTTATAAATAACTTGATTTGTTTTGCAGGTGCTAATAACTTGATACCAATGGAAATTTCTCTAAAAGTTGCAAATAAAATCCGAGAAAATGAGAGATTTGCTGTATACATTATCATTCCAATGTGGCCAGAGGGTTGTCCAACAAATTCTGCAACTCAACGGATTCTCTATTGGCAGGTTAAACAGAAATTATCTTTACTTTGAAAAAGAAGTATTAGTTTCCAATATTGATTGATACAGTTACTTGTTACTCAAATAGAATCTTTTTGCAGTATCATACTATGCAAATGATGTATGAAATCATTTACAAGGCATTAGAAGAAGCGGGACTTGAAAACAAGTATGAGCCTCAGGACTTTTTGAACTTTTTTTGTCTCGGTGCTCGTGAGTCAAATGAAGGCATGACAGTGGTTATAAATGGAAAAGACTCAATTGCCCTAAATACTCCTCAAGTACATCCCTTTTTACTCTGAATGGTTTTTAGGCTATATTCATTTGTATCGTTCAAAATCTTCATTTGATGTGGAAAAAAGGGTTATGGGTGGACAGGGGTAATTCTGGTACGGGCTGAGTAACAAGTCAAAGCGGGTAATTCTGGTATAGGTGGTGGAGCCAGGTTGGTCTAAAACACTTTTTGTCCAAAACAACTAGAGTTATTATTTAAGTTAGCATGTCATATTTGAATACAAAACTCAGGTTACACTAATTTAACTTTTTGAATGAAACAAGTGAGGAGGGGGTTTTATGCATTAAAGTATGGGAAGTTTTTGATACAACTGACCCATTTCATTTTTCATGATTTTTTATTTGACACATATAAAATATAAGCCGAATGAATTGGTTGGTTACCTCTAGCTTTTGTAGAAATGGCGATGAGAAAATGGTACCCATATAATGAAGCTACGCAACTAAATCATCTCACAACTGTATTTTTGGTTGCGTAGGCACTTAGCAGAAAAAGTGGACGCTTTATGATCTATGTAAATTCAAAAGGAATGATAGTGGATGATGAGTTTGTGCTGTTAGGTTCAGCAAACATTAATCAACGTTCACTCGAAGGCACTAGAGATACTGAAATTGCTATGGGTGCATATCAACCTCATCATACTTGGGCTCGCAAGGGTTTTAATCCTACTGGACAGGTAAGTTGTTGATTTTAAGAGATCACACTCCATAAGGATACTGATATCAATAATCTAATAAGGAAACTGATATGTTAAAACCTAACTATAATTATAAGACTCCATAAACGACTCAACTCTAATCCTCCTTATTATTGGCCAAGAAATCCTCCAATTTCTTGCGTACTGCATCAATTTATCAGTTTTCAATAGTTATTGTTAAGCTATAATATTTATTTTACCTGTTAAAGGTAGAACATGCCTCTGATTGATTCATTTATTAACAAATGGTTCAAAATTGCATTTAGACATGCCTTTCATATTCTATTAAACCGACTCTTAGAAATCGTTCTCAAAAAGACATTGTTCACGTAAATCAACATGAAATGGTTTTGTGCAGGTATTTGGGTACAGGATGTCACTTTGGGCAGAGCACATTGGTAACTTAGAGAGCTGTTTTGAACAACCCGAGACTCTTGAGTGTGTAAGAAGGGTGAGGTTGTTGGCGGAACAGAACTGGGACCAGTATGCCGCCGACGAACCAAGTGACATGACAGCTCATCTTCTCAAATATCCAGTGGAGGTTGACCGCAAGGGGCAGGTGAACCCCCTCCCAGGCTGCCCAAATTTTCCAGATATGGGTGGCAGCATTGTGGGCAGTTTTTTGCCTGTTCAAGAAAACCTCACAATTTAAAGCTTACCAACGTTGGATGCCATTGTCTTTTGCAATGTTCATAATGTTCTTTTCATGTGTTTTTGAGTAATTCTTAGATCTTTTTTATGTTTATTATTATTCTAATAAATGGTAAATTTGGCATCATAGTTTCGAGGCCTCGATGTAGATTTGTTAAGTAGTCGTGTTTTGATCTAGATTTGATTGGATCTACTCTCTTGATAAGATCTAGAGATCTAGCTCATTTACATGATTTTAAAAGATAAATATAGTTGACTTTTATTTACTAGATCAGCTTGTTAATCCTCTACATACATGGGAGAATCGTTTGATTTGTAAGACCCTTCCCAATGGTTTGCACCAACTGACGCATCAGCCACATCAGTGTCACGTCAGCTTTTTTCAAAACTGACACTATCCTGCCAACAGTGAACATCACTTCAGTTTTTTTATGGACCCACGTTTACCAATATACCTTTAATTCTATACACTAAACAAATAAACAAAAAAAAAAACTAACGCCGTATTAAATCTCATCGGTTTGGTGACGAAATGCCAAACCGACGCTCACTGATGTTTTGGTGCCAATGGCATCAGTAAACTGATGGAACTGATGCTCACAAACTAATGGACCATTGGGAAGGATCTAACAGTCAAATTAAAATGGTTTGATCAGGTTGGATTCCTATAATCTCTTGCAATTTTCCTTTGTTTGAGTGAAATTTTGCTAAACAATGTCATATTTTTTATTTTATTTTTGTTATTATTTATCTTTAACAATGATTTATCATTGCAACTTTTGCATATTTTATGTTATTATTATAGATTTTTTTTATAAGTTTAAATTTAAATAATCATTTACTGTAGCAAATTAACACAAGGGAATGACAGGAATGGCCGGGGATATTTCACGTGGGCCGAACAGCTGAGAACGTGGTACTAAAAAATAAAATAAAATGAATAATGATAGTATACGAACAGCAACAATATGAATAAAACAAAATTGATTATGCTTTTATGCAAAAACAAATGGAGAAGGTTGCAACTTGCAAGTTAAGTAAAAGAATGTTTTAACAAGTCATGATTCAGTTTAAGTTAAGGTTTATATTATGATTCATTTACTTGATCGCGAGTTATATAGTCAATCAATCTAACTAATAATCGATCAACGTAGTCTAGTAGTCAAATTGTCTTAACGTTAGAAGGGATCATGTTCGAACATTTCTAAGTAGAAAAAACTTCTTCCAATCATTAATATTATATAGTATCATACCCGAGTAAAGTAGCAGCTGGTTTTCTTGATGTACAACTTAGATAGAATACGTAGATGTTCATGATTCAATCGCTAAGTTTTTTCGTGTTTGTGCAGTTTCGTGTTACATGTATATGAGTAAAAAATATGTTGTTTGTAAAAGGAATTATTTACCTTTAGTTTAATTATCATTTTTTAAACAAAATATATTTGTACGTTCTATTTTAAAGTTTTCTAATATTATGTGTATAAAAATTCGTTGTTCCAATCATTATTGTTGTTGATCCGTTTAAGTTAAGTTTTAATTAACTACCAACACTAATGGGTGAATACAAATTTTCAAGTTTAATGTAATTTTATTGTTTAATAATTAAATAATATTTTACAACGGTTTACTGCGGAAGAAGACAAATACAAATTAATCTAAGTAATTGTTGCTTGATGACAAATTCAAATACAAGTCACTCAGCAAAAGAACATTGATGACTATCAGTGATCGCAATACAACTAAAGTATTAACACAAAGTTTGCTGACTAATAGGAGTGAATGCTCGAGATCAAATGTTATATTTAATGCATGTAAGGAGTAATCAATACGATTGTTGAGGCGAGTATTTATAGCCATAAATCATCTTTATTGTTCATATAATAATATCATTAATCAGTTGAATATAATCAAAGCCTAAATAATATTTTTGAAGATATTCAATATATTGGGAAAGTATTTTGTGAATACTAAAAATCAAGAATAGAAAAAGTAATGTACTTTTTTGTAAAGGATTATGGTTGGCTTGTATAAATATTTACACAAAATATATATAGCCAATATTCGCCTTTTTGGGTGAACCTTCTCGGGTACACATGTATAACACCCCTCTTACTAATACAACAATATTATATTATTTTAGTAGGAAGCGTATATTACAAAATACATTTCATTACTTTATGTTAAATAATGTACATAAACAGTTTACGTATTCAGATCACACCAAATTAAAACTGTTTAACAAATACTTAAAACGGGGTATTATATTTTACAAAACAAGGTTTATACAAAACCATATCAGAGTCGCAAGTCGTCAAACTTTCCCTGCCGAAGCATCCACTTCCTGACTACCCACATAGTAAACAAAATCTGCAGGAAGTAATATGAGAGATTAGCACGAAGCTAAGTGAACAGATTTATCACACACGATTCAACTTAGCTTAACCATGAGTTTACACCAAATAATCGTAAACACACATATTTCAATGAGGATAGGTGGCTCTTGGGATATCATAATACCCGGGGATTCCCAAAGAACACTTAACGTCAATCTGTATGGCCAATACAGAATAGACCGATAACTATTGGTTATTAAACTCATACACAGGTCTCAAACACAACAAATGAATCAAAACCTGTGTAATTCACATAATAACCAAAAGTCCAACTACACGTTGACCTCAATAATCTGATACACATATATTCACATATCACGTAGGTTCATAGTCGATAATCAAGACTAAACAGTCTAACACATATCTACGTTTACTTGTTGCAACCAAATAGTTACAACTAAATCAAATGGTGAGTTCTAAATCCACTCACCGATACCTCTGACGTCTCCACACTCAGGATTCTTATATCACTGAGTCTTAGGTTGATCTGAAATAGAAATTCAAATATAAGTTAGAAATTCGTTCCATAATCATCATCAGAGCATATTTATCAAATCAGGTAATCCCTGAAGTTTAGTCAAACAAAAGTTCATTCAAAATGAAATTAGAAAATTCTGAAATGACGTTTAAAAACTGAAAAATGCCATTTTCGGGCCCTAGATGACCCCGAATGGCCAAAAACTGCCTAGACTCTTAGAATAGAGCCGGGATCATTAGGTCGTTTCCGAGTGACCATGCGAATTTCAACCCAATCCGAGTTAATGAAATTGTCATCTGTCCGTTACCCCGAAAAGACTTGCGCATTTTCAAAATTTGCGAAACAAAATTCTTAAAAATCTCGGTTCGTAGTAATCTGGGTTCGCAGGTTAACTAGATTCGCAGAAAACTCGGTTCGCTTCGCAGTTTTGGTCGTTTCGCACATTTCGGTTCGCAAACAATCTCGGTTCGCTTCACAAGAACTCGACTTGCAACTTTCGGTTCACCTCGCAAAAACTCAGCTCGCTTCGCAACATCTCAACTCGCCTCGCAAGACGAACTGGGTTTCTGCGAGTTTCACTGCTGTTACGAGAATTTTGAGTCAAACCTCACCAAAACTCAATTTTTCAGTTTTCTAAGGTTTCTAATACTTCAACTAACATCTAGGAACATCAAATAACTCAAAATCAAGTTTCAATCTTAATTATAACTCCATATCTCTCAAAACTCAATTTTTGAAACTCAAAATCATACTCACTTTTGTGATGGAGATGAAGGGGATATGATGGAGATGATGATGTTGCTGTTTTGGAATTGAAATCACAGAAACTATCTTGGTTCTAATTTTGGTTATTGAGCTTGAGAGTTTTCAAAGGTGAAAATGTGTTAACACTTGAGAACATATGGGTTGTACAATCGGTTTACAAACCGACTCACATATTTAAATGGTATAATTTTATACCCGTCCTAAATCTCTTGTCTGGAACCTAAAAACCATTTGCGAGAAATAGTATTTTGTTTTACCGTCATCTATATCAATTTAAAACAAGTAATAGTTTACTATTCACAATAAGTCCTAAGATTTATTTACTTAAGTTTCACAATATAATAATGATATCAAGTAATTCCTAAAACAATTAAATAATCAAATTAAATAAAGGAATTACCAGACCAGGAATGAGGGTGTTACAACATATATATGTCAGACCCGTGTAGTCTAGTGGGTAAAAGCCACTGGTTAATGTAAAAAGCACTATTAAACTTCCACTTCAATCAGTTTTCCTCTGTTTTTATTTTCAGTCTTTGACTTGGATAAAGGTTTCAGCAGCTTCATATATTTGTAACTTGAACAAAGTTCAAAGTGTTGAATCAGTGTAAGAAATGTACACTGATAAGTTCACCAAGTAACAAAAGGGGTCACGTACTGCTTAACTTATAGCAACGAGTAATAAACCACCTAAGTTTACCAAGTTACAAAGGGTTGATGCTTAACACATAACAATGAGTAATAAACGACCTAAGTTTATTAAGTTATAAATAGGGTTACCGCTTAACATAAGAAAACGTCTACTTGACTTAAGAAATTTGTCATAAATATTACATAGGAAGAGTTACTAATCAAACAATTGTAATTTCCTTTATATGAATACATTTTAAGACTCTAGCATGAAATACTTTATATGTAATTAAAGATTATAGATAAAGATAAAGATAATCTTTTTAACTAGCAAAGGATATGACGAAATTTTTCAACCATAACTACATAAACATTAGACTGAAATATGTTTTGCCTTTTCTAAGGATGTCCTAATCTATATGACTAACTAAGCCATATTGTAGGCTTGTTAAATTCATTATGCAATATGACCCTAATCTTGATTTACTAATAATGTACAAATTAAATTAAATTGATGTGGTGATCCACCAATTGCTGATACCCTCTGTATGTATTTCGTGTTATCGAAATTGAAAAACATATAAAATATACGTGTGCAGAGCATTATCTACCGGTCCCACCTTTTTCCTAATTTTATATAATTCTTTTGCTATTTTATTGTAAATTTGGATCTTGTTGCTTTCACAAAATAATTTGTTAAATATTAAACTCATGTTCTTCCCTGTCATTTCGTATTACATTCATGTGCTCGTAGTTTTTCAAACTTAATTACGTAAGAAGTATGATTAAAATTTTAATTAATGACGTAAGGAATGAGATTGAAAATTTAAAAGAGAGTGAAACATGATTCTACAAGCACATCTCAATGAAAATATTTATATTTTGTACCTTTCAACTATATTACATGTACACATTAATCCGTTGCACCTTCATTTATAGACGTACGTCCACTTTCTCATATCTTGAAATAAAATGATTAAACGTAACCTTCAAAACTAGACCACGCATTACTTCCAAGAAGAACCAATATTTGTAGACTATTATTGTAGCAATCCCAATCTATGAATTTTTACGGATTTTATTCAATGTTTAAACGTTACACGTTTGATCCTCTCTTTTAGAAGAGTAAACTCACATCGTATCTACAAAATATGTACAATCACACATATATGTACATTGTCTTCTAGTAGGACTTAAATTTACAACCTATTAACTAATGAATTAATAAATCAAAAGTTTATCGATTTTTATGTTTAATTTTGAGAAGCATGGTATCCTTAAACATGGTGTATACTCCAAGATGGAGTAGCCTTCACTCCACATAATTTTAATGAACCTTAATTCTAAAAGTAACACGTATTTAATAATAAGTCTTGACTAAAATGGAATACATTTTGAAAGGTGCACAACCATTGATATGAACATCCAATCATATATTAATTTGAACCGCTTTCTAATTCATTTTAAGGAGAAAAGGAAAGAAAAAGACATTATACTATTAAAATTATATGTTTTTTATGATCAGTATTTTAACCATAAAATTTATTTAAGTTTACCAATGATAGTTGAATTTCTTAAATTCACTTAAGAGATAGTCTAACTTGTGCCATTATGATACATAGCGAGGACATTTAGAAGTTGAATTTTTTTAAATAATATAAATCGTAATTAATAAAGATGTATAATTAAAAATTAATGAGTTCAATAAATACATTTTGTGACATGTTTAACAAATTTTAAAACATTTAATAAAGCTTAGCTTATACCATAACACGTTAGCCAAACCTTCATTTATTAGGGACAAAATAGTATTTTTACTAGTGAGACAATCCAAAAGTATGAGATGTAGATGTTACATACGTAATTAGAAATTAAAATTAAAATATAATGTTATTTTTAAAAAATTCTAATGACAACCTAAAGGTCATGTTTAAGATACTCATATACGGATTATATTGTTGTACAATGATGATAGGCAGGAGCGTCTCGTTAATTTTGGGTGCCCTGTGCCATAAATAAAAAAATAGGCCATTTAAAAATTAGTTGAGAATTTGGATAAAAGGCCTACTTCCTCAAACCAGAATTATAACCATACATCCTCCAAAGAAACACATACAGAAAATTTGATTTTTTGTCTACATTCAATAATTATTGTATTTAGCATCATAAGACTTTGTTTAATGAGATTGAAAATTACATAAAACAATCTACGTATAGCATAAAACTTAAAAATTTGGGCCCCATGAATAATAAAGTAGTCCTCTCGTTGATACACATATATTGATGCGTACCCGGGATCCGATTACTAGAATATGAGTGTGGAATCCTCGTAAACTAATCATTGAGATTATTAATACTACGTGAACGAATACGAATTGAATAACGAGATGAATAGGAGATAAACACTTTGGTAAAATAAATCATTCATTAATAAATCAATCGATTACAATAACCTAATGATTACAATACCAAAGGAGTATACGTCTAATGATTCAAAGGATTGAATCAACGAGACTAGCCTAGACACTTACATGACTCTGGCTAAGGACGAAAACCGTTGCAACTAAATCATCAACTGAAACCATAAACCTAAGAACTCTATTTATACTAAAACCCTAAACCTAACTTCGCAGGTCATGGGCTTCTGCGAATTTTGGGCTCGGTTCGCAGTCCATGTGGCCCAGCGAGACCAATCAGTTCGCTAGCCACCTTGCGAACCCAGATCTCATCTCGCATCGCAATGCCTTGCGACTTGAGATCTGATTCGCATCGCAGTTCTTTGGTCTTCTAGGCTCGTTCCTGAATTGTATAGCGATAGTCACCATAACATGTCCTAACAGACTCCCCCTTGACTATTGCTCTCAATTCAGATAAACACCATAAATCATTTATTACAAAATCTGCACCAACAGACTCCCCCTTAACTAATGATTTCTGGTCTTTACTGGTTAGACTTGATCTTCTCACACAACACTTTTGATCTTCAATTTGTAAATTAAATTTCTTTTGTTGTACCCTAGATCACCGTCATTACCAGTAGTGTCTGAATCTGTCTTGTATCTTCATAAATTCACAAAAATACTTCAACAAAATCTCACACACATACTCTTGGAATGATCATCTTTCTTGGTCTTCAATCTTCATCTTCAATCTTGATCTTCAATCTTCATATGATGTACCTAATCTATCATCACACCGCTATGATCTAAAATTAGATGTATAGTCGATCCAAATACCATAACTGAAGCTTATCGAAACACCATGATCTTCATTCTTTTTCACCTGAGCATGTTTGAATAATGCCTAGATAATATGTTTATTTGGTTTTAGTAAATCTCCTATTCTCAAATATATACAGTTATATCTGTAACTGTTTAGCCTAAACATTTATAATAAAATGTTTTTGCCTAATTTTTCCTCAAAGATAATCCTCTTACATATATTAACCGACTAAACCCGTGATACAGTTAATCTTGTATAAAGAAAATCTTGAGCTAAAATTATGTGTTTAATATATCTTATTCGTAAATTACTTGTCAATATAAATATTCTCAAGTCTATTTACTATAATGTATAATTCAACTTATCAATGAAGCATTCTTAAGTTGAAAACTAACATCTATCCTTTTACTTATTAACTTAAAGTTCTTAAGTCTATTTACGAATAAGTTATACGAGTCTACAAATTTTACTTGTTATTTACTTATATACCTTACGGTCTTAAGTCTATACACAAGTCTAAAATGCATATAAGAAGCTTTACTAGTTAACATAAAATTCTCTAGTCTAGCATATAGAAATATGTAATTTACTTGTTAATCGAAAGATTCACAAGTCTAAAACAAACAAGTTATATTAGAGAATGTGACTGCCGATATAAAATATTGGGACACGCCGCTCGACTACGCAATGAGTCGGAAGACTTTCGATCACCACTCCACATAACTGTTATTTATAGTGTATATTACTTATAACCCAAAACGTCTCAAATCTAAAACTTAATAAATGTGATTTATTTGTTTATATTAGGGTCAAAAGTTTAACACATAAATGAAAAACTATTAACTATTACTTGTTAACGATTAAGATTTTGACTACTTAGGGATCATATTAGAAAGAATAAGCTATACTTATTAGTTTTTAATAATTCTAAGACGATTGCTAGTATACATACCTCATGAAATTCATATAAGTACAATAAAATCACAACTTAACCCATAATTAACTTATATTTATAAAATTATATCTTATTTACCTTTATCCACACAACATAACTTTTATATTAAAATAACTTTTTATGTATTTAGAACTAATTATTCACAAAAAGTGAATGTTCCAATGTCTTAAACAGTTCAAGACGAATACCGGTATTATGATACACATAAACAAATTAGACATAGATTTCTGAGCAAACCTGTTATTATTAATGTGAACAATATCTAAAGTGTTCCACTATATAATATACTGAAGAAATCAAGTAAAACACATAACACTGTATCTTTTCTTTGCAAGGCAGAGGTTACTAAATAATGTTCTTATAGAAACATATAACTTACACTTGACATTGAGATACTTTGTATCTTTTATATGTAAGGTAGAGGTTACTAAATGATGCTCTTTTAGAAACATATAACTTACATTTGTATCCTTTTTTTATTATTATAAACTTTAGATAACAGTGTATGGCAATACTTTAATTCAACAATTAAGACTGATGTTATACATTATATAGCAATTTACAAAAAGATAAGGCACTTAAAATTAGAATTTCTTAACTGCTTAGAAATCTAAGAATAATTTGCCTACCAGTATATCATATAATGAAGCTGAATAGACTAAAGTTATTATTATCACTTAATTAAAAAAATGAGTTATTATCAGTGGATATAGGTGTATAATCAGATAAATATAAGTAAACTCCTAGTTAAATATGAAATTCTAATGAAACTTATAAGAATCTACTAACACATCATACTTATGACTTATGGTTAATTATTCTTAAGCTCATTCTCCTAATGTACTATCATCTCCCATATTTTTGCAGCTAAAAACTTAAACATTTTCTAAAAGAACTACAAGTCATAGTTAACAATTTAAAATATAAAGTACGTACCTCATGTTTGACTTAGTAAAACTTTCAGTTCGTAGTTGACTTTTGTAGACCAAATCTCAGTTCGCATTGGAAGGCTCAGCTCGTAGAATTCATCTCAGTTCGCAATCTCAGTTCACTTCACAAATCAACTCGACTCGCGAAACTCGGATCGCAGAATTCAGTTCGGTTCGCTAGAGCAGTTCACTTCGCAAATCTCAGTTCGCAAAGTCTCAACTCGGCTCGCGAAAACTAAGTTCGGTTCGCAACTCAACTCGCAAAACTCAGTTCGCAAGTTCTGCCGAAACCCTAATCTTGGTTTGCGAAACGGCTGTAAACTCGAAAAACGAAAATGTTTTTGATTCTCGGCCCTAAAATCTCAGTTACAGATCCAACCATGCTCTGATACCACTGTTAAAGTGGTCCTCTCATTGATACACATATATTGATGCGTATCCGGGATCCAATTACTAGAATACGAGTGTGGAATCCTCGTAAACTAATCATTGAGATTATTAATACTACGTGAACGAATACGAACTGAATAACGAGATGAATAGGAGATAAACACTTTGGTAAAATAAATCATTCATTAATAAATCCATCGATTACAATAACCTAATGATTACAATACCAAAGGAGTATATGTCTAATGATTCAAAGGATTGAATCAACGAGACTAGCCTAGACACTTACATGACTCTGGCTAAGGACGAAAACCGTTGCAACTAAATCATCAACTGAAACCATAAACCTAAGATCTCTATTATACTAAAACCCTAAACCTAAGTTCGCAGGTCATGGGCTTTTGCGAATTCACATTGTTGGGCTCGGTTCGCAGTCCATGTGGCCCAGTGAGACCAATCAATTCGCTAGCCACCATGTGAACCCAGATCTCATCTCGCATCACAATGCCTTGCGACTTGAGATCTGATTCGCATCGCAGTTCTTTGGTCTTCTAGGCTCGTTCCTGAATTATATAGCGATAGTCACCATAACATGTCCTAACAGGCTCCCCTTGACTATTTCTCTCAATTCAGATAGACACCATAAATCATTTGTTACAAAATCTGCACCAACAATGAAAATTAAGGGCCATGTGCTAGCTCACCCTTCACACCCTTAAATCCGCCTCTGATGATAGGGTGTTGATATATATAACAAATTTTTTTATGCATACACCAAAAGTGTACATTGCAGTGTTGTACAACACTACATCAATAAGCATATAAGTTGGTGTATGTATTAAGTTTGTTGTATTTATCACTAACCATGACGATAACTACCTCACTAACTTTTAATAACCACACCACTCACCACACCTTAATGTATCATCAAATATGTACAAAATCTTTTTCTGGATCATAGCCATTAGATCACTTGTAACACGCCCATTTTGGGAGGTGTTCAAGCCTCAGAACGCAAAAATGCCCGCAATGGACATTGTGGTTGGGTTAAGGGCACACCACCACCCTTTTATGGACCCTACGCGAATATATATATATATATGTATGTATGTATGTATGTATGTATAAGAAGGAAATTTAGGGAGAGAATAGGTTGAAAGATTTTTTAGTACTATGATTCAATTTTTTTGTTAATATAATTCTACATTTTTATTGCTTTATTTCAATAGTTTATTAATAAGATTTAGTTTTTTGGTTGCTATGATTCAAAAGTTATAGTAATACAAATTTGAATCTTAGAATAAATATACTGAATTTTAAAATAAAAATATTGAATCTTACTATAAATATATTGAATCATAGTAACAAAAAATCATTCTCCTTCTTCTCTCCCTAAAAAACTTTCTCCATAGATCCTACTTTTATATATATATGTATATATATATATATATATATATATATATATATATATTGTTGGGTCACTGACCCTTCTCCATATTGATTTATGTATGACAAAATAAGTGTTGTGACGCTGATAATGTATCAGTGTCCCTGATAACTTAAGTAGTTAAACTGCCATCTGTTGAGCAGTGTCTATGTTCAGTAAATATGTCATCAGTGAGTAATTTACTCGCTGATCATTTGTGTTATTCAAGACATCACGTTGCTGAAGATTAATTGAAGCTGCTTTATGAAGTCGAAGACTGAAGAAAGAGATAGAAGATTTCAGTTGAAGTGGAAGATCAACTGATCACTTAAAGAAGAATTTGCAACGTTACCAAGAAAGTGCACGGTTCTGACACATACCCGTGTACTTGAGAAGGTTCATCACATATATCTGGATAAAAGACTATTACTACTTTGGGAATGAAACTAGGAATCCTGCATTCTTGTTGGCAGAAAAAGAAAACCTCTTTTTCTGCAAAAATAGTTTTACACTCAAGAATAATTTCAGATTTATGTGTTGTCAAAGATTTATACCTTTTCCCAAAGGATTTAATAAATCTTTGCAAAAATTTAAAACGGTTGAAAATATTATTCCTTGAATAATATTGAATGTTTCGGCTATAAATAGCCATCTCAACAACCGTATTAAACACACCTTACAATTTCATTAAATACAACCTTTGATCTATAGCAGCCACTCCTGTTTCATCAGTGAGCATTGTGCCAACACTTGGTGTTTGAGATCACTGATAGTCATCAGCATCTGTTGCTGAGTGACTTGTTGTATTTAATATTTGTCATCAAGTCAATTACTTAGATTAGTTTGTCTTTTCTATTTCCGCAAGTAATTGTTGTAAAGAATTATTTGTAACATATCAATAAAATATCTTTAAACTTGAAAAATTGTATTCACCCCCCCCCCCTCTACAATTAAGTGTGTTAGTAGTTTAATACTTAAGTATTCGGGACAAATAACTGGTATCAGAGCAGATTGAATAATATAATATTCAGATCTGTCATGACTACTAACCCTTCTAAGGAATCATCTGCATACATTGATAATGGATCCAAAGGGAAACCGCCCAGATTTGACCCTGAGCACTTTTCTCTCTGGAAAGGTCGTATGTTGTTGTTTCTAAGGGCCCAAAACAATCAATTAATTAAAATCTTAAATGAAGGGCCTTATGTTCCTCGGATTCTGATCGAAAGAAATCCTACTGCACCTGGCAGTGAGCAAGAGAAGGATACTCTTAGGAGTATTGTAAAACCTCAAAGCCAATGGTCTGAGGAAGATAAAACTCTAGTTGATATTGATGCTCAACTTCAGTCCTTTATTGTCATGTCTTTACCAAATGATGTTTATCACTCTATCATTAACTGCACAAATGGAAAAGAAATGTGGGATACTCTGTGTATCATGTACGAGGGACTTGATCATGTCATTGAAAACAAAAGAATCTTTCTAAATCGACAATATGAACTTTTCATGACAAGTGAAAGTGAAACTCTAACTCAAACATATAATAGGTTTAATTGTTTGATGAATGACATAAAGGCTGCTGGAATTGAAAAGGAACCCCTAGAAATTATGAACAAATTTATGGATTCACTACCTAGTAGTTGGGAACACTCTATTGACATTCTTAGAGACACTAGTCTTGTGAAAGACATGAATTTAAAATCATTGTTTGGTACCTTTTTAAACAAGGAACAAAATCGTGTTCGAAAACAAGCTTTAACAAAGAGCTACAAACTGAACAACATTATTTTGATGTCTAAAGGTATTTCCACTGAAGAAATACCTTCCTCATCTAATACTGACACTGCTAAAGAAATCTCACCTCACTCTGGTGATGAAGCTGATGTGTCGGTAAATGATGATGAGAGTGATCTTGAATCACTAGCTGAAAAAATGACAATGATGGCTGGAAAATTCAAAAGATTTTCAAAACAGGGTTCATCTTCATCTAAATCTAGACAAAACTCATTTTCTAGGTTTCCAAATGAATCCTACAAGAACAAGACTAGTGGAAAACAAAATTTCAAGAAATCTGATGTTTTGTGTTTCAACTGTCATAAACTTGGTCATTTTGCCTCTGAATGCAAATCATCTTCCACTGATGATAAGCATGCAAAGGAAACCGAAAAAGCATCAAAATACATAGCTAAGTATAAGAAACTAAAGGAGTTTACAAAGAAGAAAGAAAAATGCTTTGTTGCTAAAGATAGAGATGTTCTCACCAACTGTATCACTGATGAAACAACCAGTGAGTCATCCTCATCTGAACTAGAAGAGATGGTTGGACTTTGTCTTATGGCCAACTCTGACAGTGAGTATGAGTATGAGGATGACTCAGATGACTTCATGGATAGTGATGATCCTGTCAGTGACCTCTGCAGATCATTTGAAAACATGTCTCCAATTTCCACGTTTGATTTTTCTGAGCCAACATCATCATCTGAATCAAGCTGTAAAGAACTGGAATGCTTGATGGCTCAAAATGATGCAAGTACCTGTTCATTAGCTAGGGACACATTGTCAGCTTCCATCTGGAACAAGGAAACCCTCACCAAGGTAAATAAATTTAGGGAATTTCTAACTTGTGCCCTAAGGGCACATGTTAAGTGGTGAATATTCTTCTCGAAAATTGGAAAAGTTGAAAATATTCTTTTCGAAAAATGAAAAAGGTATTAAGATTATTCTTGAAAAATGAATTTCTCATTTTTCGAGAAGAATATTCTTGTCTTAACATATGCCCTTAGGGCACACGTTAGACAAACCCATAAATTTAATATGCAAACTGAGGAAGAACAAGCTGACACACTTGATGGTCTAGTTTGTGACATTGCTTATGCTCAACAAATTGAAAAAGACTTAAAAGGAAAATTAATTTTGTTTACAAATGAGCTCGCTGAATGTCACAAAGAAATTTTTGAGCTGAAAGACGCAAAACAGCAACTTGCTGAGCAGCGTCATGCTAATGCTATTCTTATGGAAGAAACAACACAAGCTAAAAAGGACCTTGCAAATCTAAAAAGGGTTTGTGATTCCTGGTGTAAATCAGCCAAGATGGTCACTAAGTGTGTCAACAATCAAATTCCTAGACAAGTTCAAGCCATCATTGGAGGAGATTATGAGCTCGCTGCTAATATTGCAAGTGAGCCTTTAACCTCTGAAAATGATTCTCTGGAGGATCAGTGTCCTATGACCAAGTTCTCCTGGGGAGATGGTACTAGAACAAACAGATTTGTCAGAGCCTCTAAAATTAAAATCTCTAGTGAGGAAGCTGATGATGAAAAATCAGTGAGTACCAACAGCGAACGTTTAAAATTAGTAAATAAACCTTTGTCACCAACTTTCACTCTTGAACCAATCAAAACTAAGATTTCAAATAAAGGAAAAGCAGTGAAATCTAAAAACATGGGTTCAACGTCAGGCTCTAACTCTCAAATAAACTCCCTGACCAATCAGCTTCAGCTCCTCACTAACTACATGGTCAGTGAAAAGCAAAAAGGGATACTTGGACCTATACCCGCTGATTCTGGATTCTTATCTTCCACACTGAAATGCAGAAAATGCTACAAGTGTGGAGAAAAATCTCACCTTGCCAGTGAATGTAAGGTAGATGGATTCATCAGGTCCAAAGTATCAATCAACAAGGGAATGTCAAAAGGAAAACTAAGTGTATCCCTTGCTACCACTTCCAACATGTCCTCAGTAAACATTAATGTCAAAAAGGCAACTGAACCCACTAAAAGGTAGGTTCCCAAAAGGAATTAATGTTTGTTGTATGTACAGGAGAGTAAGAGCACCTGGTACCTGGACAGTGGATGCTCTAAGCACATGACTGGCGTAAAATCTCTCCTTAAAAACTTCCAAGAAAAGGAAGGTCCTACTATTTCTTTTAATGATGATTCTAAAGGGTATACAAAAGGACATGGAATTCTAAGCAATGGAAATGTATCATTTTCTGATGTATCATATGTAGAAGGTCTAAAGCATAACTTACTTAGTGTAAGTCAAATATGCTCTCTGAAGAACAAGGTTCTTTTAGATGAATTCGCTGGAACAATTTTAAACAAAGAAGGGAAACCTATTCTTGTTGCTAAAAGAAAGAGAAACGTATATACAATCAACATGGCTGAAGCAAAATCATTAAAAGGTCTCTGTCTCTATTCTCGATCAGTAGCTGAGAAGAATTGGTTATGGCACAAAAGGCTCTCTCATCTGAACTTCAAAACCATAAATAAACTGGTAAAAGATGAGCTTGTCTATGGTCTTCCAACCATGAGCTACTCTAAAGATAGGCTGTGTTCTGCTTGTGAGAAAGGAAAACATCACAAATTAACCTTCAAATCAAAACAGTTTTCATCTATCTCTGAAGTATTTCAGCTACTTCATATGGATCTGTTTGGACGAGTGAGCATAGCCAGCCTAGGCAGAAAAAGGTATGCCTTGGTCATTGTTGATGAATTCTCAAGATATACATGGGTCTTCTTTCTGAAGAACAAAAGTGAAGCTGCAGATAAAATCATCAACTTTGTAAAAAGAATGGAAACTTTGAACGGGAAGCTGATTAGAATGATCAGAAGTGACAATGGCACTGAATTCAGAAATGCAACACTTGAATCATTCTGTGAAGAAAAAGGAATATTTCAAAACTTTTCAGCCCCTAGAACTCCACAACAAAATGGTATCGCTGAAAGAAGAAACAGAACTCTTGTTGAAGCTGCAAGGTCTATGCTCGCTGAAGCTGGACTTAAATGATACTTTTGGGCAGAAGCTGTCAACACAACATGTTTTACTCAAAACAGATCTATTATTGTCAAACGTCATAATAAAACGGTTTATGAAATTCTCAGAGGAAGAAAACCTGACATTAGCTTCTTTCATGTGTTTGGAAGTACCTGCTATGTACTCAACACATGTGATCAGCTTAAGAAGTTTGATTCAAAAGCTGATGAAGGAATTTTCATTGGATACTCTCTTGTATCTAAAGCCTTCAGGGTATACAATCTCAGACGAGAATGTATAGAGGAATCTGTCCATGTGGTGTGTGAGGAAAGCTTCAGCTCTCATAGAAATCAAGCAGAAACTGATTATATGTTCCAAGTTAAAGACACATTTGACATGCCAATCAACAATTCTAATCCAATCTCCTCTATTCCAACATCAAAAATTCCTGACCCCTCTCCTCCATCATCACCTAAAGCTGAAGATAATTCCATTACTATCTTCGAACTCCAGGATGATATTATTCCTGATCCGGATCCATCCATCGTTGAGAATGAACAAGTTGAACAGGAACATGAAGCTAGAGAACAGGAACCAACGTCTGTACCTGTTAGAGAAACAAAATGGACCAGAAGTCATCCTATCGATCAAAGAAATAAAGATACAGGTGTTCAGACAAGGAGAGCTGCCACAAGCAATGTTTGCATGTATGTAAACTTTGTGTCATTGATGGAACCAAAGAAGATTGATGAGGCTCTAGAGGATGCTGACTGGATTGCTGCCATGCAAGAAGAGCTGCATCAATTTGAAAGACATAAAGTGTGGAATCTGGTGCCAAGACCTTCAAAGAAAACAATCATTGGTACAAAGTGGGTCTTCAGAAATAAATTGGACGAAAATGGAATTGTCATCAGAAACAAAGCTCGACTGGTTGCTCAGGGCTACACACAAGAAGAAGGAATTGATTATGATGAGACTTTCGCTCATGTGGCACGTTTAGAAGCAATCATATTGTTTCTTGCCTTCGCAGCTCACAAGAAATTCAAAGTGTATCAAATGGATGTCAAAAGTGTCTTTCTAAATGGTGATCTTCAAGAAGAAGTATATGTTGCTCAACCTCCAGGGTTTACTGACCCTCAGCATCCTGACTATGTGCTAAAGCTGAACAAGGCACTGTATGGTCTGAAGCAGCCTCCACGTGTCTGGTATGAAACTCTCTCTGATTTTCTTTGCAAATCTAATTATTTATGTGGCATTATTGATAAAACTTTGTTTTATAAAAGAGTCAATAATGATCTAATAATGGTCCAAATATATGTTGATGACATTATTTTTGGTGCGACTGATGAAAAACTCTGCAAAGAATTCTCTTCTCTAATGTCAAAAAGATATGAAATGAGCATAATGGGGGAATTGACCTTTTTCTTAGGTCTACAAGTGAAATAATCTGATCAAGGGATTTTCATAAATCAAAGTAAATATATTAAGGATCTTCTTATTAAATTTAACTTTGATAATTGCTCCATCATGAAAACTCCAATGGCCCCTCCTGTTAAATTGGACGCTGACGCTAATGGTAAATCAGTGGATGTTACCATGTACAGAGGAATGATTGGATCTCTTTTATATGTTATTGCAAGTAGACCTGACATCATGTTTTCTACCTGTCTGTGTGCTCGCTATCAAGAAAATCTAAAAGAATCACATCTTGCTGCTGCGAAAAGAATCTTCAGGTACCTAAAAGGTACCCCCAACCTGGGTCTCTGGTATCCCAGAGGCTCAGGGTTTAAACTCAATGGTTTTTCAGATTCTGATCATGCAGGATGTAAGATAGATAAAAAAAAAGCACCTCTGGAGGATGTCAGCTTTTAGGAGGAAAATTAGTCAGCTGGTCAAGCAAGAAGCAACATTCAGTGTCCACATCCACTACTGAAGCTGAGTATATAGCCGCTGGTCACTGCACTGCTCAGGTACTATGGATGAAAAATTAGTTTGCTGACTATGGAATCAAGGTAAGTAACATTCCTATTTTCTATGACAATCAAAGTGGAATCGCCATCACTAACAATCCTGTTCATCACTCTAGGACGAAACACATAGAGTTAGATATCATTTTATTAGAGATCATGTGATGAAAGGTGATGTAGAACTGAACTTTATTCCCAGTAAACATCAGATCGCTGATATTTTCACAAAACCCTTGGATGAAACGAGGTTTAATTTCCTGATCAGTGAGCTTGGAATGTTAAATGCATGATAAGTTCATGCATAGTATATCCTAGATACCTACATACACTATTTTCTATGTGAAAAGGCATGTATTTGACCATTAATGTAAATATTTTTAATGTTTTCTTTTTATCCATAATCCTCTTGGTTTAAAACACCTGTTCACATTTCTCCATGAAAATAGTAGTTTTCTTTTGCAGAGAATTGTCATTCTAATTACAATTTTCAAAATATTCTCAACAAGTCCTTTCACATTTTTACTCTTTAAAAGGCTTAACACTTTCATCCAAAGCTTGTACAAACATCTCTCTTTCCAAATAAAGCAAAAACAAGAATGGATTACTATTCAAGCTCATCTACTCCAGAAAATGAAATTTAAGAGGAATCTCCTCATGAATTCATAAGCATGGATGAATTTGGAGATGTCAGGCTCTATGATGAAGTTGGAGAGATTTTAGGTAACTATGAAAATGCTCATGCCTTTGAGAATCTCCAAGATCAAGTCACTCAACTTAGTCAACAAAACTGGGAGCTGATGCATCGATGTAAAGATATAGAGACTCAGAGAAGAATCGCAAAGCGATCCATTCCTACTCGACTCAAAGATCGGTTCAAGCACTGGAAGAAAGTGGTGAAAAATGCAAAGAAAGTTGCATCAGCTTGGGTCAAACGTAAGCTTAAGCCTGATGCCTACTATCCTCGTACTCCTGCTGCTCGCTACAAAGCAGGCCTTGTGGAGAGATATTATCCTCAAGAAATGTCCTTCACAAATCCTGATGAGGAATAATAATAAATAAAAAATGTGTGCTGACTAGGGTTCTCTGGAGTAAGTCGAATTGCTACTCTGTTATCTCCAACTGATTTATCAGCGAGGATAACTCTGTAGCTTATCCTTCTCTAAAAACAAAGTTGAAGAGCTGCTTCCTTATCTCTAACTGATTTATCAGCGAGAATAATGTTGGAGCTTATCCTTGTTCTTTCAATCAAAACAAAACCAAGTTGAACAGCTGATTTGTTATCTCTAACTGATTTATCAGCGAGAATAACATTGGAGCTGATCCTTGATATTTTCAAAATGATACAAGAACAGTTGCTTTGCTATTTCCAACTGATTTATCAGCGAGAATAATATTGGAGCTGATCCTTGGTATTTTCAGATAGTGCAAGTTGAAGGGATGCTAAGTTATCTCCAACTGATTTATCAGCGAGAATAACTGTAACATCCTCTCCAGTAGCCTGTAATTTCTAATTTTAAATTGATTATTTAATAGTTTTAGGAAATTACTTGATAATATTATTTATTGTGAAACTTGGATAAATAAGTCCCATAACTTATTGTGATTAGTAAAATATTACTTGTTTTAAATTATTATAATTGACGATATTATAAAGTAATATTTCTCGCGAAAGATTTCTAGGTTCCAGACAATAGAATTAAGAAGGGTATAAAATACCTAAATAATTTGGGGTTGGTTTATAAGGAGTCGTTCTCCTTAATTGATTAACTTTTCTAAAACTGCAACCCACTTGTTGAAGACATATTACACCTTCATATCAAGAACTAGAACTAATCCAACTCAAAGTGAAGTTATAATCAAGTGAAGCTAGTAGATTTTGTTTCTTATCATCAACCCTTGGTTCTTCTTGTTCATCTTTCAAAGTGTAAGTGGTGTTAAGTTCATGAATTCAAGCTTTGGTAATTAGGTCAAATGTGAAATTGTCAAATTTGTAGATTTCTTGAATTGATAAATGATGATACCTAAAAAATAATAATTGTGAACTGATTTTATAGATGAAATGATGGAGACTATGTTCTTGAGCTAGAAATTGAAGTCCCAAATTAGTAAATTAAATTCTTTGAATTTTGATATGATAATGAGGTAATTTGATGTTGTTTGATTTTGTTAAAGTTAGTTAGTTACAACACAGTGTTTCTAAGATACTAGAAAAATTGACTTGTTGATTCTGTACTTGCAACTTTGGGAATTTAGGGATTAGACTTCGGATTTAAACAGCAGTAGCAACAGAATGTTCTTGGTCTGGACCGTGTAGCCGATCGGCTAACCACTATAGCCGATCGGGTATGGATAGATTAGCCGAACGGCTAAAATGAAATGATCGGGTAACTTAGTGTAAAAACATCACAGAAATAGGACTTTGAATTGTAAACCAGAAAATCTTAAGAATAGCCGATCGGCTATAAATGTTGAGCCGATCGGGTATAAGTGTTGTAGCCAAACGGCTAAATTTAACCAATCGGCTAACATAGAACAAAATCGTCACAGAACTTTGGGTCGAAACAAAAGTGTAGGGAATTAACAGGTAGCCGATCGGCTATAGACTTTAGCCGATCGGGTATGGTTTAGAAAACAGAATTAAATTGATGATGTTATGAATAATAATATGTGATTAGGAACTAGATGGTTATGAGGAATATATTAAGTTCCTAGTGTTATGAATTATTATGTATTGTGTAAATAATATTGATATGTTAAATGGAATTTGAATATAAGTTAAAGATTATTAAATGTGTTACTAACTTATATTTGATTGTTGACTCTCAGATCCTCCAAAAGATAAGTGATACCTGGAGTACGAGATTGTGAAGACAAATGTATCGGTAAGTGGATTTAGAACTCACCCTTTGATTTAGTTGTAATTGTTTGGTTGCAACAAGTATACGTAGATTGATTATAAGATTATTAATCTGTGTTATCGATTATGAATCTACATGATATATGATTCTATGTGTATCAGATTATTGAGGTCAACGTGTAGTTGAACTTTTGGTTATTATGTGAATTACACAGGTTTTGATTCATTTGTTGTGTTTGAAACCTGTGTATGAGTTTAGTAACTAATAGTTATCGGTCTATTCTGTAATGGCCATACAGATTGACGTTAAGTGTTCTTTGGGAATCCCCGGGTATTATGATATCCCAAAAGCCACCGATCCTCATTGAAAAAGAATGTGTTCATGATTATTTGCTGTAAACAGATTGTTATGCTAAGTTGAATTGTGTGTGATAAATCTATTCACTTAGCTTTGTGCTAATCCCTCCAATTACTTCCTGCAGGAAATGTTTTGATTAATAGTGGGTGTAGGAGGTGAATAGTTATTCAAGGAATGTTTGACTGCGCTTGAAGATTCTGATATGGTTTTGTAATAAACCTTGTTCTAAGAATTTTATAATACCCCATTTTAAGTATTTGTTAAATAGTTTTAATTTGGTGTGATCTAAATATGTAAATTGTTTATGTACATTATTTAATATAGAGTAATGAAATCTATTTTGTAATATACGCTTCCGAGTACAATAATATAATATTGTGTAATAGAAAGAGGGGTGTTAAAAGTTGGTATCAGAGCTTAGATTTGTGCGAATTGATCATTCTAAAGTGTTCAATCCCAAATTTGAATTGTGTTATGTCAAACATTCCTGGGTATGGGAATTAGCATTGGTTATGAATCGGTTAGTAGATAGGTACTAACGATTAATAAGTTTCAAGTTGTTGTGTTGAATACAGATATGGCACATAACGAGCAACCGACCACCAACCCTAATAATGCCTCAAGAATCGATGTTCCTCCTTCAGATATTCATAGTGAGAGACATGATCATGAGGGTACTTCTATTCCTGCTCGTGAAGAATCGAATCAAGATGATTATCTTTTTCAGTTAGAAGATGAGGTGATTAATCTCAGAGAATATAAAAGGCAGACGGAAACTGCATCATCTCAACAACGTTCTCAGCAACAGATACCTGTGTTTGGTAATATTCCTCCTTTATAGTCAAATAAACAGTGTTCATTCAAAACGTTTATGGCAAGTAAACCACCAGAGTTTAGAGGTAGTACCAATCCATCAGTAACTTTAAATTGGTTAAGAGATATGGAGCGGAAATTTGATGTTACTCGCTGTGAGGAAGAATCTGAAGTGTTCTATGCTATTCAGTGTTTAAAAGACGAAGCCATGGTTTGGTGGGATTCGATTACTGGTCATTTAACTCAACAACAGAAAGAAGCTATTCGATGGCCTGATTTCCATCAAGCTGTATGTAATCAATATTGTTCTGATTTTGATATGGCACGTATTAGGAGAGAGTTTGTGAATCTTCAACTAACCGATAAGATGACTATCCATGAGTTAATCACACAGTTTTCGGAGAAACTACGGTTTGTACAACAGTGGGTTCCCGATGAGAAAACCAGAATATAGCAGTTTGTGGAAACCTTACCTCATAATTATCGTACTACAGTGAGGTTAGCTAGTAATCTATCCCAAGCGTTTACTCTTGCACATTCGGTTAATAGTGACATTAGAGGTTTTCGAGAATCTCAAGCTAGAAATACTTCTTCTTCATTTCCAAGAGCTAGAACAGATTTTTCGGGTAAAGGAAAGTCTAGGTGGCAAGGAAATTGTCAGGGTCAAAGATTTGGTAATAAAAGTGGTTCATCCAGAAGTTCTAACTGGTGTACTTCTTGTCGATCCAAACATATTGGTCCTTGTACAATTCAGACGAACAAATGTGTTAAATGTGGTGAGTTGGGTCATGAGTTTAAGAATTGTAAGTTTCCTAATTATGTATGTTGGAACTGTAAGAAAGAAGGGCATCGTGTTGGGCAGTGTCCTGAGGCAGGAAAACAGGGTTCGGTCTCGGTCGGGAGTTCATCATCTTCCGGTCAAAAGCGGAAGAATCCTCCGCCAGTGACGAGTAGGGCTTTTCAGATGACAGTCGATGAGGCTGTCCACACAGATGACGTGATTATTGGTACTTTTCCTATAAACTCTGTACCAGCTCATGTTTTATTTGATTCGGGAGCAAATTGTTCTTTTATATCTGTGTGTTTCTGTGATAAGTTGAAATTGATCCTTACTGTGATAACTAAGCCCTTAGAAGTAGAGATTGTTAGTGGCAAATTAGCTCTTGTTACCACCTCGGTGACTGGAGCTAATATTGTGATTGATGGTCAGACTTTTCCAATTTCGTTTCTATTAATGTCGATTCCAAGTTTTGATGTGATTATTGGCATGAATTGGTTAAGTCAGTTTAAAGCAAGTATAGATTGCCACCATAAGCTGATTAGAATCCCAATCTCTGAAGAGTCATACGTTGTGGCTCGAGGAGAACGGGATAGTGGGTGTATTCCTCTGATTTCGATGATGAAAGCTAGGAAGTCGTTGTCTAAAGACTGTGAGTCTTATCTAGCTTATGTCATTGATGCCAAATTAGAAAAGAAGTCTATTTCTGAGGTTCCGGTTATCTCAATATCCAGAGGTGTTTCCCGATGATTTACCTGGTTTACTACCGGTTAGGGAAGTTGAATATCAGATTGATCTCATTCCTGGTTCCTCGTCCATAGCTAAAGCTCCCTATAGATTAGCTCCGTCTGAAATGCGTGAAATGATGAATCAGATTCAAGAGTTATTGGATAGAGGTTTTATTAGACCTAGTTCTTCTCCTTGGGGTGCACCGGTTTTGTTTGTTAAAAAGAAAGATGGGTCATTCAGAATGTGCATTGATTATCGAGAATTAAACAAAAGAACAGTAAAGAATAAATATCCTCTGCCTCGAATAGATGATTTGTTTGATCAGTTGCTGGGATCTTCTGTATATTCTAAAATTGATCTGAGGTCGGGTTACCATCAGGTTCGTGTTCATGAACAGGATATTCCAAAGACTGCTTTTCGTACCAGGTATGGTCATTATGAATTCCTGGTGATGCCTTTTGGTTTGAATAATGCTCCAGCAGTTTTTATGGATTTAATGAACCGGTTATGTCGACTATTTCTTGATAAGTTTGTAATCGTTTTCATCGATGATATTCTTGTGTATTCTAAGTCCGAATCAGAACATGCCATGCATTTGAGGTTAGTTCTTGAAACATTGAAAAGAGAACAATTATATGCTAAATTTTCTAAATGTGAGTTTTGGATTCGAGAAGTTCAATTTTTGGGTCACATCATTTGCAATGATGGGGTTAAAGTTGATCCTTTTAAAGTTGAAGCTGTAATGAATTGAAAAACTCCAAAGAATGCTTCTGAAATCAAAAGTTTTCTGGGTTTGGCGGGTTATTACCGGAAGTTTATTACAGATTTTTCTAAAATTGCTAGCCCATTGACTAAATTAACCCGCAAGAATGAAAAGTTTGAGTGGGATAATCAACAAGAATATGCCTTTCAGACTCTGAGACAATTTTTATGTCAAGCTCCAGTATTAGCATTACCGAATGGGTCTGAAGATTTTATTGTATATTGTGATGCATCTTACTCTGGTTTGGGTTGTGTCCTTATGCAAAGATACATAGTTATTGCTTATGCTTCTCGTCAATTGAAATCGCCTGAAAAGAATTACCCAACACTTAATTTAGAGTTGGTAGCTGTTGTGTTTGCTTTGAAAATCTTAGAGACACTATTTATATGGTACTAAATGCATTGTTTGTACTGATCATAAAAGTCTGCAGTATGTGTTTTCACAGAAAGAACTGAATATGCGTCAAAGGCGATGGTTAGAATTAATCAAAGATTATGATTGTGAAATACGTTACCATCCCGGAATGGCAAATGTAGTTGCAGACGCTTTGAGCAGAAAAGGTACTTCTGACCGAGTTTATTTTCTGCGAGTTGATGTTTCTTCTGACTTGATGGATCAAATTAAAGTTGCACAATTAGAAGCTTTGTTAGATTATAATCTTAAGTCAGAAATTATGTTGAAAAGAAAAGATTTATTGATTAACGATTCTAGAGGATTAAAGACTTTTCAGTCTCGTGTTTGGATTCCTCTGATTGGTGGTATTAGAGATATGCTTTTGACTGAATCTCACAAGTCTCGGTTGTCTGTCCACCCTGGTAGTACACAGATGTAAAATGATTTAAAACCTTTATACTGGTGGCCCACAATGAAAACTGATATAGCAAAGTTTGTTGGTAATTGTCATATATGTGCTCAAGTTAAAGCTGAACATCAGAAACCGTATGGGTCGTTGAAACAGTTAGAAATTCCAGAATGGAAGTGGGAACATTTAACCATGGATTTTGTAACTAAACTTCCACGTACATCTCGAGGGAATGACATGATTTGGTTCATTGTTGACAGATTGACCAAGAGTGCACATTTTCTGGCTACTAGTGAGACTGCCTCTCTCAGTAAACTCGCACAGTTGTATGTTAATGAAATTGTCTCGAGACATGGTATTCCATTATTAATTGTGTCAGATATGGATTCTCGTTTTATTTCTCATTTCTGGCAAAGTTTATAACAAGAGTTGGATACACGTGTTAATCTCAGTACAGCTTATCATCCTTAGACCGACGGTCAGTCAGAACGTACTATTCAGACACTTGAGGATACATTGAGAGCTTGTATTTTGGAATATGGAGGTTTTTGGGATTCTCACCTCCCATTGGTGGAGTTTGCTTATAATAATTCCTATCATTCTAGTATTGGTATGCCTCCTTATGAAATGCTTTATGGTCGTCGTTGTCGTACACCTACTTGTTGGTTGGAAGCGGGAGAAAAGCAATTTGCAGGCCCAGATATTGTACAGATCACAGCTGATAAAGTGGCTATCGCCCGAGAAAAGTTAAAAGCTGCACGTGATAGACAGAAACAGTATGCAGATCCACGTAGGCGACCGGTTACATTCTATGAAGGTGAGTTAGTTTATTTAAAAGTTTCTCCCTGGAAGGGCGTGATTCGGTTTGGAAAATGAGGAAAGTTGGCACCTAGGTATATTGGACCCTTCAGAATTCGTCAGGTGGTTAATGACCAATCAGTTTCATTAGATCTTCCTCCTGAACTTGCTGGTATCCATGACACGTTTAATATTTGTTATTTGAGAAAATGCAACGTTGAAGATCATTCTCAGATTCTTCATTTGAAAGACTTGAAAGTGGATCAAAGTCAGAAGTTAGTAGAAGAACCGATAGAAATTCTTGATAGAAAAGTTACTAAAATTAGAAAGAAACAGATACCAATGGTGTTAGTAAAATGGAAACACAGTTTAGGTTCCAATTTGACCTGGGAGACCGAAGAGTCTATGAAATCCAGATATCCTGGATTGTTTGGTCACGGTAAGATTTCAGGGACGAAATCTCCTTAAGGAGGGAAGATTTGTAAAATCCTCTCCAGTAGCCTGGTAATTTCTAATTTTAAATTGATTATTTAGTAGTTTTAGGAAATTACTCGATAATATTATTTATTGTGAAACTTGGATAAATAAGTCCCAGAACTTATTGTGATTAGTAAAATATTACTTGTTTTAAATTATTATAATTGACGGTATTATAAAGTAATATTTCTCGCGAAAGATTTCTAGGTTCCAGATAATAGAATTAAGATGGGTATAAAATACCTAAATAATTTGGGGTTGGTTTATAAGGAGTCGTTCTCCTTAATTGATTAACTTTTCTAAAACTGCAACCCACTTGTTGAAGATATATTACACCTTCATATCAAGAACTAGAACTAATCCAACTCAAAATGAAGTTATAATCAAGTGAAGCTAGTTGATTTTGTTTCTTATCATCAACCCTTGGTTCTTCTTGTTCATCTTTCAAAGTGTAAGTGGTGTTAAGTTCATGAATTCAAGCTTTGGTAATTAGGTCAAATGTGAAATTGTCAAATTTGTAGATTTCTTGAAATGATAAATGATGATACCTAAAAAAAAAAATTGTGAACTGATTTTATAGATGAAATGATGGAGACTATGTTCTTGAGCTAGAAATTGAAGTCCCAAATTAGTAAATTAAATTCTTTGAATTTTGATATGATAATGAGGTAATTTGATGTTGTTTGATTTTGTTAAAGTTAGTTAGTTACAACACAGTGTTTCTAAGATACTAGAAAAATTGACTTGTTGATTCTGTACTTGCAACTTTGGGAATTTAGGGATTAGACTTTGGATTTAAACAGCAGTAGCAGCAGGATGTTCTTGGTCTGGACCGTGTAGTCGATAGGTTAACCACTATAGCCGATCGGGTATGGATAGATTAGCCGAACGGCTAAAATGAAATGATCGGGTAACTTAGTGTAAAAACATCACAGAAATAGGACTTTGAATTGTAGACCAGAAAATCTTAAGAATAGCCGATCGGCTATAAATGTTGAGCCGATCGGGTATAAGTGTTGTAGCCAAACGGCTAAATTTAGCCAATCGGCTAACATAGAACAAAATCGTCACAGAACTTTGGGTCGAAACAAAAGTGTAGGGAATTAACAGGTTAGCCGATCAGCTATAGACTTTAGCCGATCGGGTATGGTTTAGAAAACAGAATTAGATTGATGATGTTATGAATAATAATATGTGATTAGGAACTAGATGGTTATGAGGAATATATTAAGTTCCTAGTGTTATGAATTATTATGTATTGTGTAAATAATATTGATATGTTAAATGGAATTTGAATATAAGTTAAAGATTATTAAATGTGTTACTAACTTATATTTGATTGTTGACTCTCAGATCCTCCAAAAGATAAGTGATACCTGGAGTACGAGATTGTGAAGACAAAGGTATCGGTGAGTGGATTTAGAACTCACCCTTCGATTTAGTTGTAACTATTTGGTTGCAACAAGTATACGTAGATTGATTATAAGATTGTTAATCTGTGTTATCGATTATGAATCTACATGATATATGATTCTATGTGTATCAGATTATTGAGGTCAACGTGTAGTTGAACTTTTGTTTATTATGTGAATTACATAGGTTTTGATTCATTTGTTGAGTTTGAAACCTGTGTATGAGTTTAGTAACCAATAGTTATCGGTCTATTCTGTAATGGCCATACAGATTGACGTTAAGTGTTCTTTGGGAATCCCCGGGTATTATGATATCCCAAGAGCCACCGATCCTCATTGAAAAAGAATGTGTTCATGATTATTTGGTGTAAACAGATTGTTATGCTAAGTTGAATTGTGTGTGATAAATCTATTCACTTAGCTTTGTGCTAATCCCTCCAATTACTTCCTGCAGGAAATGTTTTGATTAATAGTGGGTGCAGGAGGTGAATAGTTGTTCAAGGAATGTTTGACTGCGCTTGAAGACTCTGTTATGGTTTTATAATAAACCTTGTTCTGAGAATTTTATAATACCCCATTTTAAGTATTTGTTAAACATTTTTAATTTGGTGTGATCTAAATATGTAAACTGTTTATGTACATTATTTAATATAGAGTAATGAAATGTATTTTGTAATATACGCTTCCGAGTACAATAATATAATTTTGTGTAATAGAAAGAGGGGTGTTATAATAACTTTCGAGTCTGTCCTTATCACCAACTTTTGAATATAAAAACATTTCGAAATAATATTATTTCCGGATATTATTTCATTTAAATAAAATTGTTTTGCTTTGAAACGTTTTGAAAAAGATACATTAAATGCGATAGGACGTGAGTAGTCCAGTCATTCACTTTTTCCTCTCTCCTCATTTTCTCCCCCCACTTTTTCCACCAATCACCCACGTACATAGAAATATATATAAACCCACTCTCCTTCCCATTCCATTATCTCAACTCATTTCCACCAAAATCAAAATCAAAGTCCATTCTCAAATCACTCTCGAAAACCTAATATCCAAAAACACAATGCCTCGTTCAAAATTAATTCCCACAGACGGTGTTCCATTTGTTCCAAGCAATGCCGTTGAAGCACTTAAAGCACCTCAGGTTCAATTTCATCCATCTTCCATAGTTGTAAAACCCAACAACTATGTTGCAAATCTAAATATCCCCTCTGGAATCAAAGACTATGAAGATGTGGTAAACTGCCTTTCTTACTCACCCATCATCAGAGCCATTACAAGAGATCCTAATCCTATGTATTTTCCCTATGTATTTGAACTCTGGTATACAATCCAGTGGGTTGAAGAAGATGAATTTGAAGGGTTTAGAGGCACAATCAACAATGGGAAAGTAAAGATAGATTTTGGACTGGGCAGATTCAGGGGTCACTTGGCTTGAATTACAAAGATCAAGATAGTGCTTGGGAAGAACCAATTGGTGAAGAAGAATCAAAAGTAGTAGTTGAGCTTATTGACTTTGAAGAAGGAGAGTCAAAGGCTAAAGTTGCAGTTGCTCGTAGCAAGATGAGTGGTGAATGAAGCTTCTTTTTCGGTCACATTATTCAGTGCTTAGGAACCAGCGTGGGCTCACACGATCAGGCAAATGCTATTCAAAGGCAGATTGCTCATGCCCTAATCAATGGAAGACAAATCGACATAGCTCGGCTGATCTTCAATGATCCAAAGACAAAGGTGAAGACAAAGAAAAGGGACCCTGCCGTTTAATCCCTAAGGTTCCTATCTCTGATAATCAAATGAGTAATGGGAGAAGATTATGGAATGAATCCTGTTGGTGAAGAATATGGTAAAGGGGGTTCAATTCGAGTCTGGCAAATTGGTAAGCAAATATTTCTTAATAAACCAGCATTCAGACCAACCACTGATGGTACAGATCCAGTCTCCACACTCGCTGAAGCCATGCTATCTCGCATACCTGCAACTGATGACGATGCTGAAGTTGGTGAGCAACAAGAAAATCAAGCTGAAGTGCAACCTGGATTGTATGCCTCTTTTCCTGAAGCCGAAGCTGAACCTACAGCTCCAGAAGAACCTGCAGGTACCTCTGTTTCAGAACCACAAGAACCTGCAGCTGAAGTCTCAAATTCTTTTACTGCAGTTGAACAGGCTTCAAATCTTGAGTTAGAACAACTCAATGCTCCTCCATCATCCTCTGAAGCTGACCCTTCTAAACAAACAAGTCATCTAGAATCTGTAGACTTATATCTCACTGCTCTCTCTCACTATGGTTTACTCACTGAATCAAGTCCATCTGATGAACCGGAAATTGAAGCTCCAGAAGATCCTGGTTCATCTTTCTTCGATGACACAATGAATGATGCTGAGGAAGCTGAGGATGTCTCTGACTCTGCAACAGAGACTGATGAACCTTCAAAAGATATTGGCAACAAATCTCAATCAGGTACTGAATCAGTGTCTATTCTTCAATCATTTCATTTATCAACCGATCCGACTAGAACTGTTTCATCACCAACTCCCCATCTGTCACCATCACATCAATCACCACCACAACAAACTACACCACCACATCAACCCACTCCACCACATCAATCCACTCCACCACATCAACCTACTCCACCACATGTATCACCAAGACGCTCCCCAATACCTCATCAGTCACCACAACCATCACCACCTCCTCCACCTCCAGTGAGTGATACATCACTTATTCTCTCTGCCATAAACCAACTGGCTGTTATTCAAGAAAACTATATGGAGACCACTGAACGATCCTTCAGTCAACTCTACAATAAGTTGGATGATATCACCATTGAAGTCTCTACTCTGAAAAAGGATCTTAGCTCCTTCTCTTCTCCGGTGGCAGATCAGATCAAACAATCGTTTGATGCTGTATCAAATGAAGTTCAGAAACTTCAAACACATCTTCCTTCAGGACTATCTAATGCTCTTAAAGATTTGGCATTCAAGGTTGATGAGGCACATTCAGGTTCTCTCACTGCTGCTAGTGCTATTCAAACTATTCTCTCCAGTGTTGCTGCATGTCAGTCCACTCTCTCCAAGGCAGTCTCTGATGGGAGTTTTACCTCTGCTGACAGAAGTGAACTCAAGAAAACAAGGGGTTTTCAGATGGGCTCTATGTCTGCTTTTCGGCAGATAGCAGCTGAGCAAGTTCAGTTTGAGACAATTCTCAAGAATGTGATCAAAAAGATTCTTCGTCAGTCTCCAGCCTCTTAAGCTACCCCTTCATCAGCTGAGGGGGGAGAAGATTATAGTAATCATCGATGATGAGCTAAAAACTACACCTGAAGAACCAAAGAAACCTAAAACTGTTCCAGATCCAATAGTAGTTGAATCAGAAAAGAAAAATGCAGATACATTATCTGAGGGGGAGTCAAATGTGGTATCTGAAGCTGCTCCTATCTTGGCTGAAAAGAAACCAGAAAAGAGTGTATCTGAAACGCCCTGATTTCGTAACCATTTTTTTTTTTTTACTACACTACCTTGAATGTATACATATACATATTACTCATAAGATTGTAAATGAAACATAAAATAAAAAAAAACTGATTTGAACCTGTTGTGGACCAAAGCCGATCTGCTATGCCATAGCCGATCTGCTTCTTCAGTTAATTTCAAGCTTTTTCAACCAAAACGAGTTCTGTCGTGTTTTTACACTAACTTAGCCGATCTGCTAAGCATAGCAGATCTGCTATCAAACTAAAGCCGATCGGCTCAGTAACCAAAGCCGATCTGCTCAGCTTCTGAGCCAATACTATGTGCAGTTTTTCAATTTTCAAACGGGCATATCTACTAAACCGTAAAGAGTTAGACTCTGAAATTTTGCAGGCATTTTCATCTAACCAAAATGAAACATTCCCTTTTTACACTTTTTCAATTTAAATATTTTACGAGAAAACGGACGTATGATTCATTTGAGCCATTTTCGACTATTTAAATTGACACGCCAAATTCCAAATGACTTAGTTTTTGACTCTAACCTTTCAACCACATGTTTACACACATATTTTAGATGTGTGTCCATATTCGTCACCCCCACATACCCATTCTATCATGTCTTAACTCATTGACCCGTTTAGGGGTCCAATTGGTCACTTTTACCAAATTCAACTAGTTTAACTACTTTAACACTTTCATTTACTACTATTATGCATCATATATATTCAAACAATAATCTACATAAGTGTTTACATCAGTTGACTTACGAGGTCAACTTATACCAAAAACCACATTTTCATGATTTACCATGGTTAACTTACAAAACATGTTTTAAGGGCGACTTATACAAGTTTGATACACAACGATAATTACAAAGAGAAGCTTGCTACCTACAAACTTGCAAGCTATCATCCACGCTAATTGTATAAACCGTCCTTCCAATCAATTTCTCACTTACCACCTACAACAAGTAAACACTTAAACAATAAGCACAATGCTTAGTGAGCTCATGAGCAATTAATTAAGTAATCCATCATAACACATTATCAAGTAGAAGTAGATTACTTCATTCACATAGTTATCAACAAACAACTACTGAGTACTAAGTAGAGGTCAAATCTCTATGCGGATCCGCGGCCAACATCCCTTAGTACCAATTCACGTCGAAATGGATACTAAGTCAACAACACTCTATGCTAACATCGTTAGCAACCTCTACTAAGATGCTCAATACACGAAATCAACAATTATCATTAACTAAACAACAATAATCAATGATAATTAACACAATCACTACTCGATCATGTGAACCTCTTGCTCGTAAGCAATCCGGAACCCATGACCATTACTCAATTAATCCCCACAACACTCACCTTGATGTTTAGATGAAGACTACAACAAATTGATTACAAGTGCTCCAAGTCTTTAATCACCTAAACATATATCACATAATAATATAACAAGTAATTAGAACTTTCTAATTATCAACTATTAACTAGAAACCAACACTATACTCCCCCACTTAGGGTTTAACTAAGTTTGATTCCAACCAAACCAATAAACCCAAATTACTTCCATATTCAAAATCAACATAAGTTCTTGGTTTCTAATTAATTTCTTATTCAAACATCATAATCACACTCTAATATCATTTCTAACATCATTCTAGGCCAATTAATCTTAACCTAGATGAATTCACACAAAACCACTAATTAGCTCAAGAACATAATTGGTGATTTTAACTAATACAAGTGATATTATGATTACAAATCATCACAATAACACTTAATAACACTATTTAAATCATTATTAAGGTTTAATTTCGGATTAAACCTATCAGTTTATCAAACCCTTAGTTAAAACCCAAAATACCCATTTCTAGGTTTAAAATTAAGATGAGAAACAATTACAATCAAGAAAGGAAGAAGATGATGATGATTATCTTGAAGATTGAGGCTTGAATTTGAAATTAAAGATGAAGATTTGAAGATTCTAGGGTTCCTGCGATTTTTGTTCTTCAATTTATGGTTCTGGAGAATTTTGGAAGATAATAGAACGTATGTAGTGATTTTACTCTACTTAAACAATTCCCACAGTCTGGAACTGGAAAACCATTTGCGATTTCTATTATTCTAAATATACTTAAAGTGATAATAATTTAAAACAATTATTATTTTATATTCCAGAATAATACCTCAAAATTTGGGGTGTTACAACTCTCCCCCACTTATTCTGTTCGTGTCCTCACGAACCACTCTTGGTGCACCGCAGGATAGAATGCCATCATCCAATCCTCGGGCTCCCAAGTATATTCAGAACCTTTTCTGTGCCGCCATTGCACTTTGACAATAGAAACCGATTTGTTCCTAAGTTGTTTAACTTTCTGATCAAGAATTTTGACAGGTTCTTCCACGTAACTCAATTTATCATTCAACTGGATTTCATGAAGCGGAACGTAAGAAGCTTCATCAACTAGACATTTCCGAAGCTGAGACACGTGGAAAGTATCATGAATACCACAGAGTTCATCAGGTAACTGTAACCGATAAGCTACCCTTCCAATTCTCGCAATAATCTCAAAAGGACCAATATACCTTGGACCCAATTTTCCTCTTTTTCGAAAACGAATGATACCCTTCCAAGGAGAGACTTTAAGCATAACTTTATCCCCCACTTGGAATTCGATTGGTCGTCTACGTTTATCGGCATAAGATTTCTGACGGTCTTGTGCCATTTTCAACCTTTCACGGATTTGGTCAATCTTTTCAGTGGTTAATTGGACCACATCAGTGCTTCCAATTTCCTTTTGACCGACCTCACCCCAACAGATAGGAGTACAACACTTCCTGCCATAAAGCATTTCATATGGTGGCATATTTATGGAGGAATGATAACTGTTGTTATATGAGAATTCTACCAACGGAAGATGAGAATCCCAACTGCCACCAAAATCAATAACACATGCTCTAAGCATATCCTCCAGGGTCTGAATGGTACGTTCACTTTGACCATCAGTCTGAGGGTGGAAAGCCGTACTGATAAGTAATTTAGTACCCAAATCCTCCTGGAATTTCTTCCAGAAACGAGAGGTAAAACGAGTGTCCCTATCAGAGACAATAGAAACAGGTACTCCATGCCTAGAAACAACTTCACGAATATAGATATCAGCTAATACCTCAGAAGATGAGGCTTCCCGAATAGGTAAGAAAAGAGCACTTTTAGTCAAACGATCTACAATCACCCATATAGCATCATACTGTCGAGGAGTTCTCGGCAATTTAGTAATCAGGTCCATTGTAATGTGCTCCCATTTCCATACCGGGATATCCAAAGGTTGGAGTTTCCCGTAAGGTTGTTGGTGTTCAGCTTTCACTTGAAGACAAGTAAGACAATTCTGTACATGTTTAACGATATCACGCTTCATGCCAGGCCACCAATAGTCTCGTTTTAAATCCCAAAACATCTTAGTAGCACCTGGATGTACAGAATATCTAGATTTATGGGCTTCATTCAGTAATAATTGTTTGACTTCACTCGTCCTTGGTATCCAAATTCTACCGAAACGAGTCTTTAGACCACGTGAGTCATCAATTAAATCAGAAATTTGACCCGTCAAACGTTGTTTATTTGTGTCATTAGAAGATAAAGCCTCACTTTGAGCAGCTTTAATAGAATCAAACAGTTGAGGAGAAACAATCATGTTAAGAGAATGCACTTGAAGGACATAATGAGTAGCCTTCCGGCTAAGAGCATCAGCAACGACATTAGCTTTACCAGGATGGTAAAGTATGTCACAATCATAATCCTTCACTAAATCAAGCCACCTCCTTTGTCGGTTATTCAAATCACGCTGATCAAAGAAGTATTTTAGGCTTTTGTGGTCTGTATAAATAGTAAACTTAACTCCATAAAGATAATGTCGCCAAATCTTCAATGCAAAAACCACGGCAGCCAATTCAAGATCATGCGTAGGATAGTTTTGCTCATGTGTTTTTAACTGACGTGAGGCATAAGCAATTACTTTACCGCGTTGCATAAGAACACAACCCAAACCAAGCTTAGAAGCATCACAATAAACAACCATATCCTCAACACCCTCAGGCAGAACAAGGATAGGTGCTTGGCTGAGTTTTTCTTTCAATAGCTGAAATGCATTAGATTGTTTTTCACCCCAGTTCCAAGGCACATTCTTTCGAGTTAACTGGGTTAAGGGAGTAGCAATTTTTGAAAAATCTTGAATAAATCGACGATAATAGCCTGCCAAACCGAGAAAACTCCTAACTTCCGTGGGACTCATAGGTGGGTCCCATTTCATAACAGCAGCTATTTTCGAAGGATCAACTTGAACACCGTGAATATTGATCACATGTCCAAGGAATTGGACTTCACGTAACCAAAATTCACATTTAGAAAATTTTGCAAATAACTTCTCTCGACGAAGCATCTCCAGGACTTGTCTTAGATGACTTGCATGATCATTCTCACTCTTAGAATAGATGAGAATATCATCAATAAAGACAATTACAAACTTGTCCAACATAGTACGACATACCCGATTCATTAGATCCATGAAAGCAGCTGGGGCATTAGTTAAGCCGAAGGGCATAACTACGAATTCATAGTGACCATAGCGAGTACGAAAAGCTGTTTTTGAAATATCTTCATCCCTAACCTTTAGTTGATGGTACCCGGAATGAAGATCAACCTTGGAAAAGAAATTGACACCCTGTAGCTGATCAAATAAATCATCAATTCGAGGAAGGGGATATCGATTTTTAATAGTCACCTTATTCAGCTCCCGGTAATCAATACACATTCTTAAAGATCCATCCTTCTTTTTCACAAATAAGACAGGAGCTCCCCAAGGCGAACTACTAGGACGAATGAAACCTTTGTCCAAAAGCTCTTGCAGTTGATTCATCATCTCTTGCATTTCAGTCGGAGCTAATCGATAAGGAGTTTTAGCAATTGGAGCTGCTCCAGGAATAAGATCAATTCTGAATTCCACCTGTCGCTCAGGAGGAACACCAGGAAGTTCATCGGGAAATACATCAGAAAATTCCTTTACAACAGGAATATCAGAAAGCGTCGGTACAGATTTGGAGTTATCCACCACGTGTGCCAAAAAGGACTGACATCCATGTGATAACAATCTTTTAGTACGGGCAAAAGTACATATAGGAATAGATCGGTGGAGTCGTTCACCATAAACGGTAATTTCCCGTCCGCTAGGTGCTTTGAGGAGAATCACTTTATCATGACAATTAATTACACCATTATTATCTCCTAACCAGTCCATTCCTACCACCACATGAAACTCTCCCATTTTCATAGGAATTAAATCTATTTGGAAATTTTCATCACCTATCTCAATAATACACCCTTTATAGACATCATTAACAATTATTAATTTGCTATCAGCAATTTCTACTTCTAAGGGGTAATTCAATTTAGAAATAGGAGTATTCAATAGAGCACAAAACGACAAGGATACAAACGATTTGGTGGCTCCAGAATCAAATAAAACGTGGGCAGGTCTAGAATTAATGATGAAGGTACCTGTCACCACATCATGTGACTCTTTCGCCTCCTCAGTGGTAATCTGGAAGGAACGACTCTTGGGCCTCGACCCACTAGAAGTCCCCTTTTTCTCTGCTTCTTTCTTTTTCCTGTCCAAATCTGCTTTCTTACTAGGACAATCCATCTGAAGATGATCATCCTTAAAACAATAATAACACAGTTTGTATGGACTTGGACAATTTGGGGCCATATGCCCGGGTTTACCACAGTTAAAACATTTACATTCACCTGTATGCTTTCTCTTGCATTTCTCACAGAAAGGTACATCACGAAATTGAGATTGAGAAGTTCGTTGGGATTGGGATTTCTGATCGGATTGGGATTGTTTATCTTTGGAAGTGAAACGGAATTTCTTAGAAGGTGGTGATTTGGAAATGATTGTGTGTTCAGCTTTCCTCTTACTTGCAGTTTCATCAGCTTTAGCCCGCAAGTCTTTCTCACGAATAATTCCCTTATTAAATATCTTGGGAATAGTATCACAAATTTCAGGATCAACAAACTCACGAATATCGGTATTCATGTGTCTGTAATAGTGGTCAGTTAACAGCTTGAGATTCGAAGTATATTCAGGACAAAATCGAGATTTTTCATGGAAAACCTTATTGTATTCGATCATCGACATGTTACCTTGTTGAATGGAAAGAAATTCACCTTTAAGTTTTTCAATTTCAGCCGGTGGTGAAAATTCTCCCATAACAAGTTCCTTGAAAACGTTCCAAGAAAACTTGGTAGCATTCTCGAATCCAACAGTCTGCACTTTAGAGTTCCACCATTCATGTGCATCATCCTTCATTTGATGTGCAGCAAATAGCACCTTCAAACGTTCAGGACAATCACATAGCATAAAAACTTCTTCCATCTCGCTTAGCCATCGGGAACAAAGGATGGGATTTACTTCCCCATGAAACTTTGGTGGTTTACAATTTGAGAAATTCTTATATTCAAATTTACCCTTTTCTTTATCAAACTCCTGCTGATTTGCAAGAATTTCAGCATTTAGTGTAGGATTCTTTAGAATAGGATGCTTTTGTTCGAATTCTTCAAATTTTGAAGATACTATTTGTTCCACTCGGGAAATAATTGTTGGAGTGAACTGTTCAAGGGCTTGACCAATCACATGTTTTAAAACTGCTTCATCCTCGGGGTCGATGTTCCTTTCATGGTCTTCTTCCTCACGAGGAGAAGAATTTCTTTGGGAACCTTCCCCTTGGTTAGCAGTAGAATCAACCATTTTACTACATGAATTTAATATATTGGTCAACCTTATATATATAACAGGAATTAGATCAAATAAACCTTCCACTACAAACTAATTCGTATTTAACAACCTTGAACTTCCCATGTGCATTAGTGTAATAGAACTCCGTTGGCCAGACGTAGTCATATTAAACTGATAACACATTTCTGTTCAATGTTCTTAAACACAATCACCTTAAGACAAACTCATTCATGAAGTTACAATTAAGCAGGTAGTATAAACTACTAACTAACAACAACAATTCATAATCATATAATCAAAGTAGTTTAAGATTAAACAATCCTAAAGTGGATTGCATAATTCTCTTAAACTATCGCTCTGATACCAACTTGAAACGCCCTGATTTCGTAACCATTTTTTTTTTTTACTACACTACCTTGAATGTATACATATACATATTACTCATAAGATTGTAAATGAAACATAAAATAAAAAAAAACTGATTTGAACCTGTTGTGGACCAAAGCCGATCTGCTATGCCATAGCCGATCTGCTTCTTCAGTTAATTTCAAGCTTTTTCAACCAAAACGAGTTCTGTCGTGTTTTTACACTAACTTAGCCGATCTGCTAAGCATAGCAGATCTGCTATCAAACTAAAGCCGATCGGCTCAGTAACCAAAGCCGATCTGCTCAGCTTCTGAGCCAATACTATGTGCAGTTTTTCAATTTTCAAACGGGCATATCTACTAAACCGTAAAGAGTTAGACTCTGAAATTTTGCAGGCATTTTCATCTAACCAAAATGAAACATTCCCTTTTTACACTTTTTCAATTTAAATATTTTACGAGAAAACGGACGTATGATTCATTTGAGCCATTTTCGACTATTTAAATTGACACGCCAAATTCCAAATGACTTAGTTTTTGACTCTAACCTTTCAACCACATGTTTACACACATATTTTAGATGTGTGTCCATATTCGTCACCCCCACATACCCATTCTATCATGTCTTAACTCATTGACCCGTTTAGGGGTCCAATTGGTCACTTTTACCAAATTCAACTAGTTTAACTACTTTAACACTTTCATTTACTACTATTATGCATCATATATATTCAAACAATAATCTACATAAGTGTTTACATCAGTTGACTTACGAGGTCAACTTATACCAAAAACCACATTTTCATGATTTACCATGGTTAACTTACAAAACATGTTTTAAGGGCGACTTATACAAGTTTGATACACAACGATAATTACAAAGAGAAGCTTGCTACCTACAAACTTGCAAGCTATCATCCACGCTAATTGTATAAACCGTCCTTCCAATCAATTTCTCACTTACCACCTACAACAAGTAAACACTTAAACAATAAGCACAATGCTTAGTGAGCTCATGAGCAATTAATTAAGTAATCCATCATAACACATTATCAAGTAGAAGTAGATTACTTCATTCACATAGTTATCAACAAACAACTACTGAGTACTAAGTAGAGGTCAAATCTCTATGCGGATCCGCGGCCAACATCCCTTAGTACCAATTCACGTCGAAATGGATACTAAGTCAACAACACTCTATGCTAACATCGTTAGCAACCTCTACTAAGATGCTCAATACACGAAATCAACAATTATCATTAACTAAACAACAATAATCAATGATAATTAACACAATCACTACTCGATCATGTGAACCCTCGTAAGCAATCCGGAACCCATGACCATTACTCAATTAATCCCCACAACACTCACCTTGATGTTTAGATGAAGACTACAACAAATTGATTACAAGTGCTCCAAGTCTTTAATCACCTAAACATATATCACATAATAATATAACAAGTAATTAGAACTTTCTAATTATCAACTATTAACTAGAAACCAACACTATACTCCCCCACTTAGGGTTTAACTAAGTTTGATTCCAACCAAACCAATAAACCCAAATTACTTCCATATTCAAAATCAACATAAGTTCTTGGTTTCTAATTAATTTCTTATTCAAACATCATAATCACACTCTAATATCATTTCTAACATCATTCTAGGCCAATTAATCTTAACCTAGATGAATTCACACAAAACCACTAATTAGCTCAAGAACATAATTGGTGATTTTAACTAATACAAGTGATATTATGATTACAAATCATCACAATAACACTTAATAACACTATTTAAATCATTATTAAGGTTTAATTTCGGATTAAACCTATCAGTTTATCAAACCCTTAGTTAAAACCCAAAATACCCATTTCTAGGTTTAAAATTAAGATGAGAAACAATTACAATCAAGAAAGGAAGAAGATGATGATGATTATCTTGAAGATTGAGGCTTGAATTTGAAATTAAAGATGAAGATTTGAAGATTCTAGGGTTCCTGCGATTTTTGTTCTTCAATTTATGGTTCTGGAGAATTTTGGAAGATAATAGAACGTATGTAGTGATTTTACTCTACTTAAACAATTCCCACAGTCTGGAACTGGAAAACCATTTGCGATTTCTATTATTCTAAATATACTTAAAGTGATAATAATTTAAAACAATTATTATTTTATATTCCAGAATAATACCTCAAAATTTGGGGTGTTACAGTATCTGAAGCTGCTCCTGAAACTGAAGTGATAGCATCAGTTGAGGGGGAACAACTAGAAAAAATGGTTTCCGAGGAAGAGCCTCCAGCTGAGAAAGATGTGTTGATTCCTGAAGCCTCTGCAGCTGATAAAGAAATAAGCTGTCTTCCAGAAAAATCAACCCCATCTGAGCTTATCTCTTTAAGTATCCAAAGTATGCTGCCTTCAAACAAGAAAAGGAAGCGTATTATTCAGGAAGAAGATGAACCTGATGATGAAGAAGAGGTGGTTATCAAGAAAAAGGGAAAAAGGTGTTAGATGATTCCAATTCCTATGGGCTCAATTCAGAAGAGGAACAAAAGTTGAAGAAAAGAGCTAAAGAACTCAACCTCCCTTTGGAAGAAATCAAGCTGGCCTATCTATAAGAAAAGTCTAGGGAGCTTGAAAAAGAAAATGAACCAGAAACACATCAGCTTATTTATGAGTTGAAGATAGATGTGGAGAGTGAGGGAAAGAAGGGCATGGATGCTCTAACCATTCAAGAGCTGGTTATGAAGAAAGGGAAGCTGAATCTGAAGGATGAAGAAGATCAAAAGGAAATGATCAGAATATTTGTCAGCTCCAGAAAGCGTCCAGAGAAAATTATCAAGGTGGGCATCAAAATGAAGAAAGAGAAGATGAAGAGTCATCTGGAGCTGTTCAGAGAAAACTCTAGCAGGATAGAGATTGTATCTCTCTGCAATATGAAGAAAAAATTATGTCTTGCTGAGCTGGGAGAAATCTACACATGTATTAAGAACAGCTCCACAACTCACAAGCCTGATCTGCTTCAGGTTATAGAGAAAATTCTCTTAGACCTGGACAAATATGAGAAGAGACTGAAGCTCCCCATCTCTGAACTCAAGACTGAGCTTGCCAGCATTCAAAGAAAGAAGATCAAAAGAACAACTAAGGCGGATAAGCTGAAAGAAACTCTGCACCTTCAAAGGACAGGATTCCTTCCAGACTGCCAAGGGACAAACCACATTCTTCCAGCTGGTGCTCACTTCTATCCAGGAAAAGTCATTAGAGAACCTGAGTATAGGATGTTCTACATGGATCCTATCACCAAGCAAAGTTTTCAAAGGGCATATGAAATCTCAATTGCTAAAACTGAACATCTGGTAGCTGTAAGATACATTGGAATGGTAAGCAATGCAGACCCCGAATTCATGGAATTGCTGAATAAAGAACTCAAGCTAAGATTAGCAGATGATCATGGAAATGTGTTTGCTAAAGTCAAGTAAGAGTATGAAGAAGCTTTGTCTTAGGGTTCTTATTGTAAAAACTTTTGATTATAATATATAAATCAAAGTTATTTTTGCTATCTGCTGTTTATTTACTATGCACTTGTAATATTCTGTAAATGAAAGCAATCAAACAACACTTGTCTTGCCATAAATAAATAGGGGGAGATTGTTGGGTCACTGACCCTTCTCCATATTGATTTATGTATGACAAAATAAGTGTTGTGACGCTGATAATGTATCAGTGTCCCTGATAACTTAAGTAGTTAAACTGCCATCTGTTGAGCAGTGTCTATGTTCAGTAAATATGTCATCAGCGAGTAATTTACTCGATGATCATCTGTGTTATTCAAGACATCACGTTGCTGAAGATTAATTGAAGCTCCTTTATGAAGTCGAAGACTGAAGAAAGAGATAGAAGATTTCAGTTGAAGTGGAAGATCAACTGATCACTTAAAGAAGAATTTGCAACGTTACCAAGAAAGTGCACGGGTCCGACAAATACCCGTGTACTTGAGAAGGTTCATCACATATATCTGGATAAAAGACTATTACTACTTTGGGAATGAAACTAGGAATCCTGCATTCTTGTTGGCAGAAAAAGAAAACCTCTTTTTCTGCAAAAATAGTTTTACACTCAAGAATAATTTCAGATTTATGTGTTGTCAAAGATTTATACCTTTTCCCAAGGGATTTAATAAATCTTTGACAAAAATTCAAAACGGTTGAAAATATTATTCCTTGAATAATATTGAATGTTTTCGGATATAAATAGCCATCTCAACAACCGTATTGAATACACCTTACAATTGCATTAAATACAACCTTTGATCTATATCAGTCACTCCTGTTTCATCAGTGAGCATTGTGCCAACACTTGGTGTTTGAGATCACTGATAGTCATCAGCGTCTGTTGCTGAGTGACTTATTGTATTTAATATTTGTCATCAAGTCAATTACTTAGATTAGTTTGTCTTTTCTATTTTCGCAAGTAATTGTTGTAAAGAATTATTTGATTCATATCAATAAAATATCTTTAAACTTGAAAAATTGTTTTCACCCCCCTCTACAATTAAGTGTGTTAGTGTGTTAGTAGTTTAATACTTAAGTATTTGGGACTAATATATATATATATATATATATATATATATATATATATATATATATATGTGTGTGTGTGTGTGTGTGTGTGTGTGTGTATGTATGTGTGTGTGTGTATGTGTGTATAAAATCTAAACAAAAATAATTTAGTAGGATCTAACATTCATAACATCCACAACATAATGTTACCATTAATCAACTCCCAACAGTTTCACTAATTGATGCATTAGTTTTTGTCAAATCAACGTTACGTCAGCACTTTTCAAAACTGACAATACACTGCCAACAGTGAACATCACTTCGGTTTTTTTGGACCCTACATATTATTTACTTTATTTAATTAAAACACAAAATAAAATAAAAAAGATAACATTAAATAAAAGATAACATTATAATTACTAAAAAAATACAAGTTTTCAAGAAAAAAACTAGCTAAATATTACGTTGATGGAAATTTGGTGGGTGAGTCGCAATGTGTTGGATAAGAGTTTCACGATGTTGATAATGCACCTCTCAGTCGCGTAATTCCTTGTTTATATACATTTGTGTTGCAACCCTTTCTTGCCACGAGCGTTAGGGCATATTTTTCGGGTTTGTCGTATGTATAAAAAAAGAATAATATATTTAATAAATAACTTATTCTAGGCCCCACTCTTGCGTCCGTTCACGTCGCCAAACCAAAGACCACAATTGATGGTTCCACATCAATTATATCGGTTTCATCGATTGCAACCGATGACCTGAAAGCCATCATATAAGACTCGTGGGATAACACCATACAATAGTGACATAAGACATAAAACGGTCGTTACCTATTTAAATGCTCTTAGACCATCTGTACGCGCCCAATTTTGATGCGTTTTCTTACTCAGAACGGCCAGAATGAGGTGTTCTCGGGCTGGCATTGTGTACCCATGACGGGCAAATGGACGGGCGTGCATGTGGGGCCCACGGGCTTTTTCCTTTTCTTTTCCCTTTTTCGTTTGAGTTTAATTGAAACAAACAAAAACTTAAAAATAATCCAACGGCTAGTTTGTATAAAAAAATTTAAAATTTTAATTTTTTGATCGTTGGGGGGCAAACGGCTTGAATTTTTTCTAAAAGAAATTTTTTTTATACTTTAACTATATATACATATACCCTCCACATATTTTCACACAACAATTCTCACAATCTCACTTTCTAAACATGAAAGAAATGTTAGCCGCAAGGAAACGGGCCATTGACACCTTCACTCAAAATGAAAAACTCCGAACCGATTAGTGTTGTAAAAAACGGCCTACACGACTGAGTACTCGGGGTGTACTCAGGGAAAGGCATTAGAACGTGGCGACTCGAGAGTAGTCGGTCAAAAAAATGGTCAACCGATGTCAACTCGGTCAAAGTCGGATTACACGGTCCACGTCGGTCCAAGTCGGGCCAAGTCGGTCAAAGTCGGGCAAAAGTCGGTCAAACCTGGTCAAAATCAATTGTAGTAAAAAATTAAAAAGATTTTAATTAGGGTTTTATCCTACATTTATAGCCTATAAGGCTGTAAATCAGTCAAAAAAATGTTTAATGTTTATATCTTTAGTTCTATTTTATATTTTTGCACATATAATATTGAAAATTATTAATTAAATGAAAAAAAGTCAACAAAAGTCAAAATCCGAGTACTCCTCGAGTACACCCCGACTAGGCCAATTACTCCTTAGAAGGGCCTTGCCGAGTACACCCCGACTAGCGTCTTTTTCAACCTTGGGACCGATATGCAAAGTGTTCTATTTCTTACACTCAACACCTCGAACATCACGGATCCGGACAACCTTGCGGCATATAGGAGAATAACGAAAACGATTCGGAAAGAGTTTTAAGAGTTCTACGAAGCCGAAGATGAAGAATGCGAGGAAGCCGGAAATGAAGACAATGATGGCAACTAGTTTAGTTATTTGTTACTTGTATCTTTTTAGGACTAAATCGTAAACAGGTGTGCATTGTATTTTTATATTTAGATTGTAACGGTTTCAATAAAGTACTTTTTATTTTTAGGATTGTAACATTTTTAATCATATATTATTTATTTTTATTAAGTCTATTGTATTTAAGTATTGTATTGTTTTTAATTAATTAATAACATGTATTTGTTAAAATTAAATTTAGTTAGTGAGTTCGAAGGGTAAAAAATGGGCGTTTTGAAGTTATTATTGCCCATGTTAAAAATGGTGTTCTGGTACAAGTACTATACTAGTGTGGCGTTTAAAGAAGGGACGTTCTGATGTTACATGGTGTTAAAGAATAAAGACTATGACTCTGAGTGGTGTAATGGGCTCAGAGCTATTATCAGATAAATCATACTCCCTCCGTTCCAAAATAATTGTCCACCGAAAAAAAATACGCAGTTTAATAAAAGCATAATCATTACTGCTTTCTCTTTCTTACTTTTTGCTGAATGACAGATTTACCCTTAAACAATTAATTACTACATTCTTTAAAGTTTGTAATAATCATTCAAAGCAGGGATAATATGGTAATCACGACCAAAACTTTCATTCAATTTTTAGAAGTGAACAATTAATTTAGGACGTCTAAAAAAGAAAATGTGGACTATATTTTTGAGACGGAGGGAGTATCCAGTTTTTTTAACCCAAATTACAATATTATTACATACCGACACCAGTCACACAGTGTTACAAAATTTACTGTTTTTTTTTCTTCAAAAAATCCCCAAATTATAAAAGGAACACAATAAAAAACAGCTGGCGCATCTCTCTCCCACCTTCCTCACACTCCTATAAACACATTCATCCCATCACTCTCTGTATTATCTCTACAATCTCTACAC